>JAKELL010000083.1:0-234332 GCA_021524915.1 Lactarius akahatsu | reverse complement strand
TGACCCTGTAAAATCGTTTCGACAGTTGGGTCAATGTTTTCCTCCCCCAAACCCGGTTCCACGCTTAGGAACACACCAACCGACCCCTGACCTTACGGCCCCGTGAAGGATACAGGTGGACAAACCTGTAAGCAAGACCACAATTTCTTGGCCCCACAAATGTACAGGTGGATAACCTGAGACGAACCACAACCCCCCGACTTCGCCACATACCAGCGAACGAACCCTGAATGACTCGAAACCAAGCCTCGATAAGCTGCGCTTTTGCTACTGTGACCCCGACCTCGGAGAGCTGAGCTCTCGCCCCAAAATACTGAAGACCCCCCGCACATACTCGGTTCCACGTATAGGAACACTCTGCCCACAGATACGACCCCCCAGTTCCGCGTATTGGAACACCTCAACGACTGACTTCTTGCAGTCATACTTGAGATGACCCAGGTTCTGAGAACCACGACATTTTATGACCCCCGTTTCCCACTTTCTCGACATGTTTGTTACGTTCCGGATCGATTGGCGCCTCGGGCCAGGAAGTGGACACTGACGTGTCGGCTATGACACCACCGTCAGCAGTATATCGTCATGGACTTGTGTGATCAGTCAGCCGGGTAAGCTCCGGCACATGTGATTGTACGATAACGGATCGGATCTCGGGATGACTCGTAGTGACTCATACTAGGATAGCTGTACTAGGGTTCACGGTACTTACACTATTGGCTAGTAGTATTCAAGTGGCGCTTCAAAGCCCGCGCGTATCTGTATAAGTAGAGTAGTGCAAAGACCAAGAACGGCATCTTGGTCTTCTTCCAATACCACCACCATCTACTCATCTTTACTAAGAGGCTTTCCCCTCTTAAGTGAGTCGTCTGGCATATCCCCTTAGACCAGGGATCCCCGTGACTTATCTTCGCCTGTCCCTTCGCGGATCAGTGGACTTCCCTGCAGACGTCACAGCTTATCAAGTGTACCTCTATCGCAACGATCGCGTGGTGTCTCCGTACCACTCTTTCTTTATCATCGACAGTACCTCGTGGGCCAACGCCAAGTATATCGACGCGATTCCTCAAGGCGTCATCCAACTAGAAGACCTCCACGCTTACTTTGGGAGAGACGAGAGTCTTCAACCTCACCCCACCTTCTACCCTCAGACCTTTGCTAACCGTAACTTCCGACTCTCAAGGATCGCCACACGTCAAGAGGCCTAAGTCAGGCAAACGTCCGTGGTAGACGTTACATTAAGACCAAGATCCCACCGTGGCCAATCCTACAAGAACAACCAAGGACTTCTGGGTTCCCTTCCGACCCTACTACATTGACAGAAGAGGAGACCGCAACGTCCCAAAGAGATATCTAGAAAACACATTTTGGAAAGACGACGAGGAAAACCCGGGATACTTCACCTACTACGTCAACCGACAGGGACAATCCCAACTCATCCCCGTAGAATTCAACTTCGACAACCTCTGTTGGGTCGAAATCCAGTGGAACGACGCACACAACAAATACCAAGTTAACAGACCAGCAAGCTCGAGTCTCAGCCTCGACATCCTCCAATCAAACGTCACTACCAGAGATCAGTGGGGACCAATCGACAGAGAAGAAGAAGAACCAGTTCGCTCGCCAACACCAAAGACACCAGCACCATCCCCGTCTATCACAAGCAACCCGGAAGAGATCCGCATCATCAAGGACCAACAAGAGGAAGAACGCCTCAAACAGATTGCTAAGTCCATCCCCACAGACATGTCCGGCACCACTACATTAACAATGGCACAAGCCAGAACCGCAATATTTGGAGAATCCCCTGATGAAAAAGGAGGAGGAGGCGGAGAAGCACCACCAGGAGGAGACCCTGACGACAACCCCCACGACGATGGACAAACAGGCATACCCGCATTCGCGATGCCTGATACAGATAAGTTCCTAGGAAAGGAGCCCAAGATATTCACAGGTAATCGCGACGAAGCAGAAGCGTTCCTCTCCCAATGGAACAGATTCGCAGGAGTCAACGCCGCAAACAGAAGCCTCAAGGTCCCGTACATCAAAGCAATGATGTTTCTGACTTACATCCAAGGACCTCTCGTCGACAAATGGGCAACAGAAACCACCAAGTGGCTCGACGCCCAGGCCAGCAAGAATGACCCGTGGCTTTGGACAGGAGTAGAACTCGCATTTAAAGGCCAATTCCGCGACAACCTAGAAAAGGATCGCTGTTACGTCTACCACGGACGCTTGCCTGACTTAGGCTTCTTGCTTGGTGGCGATCCGTACAAGTCGGTAATTGCGGTTGGCGAAGGTGTTTGCGTAGAAGGCTGGATGAGGCTGAAGGCTTTCGTCTCGTCCGAAGTATGCGTGAAGGTCCTCAAGCTGCGGTACTCCTGCTGGGATACGATCGATGTACTGAGCGTTAGCCCACGTAGCGCTGTCGATGATGTAGAAGGTGTGATAGGGGGACGCTACTCGATCGTTGCGATATAGGAAGACTTGGTATGCTGCGATGTCGGCGGGATATTCCACTGATCCACAAAGGGACAGTCAAAGGGTAAGTCACGGGGATCCCTGGTCTAGGTGGATATGCCGGACACTCACTTAAGAGGGGGAGAACCTCTTAGTAAAGACGAGTAGATGATAGTGGTATTGGAAGAAGACCAAGATGCCGTTCTTGGTCTTCGCACTGGTCTACTTATACAGTTACGCGTGGGCTTTGAAGCGCCGCTTGAATACTAACTAGCCAATAGCGTAAGTACCGTGAACCCTAGTACAGCTATCCTAGTTATGAGTCACTACGAGTCATTCCAAGATCCGATCCGTTATCGTACAGTTACATGCGCCGGAGCTTACCCGGCTGACTGATCCTACAAGTCCATGATGATATTCTGCTGACGGCGATGTCATAGTCAACGCGTCAGTGTCCACTTCCCGGCCCGAGGCGCCGATCGATCCGAACCGTGACAATCGCGCACGAGTAGAACTCGACAAGGGGTTCAAAATGATCAACGAGGATATTGACAGCTACGTCACTAAATTTGAAAAGTTAGTCCGACAAGCTGACTATCGGTTGGACGAACCACTGGTCCTTGACAAATTCACACGAGGCGTCCCCCTCAAGCTGTACCAGAACACCTATCAATTCCACAACCCGCGCAGCTACTCTCAATGGAAGAGCGCGCTCATTGAACAGCAGAAACGATACCTGCATATGAGGGCCAGATCCAATGGGTTCGGAAGACAACCACAGGCCATGCCACAGCCTCGCCAGAACCAACCTCTTCGGTTCCAAGCCCCGCAAAGGCAGGGAACTCAACAAGGGTGGCAACAGTATTGAAACCACCCCGACGCAATGGACACCACGCCAGGAAGAGTCCGGGCACGAGTCGCCGAAATAGGCAACGTCAACCACAACCATCCAGAAGACCCAAGGGACTGGACCCCTGGAAGACCCCCAGTTCCCACTGAGAGCTGGGTTCATGCAACACAGAGGGGGAGGATGCGGAGTCCTAAACATCAGGGACGTGACCTGTTTCAATTGTAACCAGAAGGGTCACTTCTCACGGGACTGTAACCAACCAAGGAAGGCACGGGGCAGGGGAGCCTATATAGAAGAAATCCCCACCGCTCCTCAAAGCGTAGCAGGAGACGCCCTTATAGACTTTGACGGACCAGTCCAAGCCAACCGCGCAGATACCGACCCCCAGATAGACGACATCATGGGACGTATTGCTGCCCTATCAGAGGAGAAGAGGGAGGTGTTTGCAAGGGACATGGCAGGGAGGCAGGATTTTCAAAGTGCCTGAACCCAACGGCCTGGGTGAGGGCTTTAAATTGTAACTCGTTGCTTATCACGCACTATTGATCTATGCACGTCCCAGTTTCGATTCGCACGAGCTACTATATGGCCGAAAAGAAAGCATTGGTGGACTCCGGAGCCACCCACAACTTCATACATCCAGACTTCGTAAAGAAGATGGGGTTAGGAACCAAGGAACTACCTAACCCCCGAAACATCTGGAACATAGATGGGACGCACAACAAAGGAGGGAAAATCACTCACTGTGTTGACCTAAATATACAAACTGATGGGAAACTCAAAACCATTCAGTTCCTCATCACCAACAGTAGGGGGAGAAGACCTCATTCTGGGGTACCCCTGGCTAGCGATGTTCCAACCACGCATACAATGGGCCACTGCCACCATGGATACCAAGCAATATCCAATCATCATACGCACCATTAACCCCAACAAAATAGCTACCATCCAGGCAGAAATTCGTAGCATTGTCACAAGAATACAAGACGAAGAACACGAACAAGCCTACAGGGAGTTGGAAGAGGAAATGAACCCAATACACGGACGCACAACGGCAACGGAATTAGCAATCTCGGCACAGTCAACGGAAACAAAGGAACTACCCGATGAATACAAGAGACACGCAAAAGTATTCAGCGAAGAAGAATCCTACCGATTCCCACCCCCTAGACCATGGGACCACACCATCGACTTCAAACCAAACGCTCCAGACCACATCAACTGCAAAGTCTACCCACTCAACCCAACGGAAGACAAAGCCTTAGAGGAGTTCCTGGATGAACAGTTGGCCAAAGGATACATTCGACCATCGAAATCTCAGTACGCAGCTCCATTCTTCTTCATTAAAAAGAAGGACAGAAAACTACGGCCGGTACAGGACTACAGGGTACTCAATACATGGACCATACGCAACCAGTACCCGCTCCCGCTCATACCTCAACTAATTGCAGACCTTAGTGGAGGCTGGATCTTCTCCAAATTCGATGTCAGATGGGGGTACACAAACATCAGAATCAAACCAGGAGATGAACACAAAGCAGCGTTCAAGACTAAACGGGGTTTCTTCGAACCATTGGTAATGTACTTCGGCATGACGAACGCACCGGCAACCTTCCAGGCAATGATGAACTCAATCTTCGAACCACTCATTGAACACCATGAGAAGAAAGGAACTATCATACACGTATACATGGACGACATCGGAGTCGCAACAGCCACCACGGAACAAGCCCACACTGAAGCGGTTCATGACATCCTAGACTTACTGGAACAACACGACTTGTACCTCAAATTGGAGAAATGCACGTTCCACTCCGACACCCTCGATTACCTGGGGGTAATCATTAAGAAGGGGGTGATTCGCATGGACCCTGTCAAAATTTCTGGAATCCGTGACTGGCCAACCCCCAAAAACGTCAAACAGGTGCGATCCTTTTTAGGGTTTTGTAACTTCTACCGCGCTTTCATTCGAAATTTTGCCACACACGCACGCCCACTCAATAAACTCACACGCAAAGACACGGAATGGATATGGGGAACAGAGCAACAAACGGCATTCGACAAACTCAAAACCCTCGTAACGGAAGAACCAGTGCTCAAACACCCAGAATTGGACAAACCTTTCGAACTCGAAGTTGATGCCTCGGGGTACGCAGTAGGAGCGGTACTACTCCAACGAGACAGGGACAACAAACGACACCCAATCGCATATTACTCCAACACCCTCAGCGCAGCAGAACGAAACTACGACATCTATGACCTGGAACTATTAGCCATCGTCAAAGCACTAAGGAACTGGAGAGCCTACCTTGCGGGATCCCCACATAAAATCAAAGTGTTTTCCGACCACATGAACCTGCAGTACTGGAGATCCCCCCAAAAGATAAGCAGACGAGTGGCAAGGGAAGTGTTGGAACTCTCTGAATACGACATAGAAATTCACCACATCAAAGGAACAGCAAACGGAAGAGCCGACGCCTTGTCAAGGAGGCCCAATTACGACCAGGGAGAACACGACAATGAACAGGTCACAGTACTCCCTGATCATATATTGTCTGAGCTGCAAACATCAACACCACGGAGAACCCGACACGTATGAACCCGGAAATCACAGTAGAGGAAATGCGACCTACACACCCAGTATACACCCAGGACAACGAGATCATCACGAAATGGGTAGACCCACACAAACTCAAGCGCATCGAAGATACGTGGTACAAGGAGGGACGGAGAGTGGTTACTGGGGACGCTCACGAGCGAAAGCGTATTATACAGGCCCACCATGACACGCTTGCCTATGGACATCCCGGAATCAACCGAACCATCAAATTAATTGAAAGGTACTATTGGTGGCCGGGCCTTCGGCAAGAGGCACAAGACTACATCAAGGGATGCGCCGACTGTCAGCGAATCAAAGTCAACAACCGACCAACGCACGCCCCTCTACAGCCCATATTCCCCAAACCAGAAGCAACTCCGTTCGAGGTCATAGCACTAGACTTCATCACAAAACTACCCCAATCGGATGGCTGCGATTCCATACTGACAGTAACAGACCATGACTGCTCAAAAGCAGCAGTGTTCATCCCGTGCCTGGAAGAAATAAGTGCAGAAGGAACTGCGGCCCTGTACGTGACACATGTCTTCCCCAGATTCAGACTGCCAGCGCGCATCATCAGCGACCGAGATCCGAGATTCGCATCAAAATTTACCCGTGAACTATGCCGAATACTCGGAATCGAGCAAAACATTTCCACGGCGTATCACCCCAGAACTGACGGCCAATCGGAACGGACCAACCAGTGGCTAGAACAGTACCTAAGGTTCTGGGTCAACGAGTGACAAGATGACTGGACGCGATACCTGCCAATGGCAGAATTCACGCACAATAACTGGCCGAACGAGTCTACCAAGGAGTCCCCTTTCAATGTCCTCATGGGGTACAACCCACGTGCTGATTGGATCGATCGACCTTCTCCTATCCCACAAGTGGCGCTGCGGGCGCAGCAGTTCAAAGAAGCTAGAACGCGCGCCCAGGAACTGATGATCAAAGCACAGCAAGGGTGGATCAAACACAAGGACACCCCAAAATACCAAATCGGAGACCTCGTGTGGCTCGAAGGGCGCCACCCACGTACCAACCAGCCAACCGCGAAACTCGTGCCAAGAAGACATGGCCCATTCCAGATTGTCCAGGTGATGTCCGCAGTCAACTACCGCCTAGAACTTCCCACGCAGTGGAGCATCCACCCAGTATTCCACACGGACCTTCTAACTCCGTACAAAGAAACTCCCACACATGGCCCAAATTACCAGCGCCCACCGCCAGATTTGGTTGATGGAGAAGAGGAATACGAGGTCGAGAAGATTCTAGACTCTCGGCGGTTTGGCAGGACAAAGAAACTGCAGTATTTGGTCAAATGGCGCGGATACCCGGACTTGGACAACCAGTGGGTCTCCAAGGATGACATATTTGCTGATGAAGCGATTCGGGAATTCAAACGTTCAAACCCTGCCAGAGAAACACATATAAGCGCAGGGAAAACCCAAGAGACGTCCCCATCCCTCTCTCTTCCTTTCACACATACTCATGTCCTCTCCTCGAGTTCAAGTCCACTATGTCCTTGACGACCTACTCCCAACATCAATCCAGCCTACCCTCATCGTTCAAGACGCGCCACCATCACCCCTGTCGCTTCCCCAGTCCATTCACAATGGAACAAGTCGTCCACCGACCCCCGTACCATCCCTACTTCCTTCGCCAACCTCTACCAGAGTTGGTACAAGAGATCCTTCACCGACCAACATGTCGACGACAGCTCAACCCGATTCAGACGAGACTCCGATTCAAGAGGACCGGGACTTCGACCGGTACCTATCAGAGGAACATTGCCCTCTACACAAACACCTCACTTACGGCAACCACCTCACTACCACGCACAACGAAACCCCACCGCTATGCACCACCGACGGGGAACCTATCCGTATGCTGAAAGCTGCTCGACCCCAGGTCTGCTGGTACCGTGTGGAGGAACACAGCCCGATTTCCCGACGCGAAGTGGAGACTCCTCCACCCGTCGGGTTCCAACACAACAGGGGAGTACATTATATCCCTTTCCAGATCTGCGATGCTCAAGACCGGTTGCACCCAGCTCAGTATACGCAGCTCATCCTCACGGCGGACCCATTTGTCCTCACCTACAGGAGGGGCAGCAACCAGCAATACGGGAAGCCTGTGCACGCCGCCCCCAACTACGACCACCCCGCGGACAGCCACTATTACGACGACAACTTGATCTTCTTAGATCAGCGCAGCTCCATGCGTGAGTCGGTCGACCATGCCCTCACAGGGCATGAAGGACCTCACCCTCATTGCGGAGGTTCATCGCTACCGCTGCGCACAGGCTGGGTACGAGGCCAAGGAGGCGGAGCTGGCGAAGAAAATGGACGAGCTGGACAAAATAGCCCGAGTAAGGAGGGATTGCGTACTCCGGCTCCAGAGGGCCAATGCGATCACTCGCATCAAGGTAGAGCGGGACTCATACCGCCTGGGAGTACAGGCGGGGCTGCAGGTCGCAGAGGAAAGGGAGGCCGCCCAGCGCGGTCGAGCCGGGGCTCGACCATAAGAAGGGGGTGATGTTACGTTCTGGATTGATCGGCGCCTCGGGCTGGGAAGTGGACACTGACGTGTCGGCTATGACACCACTGTCAGCAGTATATCGTCATGGACTTGTGTGATCAGTCAGCCAGGTAAGCTCCGGCACATGTGATTGTACGATAACGGATCGGATCTCGGGATGACTCGTAGTGACTCATACTAGGATAGCTGTACTAGGGTTCACGGTACTTACACTATTGGCTAGTAGTATTCAAGCGGCGCTTCAAAGCCCGCACGTATCTGTATAAGTAGAGTAGTGCGAAGACCAAGAACGGCATCTTGGTCTTCTTCCAATACCACCACCATCTACTCGTCTTTACTAAGAGGCTTTCCCCTCTTAAGTGAGTCGTCCAGCATATCCCCTTAGACCAGGGATCCCCGTGACTTATCTTCACCTGTCCCTTCGCGGATCAGTGGACTTCCCTGCAGACGTCGCAGCTTATCAAGTGTACCTCTATCGCAACGATCGCGTGGCGTCTCTGTACCACTCTTTCTTTATCATCGACAGTACCTCGTGGGCCAACGCCAAGTATATTGATGCGATTCCTCAAGGCGTCATCCAACTAGAAGACCTCCACACTTACTTCGGGAGAGACGAGAGTCTTCAACCTCACCCCGCCTTCTACCCTCAGACCTTTGCCAACCGTAACTTCCGACTCTCAAGGATCGCCACACGTCAAGAGGCCTAAGTCAGGCAAACGTCCGTGGTAGACGTTACAATGTTGCCCCGTCCATACTCTGCACACTGACTGGACCCACCCTGACCCCCTTTACTGGAGATTTGACGCAGGCGGTACAGTTCTTTACAGACCTGAACCGTCTCGTATGGAAGAATCTTGATCACCCGCTCGTTTTGACCCCCCGACTGTGCATTGACATGGCACTTTTATTTGTTTCCATCCCTGCTACTGAGACTTGGAAGCATGGCATTTGACAAACTATTCGTCTGGAACTTTCCATCAATATTGAAACACTCTGGGACAAATTCCTGGAGGCATTTTGTGAAGCTTGGGTCTACTCTTCTCTGGAGTCGACTAGCCTCGCCAACACACCCGCCGTAAATTCCCTGACAATCGTCCCATCAGTGCCATGTGTTGACAAGATCCCCACCAATACCCCGTCATCCCTCGCCAGTCTCTACACTGAAACACGTAGACGACCTGCCAATCACTCTTGCTGCAGAAGAACCTCTGCTGCCCTCCGATCTTGATACACTGACCCCCGTTGACCTTGACTTGTCATGGCCCCCGCTGATTCTGCTAGACTCGCCAACTCCCATCATCGCTCCCGTCCCTACATTTGCCACGACACTCGCACAGATCGCACCACTCGATGAACTGCCGCCTCAGTTCATGTTCAAAACCATCAAACAGATCACAAACGCAAACGAAAATGATTGGCCTCTATTCACCCTGCAAATTCCCATCTCTGAGACTTCCCTCATCTCGATCCCCACGCTGATTGCCCCTTATGCCCCCAACACCTCGCAGCCCACATGACAATCAATCCCAGTTACTGCAGAAATCTGACTTCATTCTTCATCGCCCCACTCCTCTGGTTCCCCCATTTGACGATTCAAGCGGCCTGATAGCTTCGCATCTCAACCTTGCCCGTCTCGATCCGTCAGTGACATCCTCACACCTTCTCCCAAATCCACCTGTCTCTGCTAACCCTTCACCACCGTCTTCTCGCTCACTTGCCCGCACCAATGCCCCAGTCTGTTACGATTTCTGATTCTCGTTGTATGCGTCTTGACTTGTTCCATTGTCTACTGTACGATACATGGTTTCCATAGACTTCTCATTTGTCACATGCCCATCCATTTTACCTCACTCCACTTGCGCCCGACTCCTTTCAACTGGCGGTTTGCACCATCGAAGACCACTATACCTTTCCGAGTTGATCTGACGCACGCGCGAGCCCGCGTGTCCTCATGGACCCCGGTATAGTGCATTCCTTTGTACTCCATTTAGCACATGGTGCCAGTCTCGCATCATGTGTTTGGCACAGCCAAACACCCTGTAATAGTATATAAGTCACGCCCTACCTAGCTTGTATGGTAGACTTGACTTCTTGTGTAATACCACACTGTCTTTGCCTCATGAACCAGCTTTGACTCGCCATTGCACTTGAGTCCCTGATTTCGCTCGCCTCTTCGCTTGAGCCTTGACCTTCTGCTACTATCCTTGTGTCCCTGGGAGACCAAGTGATACTTGTTCATCACCGAACTGAGTCCTAAACGACTTGCGCTTATCCGATCCTGTTGACTTGCCAAAGTACACGCCGTACTTAACGCCCCTGTGGTGGCGTTACATTAAGTCAAGTCTCTCACAGTGGCGACATCCAGTCGCAGTCGAACCAAGTTTAGGCCCGAGTACATTGACCGCCTTAGCTCCGACGAACTATCAGACAGAGTTAAAGGAACTGCGGTCTGGGCAGAACACAACGGAGTCGAAGGATACTTTGTCTTTGACCCCTCGACACAATCATACCGACAGATCCATTACCTCGACAACAGACATCTCTGGGCCTTTATCGAATATTCTCCGTCTGAAGGAGCGTGGTACACTACAGGACCAGTACCCCTCACCCTGAACACTGGACCCCTAGGATCCTCTAATCCTTCGGGCATTACTATCGACCCCCGTGACACTCCGTCCCCAAGTATATCCGTACCAACAACCAACCTCCCCAGTTCAGCATTCCCATCCTACGCAATGGCTCAGCAGGGACAAGCATCCATGAGTACCACCCTCACCAGTGGAGGATGGGTACTGTAACGCCACTACTGGCGTTAAGTCTGACTTAGACTTCGAAAGGGCGTTCATGACTTAGCGGAATAAGAACTTGCTCATCTGGAGCTCTTCGGGGTGACTTAGTCACACGATCTCGTGATCATAGTCGTTGCACCAGGATGCTCTCAAGCTCACTGGGCAGTAGGTTGGTCAACTTGCTCAAGGGAGACAAGCGAAAGGCGCGAGTGCGAGTTGAGATGGTAGTGATTGAAGAAGACCAAGATGGCGTTCTTGGTCTTCCGCGTACCCTACTTATACAGTTTGCGGGGTAGCTTTAAAGCTCCCCTCCAATCCGAGACGACTAGTAGCGTAAGTAGCTCGAACCCTACTACAGCTACTACTAGGAACGAGTCATAGTATCTAGCATGTGATACTATGACTGCTGACTGATGCGTTAAGTCCATGACACATTACTACTTACTAAGGGGTCATAACTGTGTAGTAAGAGTCCGTTTCTCCGATCGTAACATCACCCCCTCTTCAGCTGCAACGTCCACGGCGCCGAGTGGGGCCAATCCCTCCTACCCATGCCTCTTGCCTCTCTGTAACTCGATCCAGTACGTTGGCCATCTCCAGCCTGAACTTGCACCTTGTGAGCTCCCCCTGCACTCCGCCAAGAGCCTGAGTGAGGGCGTGCAGCCGCTGCTCCATCCTTTCAGCCTCGTACTTGTAGGCGCGGTAGCGGGTCAACTCAGCTTTAAGCCCCACATCCTTCAGCTCATTCACCGCCCTATCCATGCGGTGCTGGTTGCTGTGCCCACCAACGAAGGTGTACATGTCCTCAGGGGTGTAGTGGGGTGTAACGCCACCACTGGCGTTAGTCCGACTTGGACTGCGAAAGGGCGTTTACGACTTAGCGAAATATCTTCGTCGAGGTCACGTGACCTGATCTTGGGATACACGGCGCTTACGGGCACGTGATCTGAGTATACACTAGGGCAAGTTGTGCCACTAGGTAGTCCGGCGATCGATGAGGACGACTTGCTCTGGAGAGAGACAAGTGAAGCACGCGTGAAGAGATGAATGAGAGTGGTGAATTGAAGAAGACCAAGATGGCGTATCTTGGTCTCATCGAGCCACTATTTATACATGTATGAGGTAGCTTTAAAGCTCCTCCTGAACCCGCACGACTAGTAGCGTAAGTAGCTCGAACCCTACTACAGCTGTCCTAGGAATGAGTCATGCCTTACTGGCATGTGATTTTACTGTCCCTGCTGACTGATGCGACTGTCCATGACACATTACTGCTTACTAACGAGGTCATCACCGTAAGTAAGAGTCCTTTTCCTCCGTACCGTGACATCACCCCCTTTTCAGCCGCGACGACCACGGCGCCGAGTGGGGCCTATCCCTCCAACCCATGCCTCCTGCCTCTCCGTGATTCGATCCAGCGTGTTGGCCATCTCCAGCCGGAACTTGCAACGGGCTAGTTCCGACTGGACCCCTCCGAGCGCCTGAGCTAGCGCGTGGAGTCGCTGCTCCATCCTCTCAGCCTCGTGTCGGTAGGCACGGAACCTGGTCAACTCAGCTTTAAGCCCTATGTCCCTCAACTCGTTCACCGCGCGATCCACTCTGTGTTGGTTACTGTGCCCTCCGACGAGGGCGAATAAGTCTTCTGGAGAGTAATGGGGCTTGCCGGTTTCCCGAACGTGTGGCTCGGCGTAAAGGGGGCGACTGTAAACTTTGTCGCTGTCTTCTATGAGCCCGAGGACGAGGGGGTCTGGCCCGGCTATGACTTGGATATAGGACGCTTGACGGGTGACCCCTTGAGCGTCGGTGATGGGGTAGTGGACGAAGTCGTCCCCTCGGTTGTGCTTGTATCCGTGGGGGGCGACTCGTGACGAACCCCCGAGGTATCGGAGGCGAACGGCGGGCAGGGTGGAGTCTTGGGTGTCCACCACCACGCCGCCACGGTATATGGGGCGGCCCGTGGTGTCACAGGCGTATGGAGTTTCCCGAGGGTCGTCAGAGTCGGTGGCAGTGATGAGATAAGGTTGCTCAACGGGGTACCATTCCTTCAGCGTCCCTTCTACTGCTTCGTATACGGCCCTCTCAGCATCTCTGTGTGTTGGCGGCGTCGGTGATAGATGATTGCTCGCCTGGCCGCTGCTACTGCCAGCTGCCGTCGTTTCCAATCCTCCGCCGACGGTCTCCAGTTCCGCGTCTTCATCCACTCCTGCCATTTCAGGGTCGCGGGCGTCTTCTTCCGTTTGGGATTTGATGCGTACGGGGAGAGGTCGAGATGGGGGACTCGCAAAGAGTCCGACAGCTGTACGAAGCCGAGTAATTTCGGCTTCGGTGTACGGGGCGGTGTTGAGGTGGTCGCCGTTCGGGCTGGTAAGCCAATACGTGGCAGGCTGGTCTGGATCCTCGACGTCGATGATGGATTGCACGTTGTTGAGGGCCGCCTTGAGTTCTTCGTGGGTGAGGCTGTCGGCAAGGCGGGCAGCGAGAGAGGAGGAAGAGGAGGAAGCGGGAAGAGACATTTCGAGTTTAGTGGGGAGTCCAGTGTGAAGGGATGGGGACGACTTAGCGTCATATGTCCGGTTTATATGTATCCTGGCTGCGGTTGAACTCCGCTCGTACTCCGCTATGGCTTCATCAGCGAATACGTCATCTTTGTTGACCCACTGATTTTCCGAGTCTGGGTACCCCTTCCATTTCACGAGGTATTGTAGTCTCTTGTTCCGGCTGAATCTTCTGGAGTCTAGAATGCGCTCCACTTCATATTCCTCTTCTCCGTCTACTAAATCCGGTGGTGGTCGTTGAAAGTTTTTCCCATGCATGGGCGTCTCGCGATAAGGTGTGAGCAAATCGATGTGGAATACGGGGTGGATGCTCCACTGCGTGGGAAGTTGGAGTTGATAGTTGACCGGTGATAAGACTCGTGTGATTTGGAATGGCCCATGCCGTCGTGCCGCGAGTTTGGCCGTTGGTTGATTGGTTCGGAGGTGTCGTCCTTCCAGCCATACTTGGTCTCCCACTTGGTATTTGGGCGTATCTCGGTGTTTGATCCACAGCGATTGTGCCTTTTTGATAAGGTTTTGGGCTTCTTTCCGTGCATCTCGGAATTGCTGGAGTCGCGTGAGCACCTGTGGGATAGGGGATGGCTTATCGATCCAATCAGCGCGTGGGTCGTATCCCATCATGAGTGAAAACGGGGACTTCCTTGTTGCCTCGTGTGGCCAATTGTTATGCGCGAATTCCGCCATTGGTAGGAATTGCGCCCAATTATCTTGACACTCGTTGGTCCAGAACCGTAGGTATTGTTCCAGCCATTGATTGGTTCTTTCCGATTGTCCGTCGGTCCGGGGGTGGTATGCCGTGGAGATGTTTTGGTAGATGCCGAGGATTCGGCATAGTTCGCGTGTGAATTTCGATGCGAATCTCGGGTCTCGGTCGCTGATGATTTTCGCCGGTAATCCGAATCTCCGAAATACGTGAGTGACGTACAGTGCCGCTGTTTCTTCCGCCGATATTTCTTCTTTACAGGGGATGAATACCGATGCCTTTGTGCAGTCGTGGTCAGTCACAGTGAGGATCGAATTGTGTCCCTGTGACTCCGGCAGTTTAGTAATGAAGTCGAGCGCGATGGTTTCGAATGGCTTAGCGTCAGGTGTCGGCGTGATGGGCATTAATGGGGCTCGCGTCGGGCGGTTGTTGACTTTGTGGCGTTGACATTCCGCACAGCCTTGAACGTACTCGGTGATGTGTTTCAACATGTTTGGCCACCAGTGGTCACGCTCGATGATCCTTGCTGTTCGCTTGATTCCCGGGTGACCGTAAACGGGGGGGTTGTGATGGTTTGCGATGACCGTGCGGATTTCTTCTGGGCCTCCGGTGATTACTCGTGCGCCTTGGTGGTACCAGACCCCTTCGATCTTCTTGAGCTTGTGCGGATCTACCCAGGGGCGTAGGGTGTCTTCATCTTGTGCGTGGTCTTCCGGTGATTGCATGGTGACGGTTCGTACGAATACCTTCTCAGGTAAGACGACGACCCCTTCGTTGTCCCTTTCCCCTCGGTCGTAGTCGGGTCTTCGCGATAGAGCGTCTGCGCGTCCGTTGTTGGTCCCCTTGATGTGGTGGATCTCGAAATCGTATTCCATGAGCTCTAGGACTTCTCGGGCTACTCGGCGACTTATCTTCTGCGGTGTCTTCCAGTGTGTAAGGTTGAGGTGGTCGGAGAAGATTTTGATTTTGTGTGGTGAGCCTGCCAGGAATGGTCTCCAGTGTCGCAGTGCCTTGACGATCGCCAGGAGTTCCAAGTCATAGATGTCGTAGTTGCGTTCTGCTTCGTTTAAGGTGGCCGAGAAGTAACCGAGGGGGTGTCTTTTCCCGTCTTGCTTCTTCTGTAGGAGCACTGCGCCTACTGCGTATCCCGATGCGTCTACTTCGAGTTCGAATTGGTCTGTCAGCGTGGGATGTGCGAGTACTGGTTCGCTTGTGACCAGGCGTTTGAGGGTTTGGAAGGCCGTTTCTTCGTCTTTGCCCCACGTCCACTCTGCGTCTTTGCGTGTGAGTTTGTTGAGGGCTCGTGCGTATGTAGCGAAACCGCGAATGAAGAGGCGGTAAAAATTGCAAAAGCCCAGGAAGGAGCGTACGTCTCGTACCTTCGTGGGTGTGGGCCAGTCGCGTATGCCAGCAATTTTTACGGGGTCCATGCGAGTCACCCCCTTTTCAAGAATTACCCCCAGGTAATCCATTTGCGGTTGGTGGAAGGTGCATTTGGACGGTTTGAAGTATAGGTCATGGTCCAGTGCTACTTGAAGTACTGCGCAGACGGCGTCGATGTGCGCTTGAAGGCCTGCGTGTTCCCGCGTTGCGATTCCTATGTCGTCCATGTAGACGCGGATGATCGTTCCCATTGCCGCAAAGACTCGGATCGTGTCGCCTAAGATGTCATTCATCATGTTCTGGAATGTTGCCGGTGAGTTTGTAAGTCCAAAGTACATGACGAGGGGTTCGAATAGCCCGTATTTTGTTTTGAACGCGGCCTTGTGTTCGTCGCCTACTTTGATTCGTACGTTGTTGTACCCCCAGCGGACGTCGAGTTTGGTGAATATGTGCCCGTCTCCGAGGTCGTTGATGAGTTCCGACATGAGAGGTAGTGGGTATTGGTTGCGCACCGTGCAGGCGTTGATTCGCCGGTAGTCTTGTACTGGTCTCAGTTTTCCGTCTTTTTTCTTGATAAAGAAGAATGATGAGGCGTAGGGTGACTTTGAGGGTCGGATGTAGCCTAGTTTGAGTTGTTCATCTAGCCATTCGCGTAGTTGTCCATCTTCGTCTTGTGACATTGGATATACTTTACAGTCAATACTGGGGGGTGTGCCCGGTTTAAAGTCGATTGCGTGGTCCCAGGGTCGTGATGGTGGAAATCGGTGGGAGGCTTCCTCGCTAAAGATCTTCGCGAAACGCTGATATGGTTCTGGGAGGGCTTCCACAACGGTGTTCTGATTAGCTGCGATGGCGAGTTCGGTAGCTGTGGTACGTATCTGGCACTCCTCTTCGAGCTCTTGGACAATGTTTTCGGCTTCGTCTTGAGTCATTGCGCTGGCGATAGTAGTTTGCGCTTCTGCGGGGTTGATTGATCGAAGCACTACCGGGAGGGTTTCTTCGTGGATGGTGGCGTGCGCCCAACTGATAGTTGGTTCGTAGGTTGCTAGCCAGGGATATCCGAGCACTAGGTCTTCGTTTCCTATGTCGGTGACAAGGAATCTCATGACCTTAGAGATGTTGTTGGTCTGGACGTCTAGATCGATGAAGTGCGTAATGGACCCAGCTTTATTTTCCGTGTTGTCAATGTTCCAAATTTTCTTCGGTTTCTCAAGGGTTTGTAACCCGAGGCCCATGCGTTTGGCGAACGCGGGTCTTATGAAATTGTCGGTGGCTCCTGAGTCAACGAGCCCTTTGATATCGGCCATAGAGTAACTTGTGCGAATCGAGACTGGAATTCGAAGCGAACGATAGCGAGTCATGATTACAGAGTTACAATTGACTGCCCTCACCCAGGCCGATGGGTTCAGGCGTCCTGAAAACCCTCTTGGGTCCAGAGATCCTTGAATACGAGGTCCTTGACCTCGTCACTAGCTCCCCTCAGCGTCTCCATCCATTCCTTCGCTTGTTCTTGTGGTGTGGTTTCTGCGCGGTGTACTGTTACTGGTTCTTGGTAGTGGTCGGTTTCTGCGCCGCGGCTTGTGCTCGTGCGTGGTTGGAATGGTTGTCTTGGTTTTCTAGGGCGTGTGCAGTCGCGTGAGAAGTGGCCTGGGTTGTTACAGTTGTAACATATTACTTCCCTCATATTGCGGCGTGGTCCGCTCCCTCGATTTTGTCCCGGTCCTCCCCTTGGTGGGAAGGGTGGTTGTTGGTTTCCGCGATTTGGGTCGCCTACTTCCGCGAGGCGTGCGCGGGTTCGGTCTGCCGACGTGTCCATGGCGTTCGGGTCGTGACGCGATGGTGGGAACCTGGGTGGCGCCCACTGCGGGGTATACCCCCGGTTTTGCTGTGGTCGCGGTAGTGGTGCGCTACGGGGTGTCGTGTTGAGTCCTAGGCGAGCGCGTAAATGGATGTATTGTTTTTGTCTCCTTAGCGCCGCCTCCTTCCATTCGTTGAAGGTTTGGGGGTCATCCAACTCGTATATTTTTGTGAAGAGGGCTCTCGGAAGGCCCGCCGTGAATCGGTCCAGTGTTTGGCGGTCGTTGAGGCGATAATCAGCCTTCCGTGCTAATTGTTCGAAGTTGGTGACGTACGAATCAATGTCGTCCCCAATCATTTTGAATCCTTTTGCTAGGGTGGCTTGCGCTTGCTCTTGTTCTAGGACGTTCGAGAAGCGGTCGGAGAATCCCGCCGTTAGTGTATCCCATAGAAATGGGTCGTATCTGTTGCGTCCGTGGTGCAGTTCGTTGTTGAGCCACTGGAGGAATCCGAGTGTCCAGTTGGATACTCGTGGTCCTTTGACGAATCCCAGGAACAGCAGGCATCGCCGATAGACGTTGGTCATGATCGGCGCTTCTGAGTTTTGCCCCCAATAAATGTGCCACTGTGTGAGGAACGACTCGTACTCATCTCGGTTCCCGTCGAATATGCTTGGGGGTTCTCCTACGAGTTTGTCTGCCCCGTGTGGTGCCCCCGGAGCGGGTCCTGCGGCTGGTGGTGGCGGTGGTGGTGGTCCTCCTCCGAAGGGATCTCCTCCTCCTCCGCCTCCGAATTGGGGTTGTCTTCCCCCGTGTGGTGGTCCTCTTGGCGGTCCTTGGCCGAAGTTTCCTCCGGGTCTTCTTGGTGGTGCTGGTCCGCCTGCTCCTGGTGGCGGGTCGGGTACGTCCGGTCCTACTGCTCTGAATATGGCGGCGTCATCGGCCGTCATGCGGTGTCCGGTGGTGGGGTTAATGGGGCGTAGGTATGCCTCGGCTTCTTCAGTGATTCTTCGGGCTTCTTCAATGGCTGTGTCGACTTCGGTAATTGTTGCGGTGGCCATTTCTGCAGGGGGGTGTACTTCGATATTTTCTGGTTCGTTTATGCGTAGGGACTCAGCTGTTTGTATTATGTCCCCGACTTCTGATTCTTCGTCGTTTGTCTCCTCGTCGTCTCCGCTGGTTTCTGATGGTGCGGGGGTTCTGGGTTCAGACGTGCTTGGTTCCTCTTCTGGTTGTCCGTCTATGCGTCCCCACTCTGCACGCGTGGGCAGGTTCCGTGAATCGATGTCGCAGTTGTAGTTTCGTCCTGCGGGGCGTACTGCGTCGTAGTGATTGTCTATGGGGTTCCAAGTGATTTCGACCCAGCACAAGTGGTCGAAATTGAACTCAACGGGACGGTATCGGGTTGGGCCCGATGCGAAGTCAACGAAGTACCCGGTCTCTCCTCTGTATTCTCTCCAGCGAGCCGCTCCTAGGAACTGTGTTGGTACGTTGCGATCTCCCCTTCGTTCAAGGGAGTAGGTTTGGAAATTTCTCCACTGGTCTCGAGTTGTAAACGCCACGGTGGATGGATCTTGGTCTTAATGTAACGCCACCACTGGCGTTAGTCCGACTTGGACTGCGAAAGGGCGTTTACGACTTAGCGAAATATCTTCGTCGAGGTCACGTGACCTGATCTCGGGATACACGGCGCTTACGGGCACGTGATCTGAGTATACACTAGGGCAAGTTGTGCCACTAGGTAGTCCGGCGATCGATGAGGACGACTTGCTCTGGAGAGAGACAAGTGAAGCACGCGTGAAGAGATGAATGAGAGTGGTGAATTGAAGAAGACCAAGATGGCGTATCTTGGTCTCATCGAGCCACTATTTATACATGTATGAGGTAGCTTTAAAGCTCCTCCTGAACCCGCACGACTAGTAGTGTAAGTAGCTCGAACCCTACTACAGCTGTCCTAGGAATGAGTCATGCCTTACTGGCATGTGATTTTACTGTCCCTGCTGACTGATGCGACTGTCCATGACACATTACTGCTTACTAACGAGGTCATCACCGTAAGTAAGAGTCCTTTTCCTCCGTACCGTGACATGGGGCTTGCCAGCCTCGTGGACTTGCGGCTCAGCGTAGAGAGGGCGACTGTAGACCTTGTCGCTGTCATCTACGAGTCCGAGTACGAGGGCGTCTGGCCCGCCGACGACCTGGACAAAGGTGGCCTGTCGCGTGACCCCCTGTGCGTCGGTGATGGGGTAGTGGACAAAATCGTCCCCCCAATTATGTTTGTATCCGTGAGGCGCGGTGCGCGCAGTGCCTCCGAGGTATCAGAGACAGACCACGGGCATAGGCGCGGCCTCCATGTCGACGACGACCCCGGCGCGGTATAGAGGATGCCCCATTGTGTCGCAGGTGTAGGGGGTTTTACGGGGGTCGTCAGTGTCGGTGGCGGTGATGAGATAGGGTTGCTCAGCTGGGTACCACTCCCTCAGCATCCCTTCGACTGCTTCGTACACCGCCCTTTCAGCATCTCGATATGCTGTCGGTGTCGGATGAGGATGCAGGCCCTCCGTGCTGCTGTGGTTGCCAGTTGCTGTTGGCGCCAATTGTAATGTCTACCACAGACGCTTGCCTGACTTAGGCCTCTTGCTTGGTGGCGATCCTTGAAAGTCGGAAGTTACAGTTAGCGAAAGTCTCTGGGTAGAAGGCAGGATGAGGGTGAAGGCTTTCGTCTCTCCCAAAATAAGCGTGAAGGTCTTCTAGTTGAATGACTCCTTGAGGGATCTTGTCAATGTACTTGGCGTTGGCCCAGGAAGTGCTATCGAGTATGAAGAAGGAGTGATACGGGGCAGCCATGTGTTCATTGCGATACAGATGTACTTGATAAGCTGCAACGTCTGGAGGATAGTCCACTGATCCGCGAAGGGACAGGCGATGGGTAAGTCATGGGGATCCCTGGTCTAAGGGGATATGCCAGACAACTCACTTAAGAGGGGGGACCTCTTAGCAAAGACGAGTAGATGATGGTGGTATTGGAAGAAGACCAAGATGCCGTTCTTGGTCTTCGTGCTCCTTTACTTATACAAATACTTGCGGGCTTTAAAGCGCCGCTCAAACACTAACTAGCCAATAGCATAAGTAAAGCAAACCCTAGTACTGCTATCCTAGTATGAGTCACTATGAGTCACCTGAGATCCGATCCATTATCGTACAATCACATGTGCCGGAGCTTACCCGGCTTACTGATCCCATAAGTCCATGACGATATACTGCTGATGGCGATGTCATAGTCGACGTGTCAGTGTCCACTTCCCGGCCCGAGGTGCTGATCAAACCGAGACGTAACACCAATCCTCTGCGGGTTCCCTCCATGACCATGCTTTCATCCACTCCTCCCATCACAGCGTGGCCTTGTTCTTCTTCTTCCTTGACACGACTGGTGATAAGTTGAGGTGAGGGATCTTCATCCCCTCCAACAGCCTCATGAAGCTGAGTAATTTCAGCTTCGGTGTACAGCGTGGTGCAGAGGCACTGTCCTCAACCATCGGTGAGCCAGTACGTGGCGGGCTGGTCAGGGTCTTCCAAGTCGATGATAGACTGGACGTGATTGAGGGCCTCGCTGAGCTCTTGTCGGGTGAGGCTGTCGACAAGGCGGGGAGTGAGAGCGGTGGAAGTGGAGGTAGTGGGAAGAGACATTGTGGGCGAAGTGAAGAATCCAGTGTGAGGAGATGGGGGGTGAGTCTCTGTTTCTCTGTGGCTTATATGTGCTTTTCTAGCGTTTGTGCTCCACTCATACTCCGCTACTGCTTCGTCAGCAAATATGTCATCTTTGTCAGCCCACTGGTTCTCTGAGTCTGGGTATCCCTTCCATTTCACGAGGTATGGCAATTTTTTGTTCCGGCCGAATCGTCAAGAGTCTAGAATGCGCTCCACTTCATATTCTTCTTTGCCATCTACTAGATCTGGTGGCGGGCGTTGGAAGTTTTTCCCGTGCATGAGCGTCTCTCGGTAAGGGGTTAGAAGATCCGTGTGGAATACCAGGTGGATGCTCCACTGCATGGGAAGTTTCAGTTGGTAGTTGACAGGGGAGAGTACCTTGGTGATTTGGAACAGTCCGTGTCTTCGCGCCACGAACTTGGCGGTAGGCTGATTGGTTCGTAGATGGTGCCCCTCCAGCCATACTTGGTCCCCTATTTGATATCACGGGGTGTTTTGGTGTTTCACCCACAGCGCTTGAGCTTTCTTGATCAAATTTTGGGCGTCCCTCCGTGCTTCTCGGAATTGATGTAGGCGCGTGAGTACCTGTGGTATCGGTGACGGCTTATCGGTCCAATCAGCGCGTGGGTCATATCCCATCATGAGGGTGAAAGGGGACTTCCTTGTTGCCTCATGGGGCCAGCTGTTGTGTGCGAATTCTGCCATGGTGTAACGTCTACCACGGACGTTCGCCTGACTTAGGCCTCTTGGCATGTGGCAATCCTCGAAAGTCGAAAGTTGCGGTTAGCGAAGGTCTGAGGATAGAAGGCAGGATGGGGTTGAAGGCTTTCGTCTCTCCCGAAGTAGGCGTGGAGATCTTCTAGCTGAATGACGCCTTGGGGAACCTCGTCAATGTACTTAGCATTGGCCCAAGAAGTGCTGTCGATGATGAAGAAAGAATGGTATGGGGAGGCCACGCGGTCGTTGCGATATAGGTGTACTTGGTAAGCTGCGACGTCCGCAGGGAAGTCCACTGATCCACGAAGGGACAGGCAAAGGTAAGTCATGGAGATCCCTGGTCTAAGGGGGATATGCCGGACAACTCACTTAAGAGGGGGAGCCTCTTAGTAAAGACGAGTAGAAGGTGGTGGTATTGGAAGAAGACCAAGATGCTGTTCTTGGTCTTCGCACTACTCTACTTATACAGATACACGCGGGCTTTAAAGCGCCGCTCCGAATACTACTAGCCAATAGCGTAAGTACCGTGAACCCTAGTACAGCTATCCTAGTATGAGTCACTCCGAGATCCGATCCGTTATCGTACAATCACATGTGCCGGAGCTTACCCGGCTGACTGATCCTACAAGTCCATGACGATATACTGCTGACGGCGATGTCATAGTCGATGCGTCAGTGTCCACTTCCCGGCCCGAGGTGCCGGTCAATCCGAAACGTAACACATGGGGAGGAAGTGCGCCCAGTTATCTTGGCGCTCATTCATCCAGAACCTTAGGTATTGCTCCAGCCACTGATTGGTCCGTTCCAATTGTCCGTCTGTCTGTGGATGGTAGGCCATAGAGATGTTCTGGTAGATTCCTAAAATACGGCATATTTCTCGTGTGAATTTGGATGCAAATCAGGGGTCTCGGTCACTGATGATTTTGGCTGGTAGCCCAAATCTCCGGAATACATGTGTGACATACAAAGCTGCCGTCCCTTCTGCCATAATTTCTTCATTACACGGGATGAAGATTGATGCTTTGGTACAGTCATGATCAGTGACTGTGAGGATGGAGTCGTACCCTTGGGATATAGGGAGCTTTGTGATGAAGTCCAGCGCTATGACCTCGAAGGGGTTTGTGTCCAGTTTTGGGGTGATAGGTACTAGTGGCGCCTTCGTAGGTCAGTTGTTAACTTTGTGTCATTGGCATTTGGCGCATCCTTTGATGTATTCGGTTACGTGGGCGATCATATTAGGCCACCAGTAGTGCCGCTCGATAATTCGGCACGTTCGTTTGATGCCGGGGTGTCTGTATATCGGTGGGTCGTGGTGGTTTTGGATGGTGGTGCGGATCGTGTCTTGGTTCCTGGTGACGACTTTGGCCCCCTGTCAGTACCATATTCCGTCGATTTTCTTTAGTTTGTGTGGGTCTACCCAGGGATGTATTTGGTTTTTGTCTTGTTGGCGATCTTCTGGTGGTCGTATCGTCACTGTGCGTATGAAGACAGTTTCGGGTAGGACCGTGACTCCCTCGTTGTCCCGTTCCCCTTGGTCGTAGTCTGGTCGTTGGGAGAGGGCATCTGCTCTGCCATTGTTCTTTCCCTTGATGTGGTGGATGTTACGTTTCAGTTTGATCAGTGCCTCGGGCTGGGAAGTGGACACTGGCACGTCGACTATGACATCGCCATCAGCAGGATATCGTCGTGGACTTGTAGGATCAGTCAGCTGGGTAAGCTCTGGCACATGTGATTGTACGATAGCGGATCGGATCTTGTAATGGCTTGACGTGACTCATACTAGGATAGCTGTACTAGGGTTCATGGTACTTACGCTATTGGCTAGTAGTATTCAAGCAGCACTTCAAAGCCCGCGCGTATCTGTATAAGTAGAGTAGGGCGAAGACCAAGAACGGCATCTTGGTCTTCTTCCAATACCACCACCATCTACTCGTCTTTACTAAGAGGTTCCCCCTCTTAAGTGAGTCATCCGGCATATCCCCTTAGACCAGGTATCCCTGTGATTTACCTGTTGCCTGTCCCTTCGCGGATCAGTGGACTTCCCTTTAGACGTCACCGCCTATCAAGTGCATCTGTACCGCAACGAATGCGTGGCTACCCTGTACCACTCCTTCTTCATACTCAACAGTACTTCTTGGGCAAGTGCTAGATACATTGACAGAATCCCTCAAGGAGTTATCCAGTTAGAAGACCTTCACGCCTACTTCGGGAGAGACGAAAGCCTTCAACCTCATCCCGCCTTCTACCCAGAGACTTTCGCTAACCGCAACTTTCGGCTTTCAAGGATCGCCACTCATCAAGAGGCCTAAGTCAGGCAAACGTCCGTGGTAGACATTACATTAAGACCAAGATCCCACCGTGGCCAATCCTACAAGAACAACCAAAGACTTCTGGGTTCCCTTCCGGCCCTACTACATCGATAGAAGAGGAGATCACAACGTTCCAAAAAGATACCTAGAAAACGCATTCTGGAAGGACGACGCAGAAAACCCGGGATACTTCACCTACTACACTGACCGACAGGGAAACTCCCAACTCATTCCTGTAGAGTTCAACTTGGACAATCTCTGCTGGGTTGAAATCCATTGGAGCGATATTCACAACAAATACCAAGTCAACAGATGTTGCGTCAGGCCCGTCCTAACGATGCTCGACTTGAGTGGTGACAGAGTGGCTCGATGTGCTAGGGGCGACTTAGCGAATATGGATACACGCCTTTAACAAGGACGCGATCCTAATAAGCACTGGGGCAAGGTCCACCAGGCGTAGTCGTCGAGCAACTTCCCCGAGGAGGGGTAAGCGCACTAAGAGACAGGGAAAGAGAAAGAGGCAAACGAGGAGAGAAGAGGGAAGTGCGATGGTGATTCAAGAAGACCAAGCTGGAGGGCTCAGTCTTCATGCAGCCCAGTAGATATACAGTTGACGAGGAGCTTTGAAGCTCCTCCTGAATGTAAAGTACCCAGTAGCGATAGTAGCTCGAACCCTACTACGACTGTCCTAGGTGTGAGTCAAGTCCGATACAGGATACATGTGATAACACAGCCGATAAGGCTGACTGAGACGACTGTCCCTGACTAATACTTGGGTAGTCAGAACCCCACGAGCCTCCGATCCGTACTAATGAGTCCGATCGCAACATCACCCCCTTTTCAGGTGCGACGCCCCGACGCTCCAAAACCTTCCTCCTCATACCTGATCCGCGTGCGCAGTGGCTGTTCCCCGATCTTCCTTCCCCTGCGAGTCTTCTTCTTCTTCGTCAACTCGTAGTCCACCATGGTGCCCGCCTCGTCCTTGATGTGCTCTATGGCATTGGCCATCTCCAGCCAATGCCGACTGCCTGTTACCTTGCCCGAGATCTCTCCTAGTGCGGCGATGAGGTTGTCGATCCTCTGGTTGATGCGCTCCTCCTCTCGCTGGGCGAGACGATAGCGGTGGACCTCGGCGGTGAGGGAGAGGTCATGCATGGACTCGAGGCAGCGATCGACGTGCGCCCGATCCTCGAAGGCCTCGGTGAAGAGGGCCATGTCCGCCGCGGGGTACATGGGCTTCGCGCCATAACTGTAACGGGGGGCGGCGTAGAGGGGACGTGCGTACACTTTGTCCGACTCATCGATGATGCCCACGATCAGGGGATCGGGTCCCATGATGACTTGGTGGTAGCGGGCCTCGCGTTCAACCCCATCGGGGGATGTGATGCGAAACGGAATGTAGTCCGCTCCCTTGTTGGCCTTGAAGCCGGCGGGGATGCGGGTGTTGATGACGGCGAGGGGTTGATGGGTGGGACCACCCAGCACTCCGAGGTCCCGCTTATACATGGGGGATCCATTGGTGTTGAGAGTGTAGGGGGTTTCTCGGGGGTCGTCAGTGTCTGTGGTGGACAGAATGTGGGGGTGCGTAGCTGGGTAGTCGGCGGCTGCGTCCTCGTCCAGAGCGCCCCAGTCAGAGCCAGGCGTCGCCGGTGCCTCAGCTCTACCAGCCTCAGCTGTGCCCTCCGCAGTTGTTCCTCCTTCCAAGCCCTCGCCACCTCCTTCCACGGCCGCACGGGTCCGAACTCGGTGTGGTACCTGGACAGGTTTAACGTCACCGTGTCCGTCAAGACGTTGAACGAGGCTATCTGCGGCCTCGCCCTCGAGTAGGGCACGCTCTTCTTCTTTGGTGGTTGCCTCGTTGGTAAGAGGCTGCGCACCGGGGGAGTCGGCAATGCCTCCGACTGTTGGATCGGGGAATGCGCTGAGGACGGCGATGGCGTCCTCGCGGGTCGCAGGCCCATGGGTAGTGGATAGGGCTTTGGTGACGGTGTCGATGGTGGTCTGTGAGGGGAGGGAGCAGGAAGACATTGTTCGAAGGAAGACAGGGTGAGAAGTGGTAGCAGGGGTTGCTGGGATACTCAGCTCGCAGCGGGTTCCCTTTATGTGTGTCTCCCTTGCGGGGTTCAATGTTTTGAAGTCCCGGATGGCCTGGTCGGCGAATACTTCGCTCCGGTCGACCCACTGATTTTCCGAGTCGGGGTATCCCTTCCATTTCACGAGGTATTGGAGCTTCTGCGTTCGCCCGAATCTTCGGGAGTCTAGAATCTTCTCGACCTCGTATTCCTCTTTGCCGTCTACTAAATCTGGAGGTGGGCGCTGATAGTTGGGCCCATGTGTTGCAGTCTCGTGATATCTGGTGAGAAGATCGGTGTGGAACACCGAGTGGATGCTCCACTGTGTGGGAAGTTCGAGGCGATAATTGACAGGGGACATCACCTCGGTAACCCGAAAGGGGCCGTGTCTCTTGGGCGCAAGCTTCGTGGTTGGTTGATTGGTCCGCAGGTGGCGTCCTTCTAACCACACGAGGTCGCCTTCCTTGTATTTGGGCGTATCCTTGTGTTTGACCCATGACTTTTGGGCCTTGATAAGGAGTGCCTTGGCTTGCGCTCTGGCTTCTTGGAATTGATCGATCTGTAGTGCCACTTGGGGTATGGGTGATGGCCTATCGATCCCAATCAGCACGCGAATTGTACCCCATTAGGAGGTAGAAGGGGGACTTCCTCGTGGTCTCATGGGGCCAGTTATTATGCGTGAATTCTGCTATGGGGAGGTAGGCCGCCCAGTTATCTTGACGCTCATTGGCCCAGAAGCGGAGGTATTGCTCTAACCACTGGTTGGTCCACTCTGATTGTCCGTCCGTCCGAGGGTGATAGGCGGTGGAGACGTTCTGTGAGATTCCTAGGATTTTGCAGAGTTCGCGTGTGAATTTGGATGCGAAGCAGGGGTCTCTGTCACTGATAATCTTAGAGGGGAGTCCGAATCGCAGGAAGACATGCTTAGCATAGAGGGCGGCGGTTCCCTCTGCCGTGATCTCCTCCTGGCATGGGATGAAGATGGCGGCTTTTGTGCAGTCGTGGTCGGTGATGGTGAGGATCGAATCGAATCCTTGTGATCGAGGTAGTTTGGTGATGAAGTCGAGTGTGATGGTCTCGAATGGGAGTGCCTCTGGGTTCAGATAGATTGGAGACAGCGGTGCTCGAGTTGGTCGGTTGTTTGCCTTGTGTCTTTGGCACTCGGCGCACCCTTTCACGTAGTCTAGTATGTCTTGGACTAGATTTGGCCACCAATAGGAGCGCTTTACCAGTTGCGAGGTTTTGTTGATGCCTGGGTGTCCGTAAACCGGTGGTGTGTGATGAGCGGAGATGATACTTCTCTTGTCATAGAGTCCGCCTGTTACTACCCGCCTTCCGTCCTTGTACCAGGTGCCTTCGATCTTCTTTAAGCGGTGTGGGTCGATCCATGGGCGGAGGAAGTCCTCGTCTTGGTGGTATACCAGCGTCTGGTCTCTCCATTTCGTCAGGTCCTATTGTCAGGGTGGTCGGCATGACCGTTTCGACCTGTGTGGCTCGGACGAAGAGCGCATCAGGGAGGACGGTCACATCCTGGTTGTCGTTATCTCCTCGATCGTAGTCCGGTCGCCGGGAGAGTGCGTCTGCCCTTCCGTTTGCCGTGCCCTTGATGTGGTGAATCTCGAAGTCATATTCAGAGAGCTCGAGTACTTCCCGTGCGATGCGCCGGCTTATTTGTTGTGGAGAGCGCCAGTATTGCAGGTTAAGGTGGTCGGAGAATACTTTCGTTTTGTGTGGCGATCCTGCGAGCAAGGGGCGCCAGTGGCGGAAGGCCTTGACGATGGCGAGCAGTTCGAGGTCGTAGATGTCGTAGTTTCGCTCTGCTTCGTTGAGCGTCGCCAAGTAGTAGCCTATGGGGTGTCGTTTACCAGTCCTCTTTGCGTTGTAGTAGTACGGCGCCCACCGCGAATCCGGAGGCGTCTACCTCTATCTCGAATTGCTCCTTGGGATCTGGGTGTGCTAGTACTGGTTCGCTTGTGACTAGGTCTTTAAGCTTAACGAAGGCGTTGTCTTCTGCTTGTCCCCACACCCACTCCATGTCTTTCCGTGTTAATCTGTTCAGGGGTCGTGCGTGTGTGGCGAATCCCTTGATGAAGAGGCAGGTAGAATTTGCAGAATCCGAGAAAAGATCGAACTTGCTTGACCGTGGTGGGCGTTGGCCAGTCGCGAACGCCAGGCGACTTTGACCGGGTCCATGCGAGTCACCCCCTTTTCAAGGATTACCCCCAGGTAATCAATGGACGGGGCATGGAAGATGCACTTCTCTGGCTTGAAGTACAAGTCAAGGTCCTTTGCAACTTGGAGTATGTCACGTACGGCTGCGATGTGGCCTGCCATGCCATTCCGTGAGGCGATGCCAATGTCGTCCATGTACACCCGGATTGTGGTGCCCAGTTTTTCGTGTTTGAGGATGGCAGGTCCGCAGGCGTAGTCCATCATCTCCTGGAAGGTGGCTGGCGAGTTGGTCAAGCCGAAGTACATCACCAGCGGCTCGAAGTGGCCTGTAGCGTGTTTTGAATGCGGCCTTTTCTTCGTCTCCCTCTTTCATGCGAATGTTGTTGTAGCCTTGGCGGACGTCGAGCTTGGTGTAGACGTCCGCGTTGCCCAGGTCCAGTGATAAGCTCTTGTATGAGCAGCAGTGGGTATTGATTACGTACGGTAAACGAATTGATTTTTCGATAGTCCTGGATGGGGCGTAGTGTGCCGTCCTTCTTCTTGACAAAGAAGAAGGGGGAGGCGTAGGGGGACTTGGATGGTCGGATGTACCCCTTCGCGAGCTGTTCGTCGAGGAATTTCTTGAGGGCGATGTCTTCGTCGCGCGACATAGGATAGATTTTGCAGTTGATAGCGTCAGGGGCTCCTTCTTTGAACTTAATGGCATGGTCCCAGGGCCGCGACGGTGGGAAGCGGTGGGACTCTTCTTCACTGAACACGCTGGCGAAGTCCGAGTATTCTTCCGGGATTTTTGTGGTGCTGGTGTATTGCTTGGCCTCTATGGCCAGATCAGTGGCAGTAGAGCGTAGCCTGGCCTCTTCCCAGTCGTCGTAGAATTGGCTGACGACGTGACGTTTTTCTTCTTCTGTGAATTCGGTGGGAGCGAATGCGATGGTCACGCCGTGTCGGCGGTCTATGGGATGGGTGGTGCAGAGGACCACCGGGTAGGCGTCTTCTTTGATGACAGCATGCTGCCAGCTGATCTGTGGTTCGTAGGCTGCCAGCCAGGGGTATCCGAGGACGATGTCTTCGTCTCCGGTGTTGGTGATGAGGAAGCGCATTGTTTTGTGCGCTCCTTTGGTTTGTACGTCAAGGTCTGCGCAGTGTGTGATTAGTCCTGCTTTGTTTTCAGACTTGTCGATGTTCCATATCTTTTTGGGAGTCTCTAATTCTTGGAGACCGATCCCCATTCGCCTCGCGAACGCGGGTTTGATGAAGCTGTCTGTAGCTCCCGAGTCCACTAATGCTTTTACTTCGGCCATGTTGTAACTTGTTCGAACGGACACTGGAATTCGTAGCGATCGAAAGCGTGTGATTATTACAGAGTTACAACAGAGCGCCCTCACCCAGGCCGATGGGTTCAGGCGTTTGGAAAACCCTCTCTCCCCCACAAGTCTTGGAGAACCAAGTCCTTTACTTCGTCCGGTGCTTCAGCCACTCCTTGAAGCCACTCCTGGGCCCGTTGCTGTGGCGTTTTCGCCGCGCGTGCTTGCACTGGTTGTTCTTGGGCGTGGTAGTCGGTGTCTGACCTCCTGCTACTGCTTTCCTGTGCATTGCCGCGATACTGTGGGCAGTCACGACTGAAGTGTCCTTTTTGGTTACAGGTGTAGCAGATCACTTCCCTTGTGCTCTTGGGAAAGCCCCTTCCTTTGCCTCGCCCTCTCGGGCCTCCTCTTGGTGGGTACAGGTGGTCGTTGGCGGTCGAGCACAGTATTCTGCCCCAGCAAGTCTTCCTTGGACTGTCTTCTGCAGTTTGCCCCCCGAGCTCGCGCTCTATCCACGGAGGTGTCCATTGCGTTGGGGTTTTGGTGATGGGGTAGATTTCGCGGTGTCCATCTGCTTTGAGGGGGGCCCCACCCACTAGAGCGTGTGGTAGTTTTTGGAGTGGGTGGTTTCAATGAGTTGAGGCGTGCCTGTAGATGCATGTACTGCTGTTGCTTCTTCATCGCCGCCTGTTTCCATGCTTCGAAGGTAGCGGGCTCGTATTGTTCGTAGACCTTGGCGAACAGCCCTTTGGGTAGTCCGGCGGTGAATAGATCGAGCGTTTGGGGGGTGTCGAGGTGATAGTCAGCCTGTCGGGCTAGCCGTTCAAAAGTAGCGACGTAGCTGAGTTGATATGATGGAATGGTCGGCAAGACAGCACAACCAGAGGAGAATGATGCAGCGCGTTCCTTGAACGGCAAGAGTTGAGCGGAAAGGAATGGCTAGGGGCCTTACGGTAATCCCTCAGCTAAGGACAGTTCAATAGATGTATATGCACCAAGGGTAGCTATCAGCACACAACTGGCAAGACAGCGCAGGAGTGGCACTACAATGGGTGGTATAATCCAAGAAGTCAAGCTTAGGTCTTCAGCGACCATAAGCCCCAGTCTATATACTACTCCAAGGAGGTTTGAACCCCAGCTTGGAACTCCGAAACCCTAATATCCGGATCCTAGGAATGAGTCACAATGAGTCAGAGATAACAATCGACCAATGGCAGTAAGGCACAAAGGTATGAGTCAGAGATAAGCATCCGCAGCTGTATGAGTGCTGCTTCCATCCAATCAGAACGCAAACGTGTACAATCCATCAGAATCAAGGCACAATCGATCAGGCACATACGAGTCATATGTCAATGTCTCCGTCCTTCATGTGGAAGCCCTTGCGCAGCTCCGCTTGTGCTTGCTCCTTCTCCATGGTGTTGGCGAACCGTCTGGTGAAGGCTCGAAGGGTCTCTTCCCAGAGGCGTCGAGTATGCTCGGGGAATCCAGCCTCTGTCTGGCGCATTAGCCAATCGGTCATGTACATTACCCACTCGTTGACTAGCTCTCCCTGGATGTACCCGAGGAAGAGGAGCGATCTGCGGTAGTAGTTGCGCATGAGGTCGCTCGTGCTGTTGACTCCTTGGTAGAGGTTCCATTGTGCCCGGAACTGAAGGGTCTTGGTGCGATCTCCGTTTAAGATCATGGGTGGATTGCCCACCAGTTTGTCGGACGATCGGGGCGGGTTTCCAACAGGGCCTACTCCTGGGAATCCTCCTCCTGGTGGTCCTCCTCCGCCTCCGTGTCCACCGCCTCCTCCGCCGTGTGGGGGGCCTCCTCCTCCTGTGGGCAGGGTTTCCGCCTGGAGGATCGGGTTCGTCTGGTCCTATGGCGCGCATCAGAGCTGCGTCATCTGCAGTCATCCGATGTCCCGTGCTTGGGTTGATGGGGAGTAGGTCTGCGGGTATTCCGTCTTGTGGTTGTTGTACCGGGTCTAGTTGGAGCGCGTACGTTGGTTCTAACTGTGTGGTTGTCATCTCCTCTGGTGGATAGACGATGATATGCTCAGCTCGTGGTGCTTCGTTAAGCGTGATCCCTGCCGCGAGGTTTGCTAGTTCCTCTTGTTCTTCTGCGTTAACTTGGGAGAGGTGGTCTTCCTCGGACTCGTTCTCGCTTCGTTCGGATTCAGAGTCCTCTTCCGTGGTACTTGTGGTGATTGCACCGTCGATGGGTCCTACCCTGGCGAGGGGGACTACTTCACTTTCTAGAATGTCGCACCGATATTCGTGCGTTGTTGGTCTAACGACCGTCCGTATTCCTGCGTCGTTGGTTGCGAGTATACACCAACAGGTATGCTCGTGGCTGAACTCAACTGGGTAGTAGCGACTTGGCCGATTAGGGAAGTCGACGAAGTAACCTGTTTCTCCTCGGTGTGTCCTCCACCTGGCAGCTTTCAAATAGCACGTGGGGACGTTTCGTTCTCCTCTGCTGGGGATAGTGTATGATTGGACCTGATTCCAGCCCCACCGATCTCCTGTCGTGGGCGCCACCGTGTCGTTCTTGTAGAAGGGAGCTTGGTCTTAATGTTGCGTCAGGCCCGTCCTAACGATGCTCGACTTGAGCGGTGACAGAGTGGTTCGATGTGCTAGGGGCGACTTAGCGAATATGGATACACGCCTTTAACAAGGACGCGATCGTAATAAGCACTGGGGCAAGGTCCACCAGGCGTAGTTGTCGAGCAACTTCCCCGAGGAGGGGTAAGCGCACTAAGAGACAGGGAAAGAGAAAGAGGCAAACGAGGAGAGAAGAGGGAAGCGCGATGGTGATTCAAGAAGACCAAGCTGGAGGGCTCGGTCTTCATGCAGCCCAGTAGATATACAGTTGACGAGGAGCTTTGAAGCTCCTCCTGAATGTAAAGTACCCAGTAGCGATAGTAGCTCGAACCCTACTACGACTGTCCTAGGTGTGAGTCAAGTCCGATACAGGATACATGTGATAACACAGCCGATAAGGCTGACTGAGACGACTGTCCCTGACTAATACTTGGGTAGTCAGAACCCCACGAGCCTCCGATCCGTACTAATGAGTCCGATCGCAACAACAGACCTGCAAGTTCAAGTCTCAGCCTCGACATCCTCCAATCCAACGTCACTACCAGAGACCAGTGGGGGCCAATCGACAGAGACGAAGAGGAACCAATCCATTCACCAACACCTAAGACACCAGCACCGTCCCCATCCATCACAAGCAACCCGGAAGAAATCCGTATCATCAAAGACCAACAAGAGGAAGAACACCTCAAACAAATCGCTAAGTCCATCCCCACAGACATGTCCACTACGATGACCATGGCCCAAGCTAGAACCACAATATTTGGAAAATCCCCCAACAAAGGCGGAGGAGGAGGAGGAGGAGCACCACCAGGAGGAGACCCTGACGACAACCCTCACGATGATGGACAGGTAAATGTACCTGCATTCACCATGCCCAATACGGACAAGTTCCTAGGGAAAGAACCCAAGATATTCATGGGCAACCGTGATGAAGCAGAAGCATTCCTTTCCCAGTGGAACCAATTCGCGGGAGTCAATGCCACCAACAGGAGCCTCAAAGTCCCCTACATCAAAGCAATGATGTTCCTGACCTACATCCAGGGACCACTCGTCGACGAATGGGCAACAGAGACCACCAAGTGGCTCGACACCCAAGCCAACAAGAACAACCCATGGCTTTGGGCAGGGGTAGAACTCACATTCAAAGGACAATTCCGTGACAACCTAGAAAAGGATCGCACAAGAGTAGAACTCGACAAGGGGTTCAAGATGGCCAATGAGGACATTGACAGCTACGTCACTAAATTCGAAAAACTGGTCCGACAGGCTGACTATCAATTGGACAAACCACTGGTCCTTGACAAATTCACACGAGGCGTTCCCCTCAAGCTGTATCAAAATACCTATCAATTCCACAACCCGCGCAGCTATTCCCAATGGAAGAGCACGCTCATCGAGCAACAAAAACGGTACCTGCATATGAGGGCCAGATCAGATGGCTTCAGGAGACAACCACAAACTACGCAACGTCCCGCCAGAATCAACCTCTTCAATTCCAAGCCCTGCAAAGGCAAGGGAACCAACAAGGGTGGCAGCAATACCGAAACCACCCCGACGCAATGGACACCACTCCGGGAAGAGTCCGGGCACGGGTTGCTGAAATAGGCAATGTCAACCGCAACCACCCAGAAAACCCAGGGGACTGGACCCCTGGAAGACCCCCATTCCTGCCAAGGGCCGGGTTCATGCAACGAAGAGGAGGAGGACATGGAACTCTAAACATAAGGGACGTAACTTGCTTTAACTGCAACCAGAAGGGACACTTAGAACGAGATTGTCACCAGCCAAAGAGGACTAGTGGAAGAAGCGCCTACATTGAGGAAGTACCCACCACACATCAGAGTGTAGCAGGAGACCACCTCATCAACTTTGACGGACCCGTCCAAGTCAACTGCGCCACCACCGACCCCGACCCCCAGATAAGCGACATCATGGGTCACATCGCAGCCCTACCAGAGGAGTGGAAGGAGGAGTTTATAAGGGATATGGTGGGGAGACAGGATTTTCAAAGCGCCTGAACCCAACGGCCTGGGTGAGGGCTTCAAATTGTAACTCGTCGTTTATCACGCACTATCGATCTATGCACGTTCCAGTTTCGATTCGCACAAGTTGCTACATGGCCGAAAAGAAAGCACTGGTGGACTCCGGAGCCACCCACAACTTCATACATCCAGACTTTGTAAAAAGAATGGGGTTAGGAACCAAAGAACTACCTAACCCCCGAAACATCTGGAACATAGATGGGATGCACAATAAAGGAGGGAAAATCACTCACTGTGTCGATCTAAACATACAAACTGAGGGAAAACTTAAAACCATTCAGTTCCTCATCACCAACGTAGGAGGAGAAGACCTCATTCTGGGGTACCCTTGGCTGGCAACGTTTCAACCACGCATACAATGGGCCACTGCCACTATGGATACCAAACAATACCCGATCATCATACGTACCATTAACCCCAACAAACCCCCGAATCCAGCAACTATCCGAGCCGAAATCCGAAGCATCATCACAAGAATACAAGACAAAGAACGAGAACAGGCCTTCAAAGAGCTGGAAGAAGAAATGGGCCCAATATACGGACAAACAACGGCAACAGACCTAGCAATCTCAGCGCACTCAACCGAAACGAAGGAACTACCCGAAGAATACAAGAGACACGCAAAGGTATTTAGCGAGGAAGAATCCTACCGATTCCCACCTCCCAGGCCATGGGACCACGCCATCGATCTCAAACCGAACGCACCGGACCACATTAACTGCAAAGTTTACCCGCTCAATCAAACAGAGGATAAAGCCTTGGAGGAATTCTTAGACGAACAGCTGGCCAAAGGATACATTTGACCATCTAAATCCCAGTATGCAGCTCCATTCTTCTTTGTCAAAAAGAAGGATGGAAAGCTATGGCCAGTACAGGATTACAGGGAACTCAACACATGGACCATACGCAATCAATACCCGCTTCCGCTTATACCTCAGCTAATCGCAGACCTTAGTGGGGGATGGATCTTCTCCAAATTTGACGTCAGATGGGGATACACTAACATCAGGATCAGGCCAGGAGACGAACACAAGGCAGCATTCAAAACTAAACGGGGATTCTTCGAACCACTGGTAATGTACTTCAGCATGACAAACGCACTGGCAACCTTCCAAGGAATGATGAACTTCATCTTCGGACCACTCATTGAATACCACGAAAAGAAAGGAACCATCATACGCGTATACATGGATGATATCGGAGTCGCAACAGCAACCACTGGAACAAGCCCACACAGAAGCAATGCACGACATCCTGGACCTATTAGAACAACACGACCTGTACCTCAAACTGGAGAAGTGCACATTCCACTCCGACACCCTCGATTACCTGGGGGTAATCATTAAGAAGGGGGTGATTCGCATGGACCCTGTCAAAATTTCCGGAATCCGCGACTGGCCAACCCCCAAAAATGTCAAACAGGTGCGATTGTTCTTAGGCTTCTGCAACTTCTACTGCGCTTTCATTCGAAATTTTGCCACGCATGCACAACCACTCAACAAACTCACACGCAAAGACATGGAATGGCTATGGGGAACGGAACAGCAGACAGCGTTCAACAAACTCAAAACCCTAGTAACAGAGGAGCTGGTATTAAAACACCCGGAATTGGACAAACCCTGCGAACTGGAAGTTGACGCCTCAGGATATGCAGTAGGAGCAATACTACTCCAACGGGACAAAGACAACAAACGACACCCAATCGCGTACTACTCCAGCACCCTCAACACGGCCAAATGAAACTACGACATCTACGACCTGGAACTGTTAGCCATTGTCAAAGCACTAAGGAACTGGAGACCCTACCTAGTGGGATCCCCACACAAGATCAAAGTGTACTCAGACCATATGAACCTGCAATATTGGAGATCTCCACAGAAGATTAGCAGACGAGTAGCAAGGGAAGTGCTAGAACTCTCTGAATACGACATAGAGATTCACCACATCAAGGGAACCGCAAATGGAAGGGCCGATGCCTTATCAAGGAGACCCGACTATGATCAAGGAGAACACGAACAATGAACAAGTCACAGTGCTCCCTGATCACATATTCGTCCGAGCTGCAACCATCGACACCACAGAGAACCCAACACGCATAAGTCCTGAGATCACGGTGGACGAAATGCAACCCACGTACCCAGTATACACCCAAGACAACAATATCATCACGAAATGGGTGGACCCACACAAACTCAAGCGCATTGAGAATACGTGGTACAAGGAGGGACGAAGAGTGGTTACAGGAGACGCTCATGAACTGGAGGCGTATTATACAGGCTCACCATGACACGCTTGCTTATGGACACCCTGGGATCAACCAAACCATCAAACTAATCGAAAGATATTATTGGTGGCCAGGCCTTTGGCAAGAGACACAGGATTACGTCAAGGGATGTGCCGATTGCCAACGAATCAAGGTCAACAACCAACCAACACACGCCCCTTTACAGCCAATATTCCCCAAACCAGAAGCAACCCCATTCGAAGTCATAGCACTGGACTTCATCATAAAACTACCCCAATCGAACGGCTGCGACTCCATACTGACGGTGACAGACCACGACTGCTCCAAAGCGGCAGTGTTTATCCCGTGCCTAGAAGAAATAAGTGCAGAAGGAACCGCAGCCCTGTACGTGACACACATTTTTCCCAGATTCGGACTGCCAGCGCGCATCATTAGCGATCGAGACCCTAGATTCGCATCAAAATTCACCCGCGAACTATGCCGAATACTCGGAATCGAGCAAAACATTTCCACGGCATACCACCCCAGAACTGATGGCCAATCGGAGCGAACCAATCAATGGCTAGAACAATACCTAAGGTTCTGGGTTAACGAGCGACAAGACAACTGGACACGATACCTACCAATGGCAGAATTCACGCACAACAACTGGCCAAATGAGTCTACCAAGGAATCCCCTTTCAACGTCCTCATGGGGTATAACCCGCACGCTGATTGGACTGATCGACCCTCTCCTATTCCACAGGTGGCGCTGCGGGCGCAACAGTTCAAAGAAGCTAGAACGTGCGCCCAGGAACTGATGATCAAAGCGCAGCAGGGGTGGATCAAACACAAGGACACCCCAAAATACCAAATCAGGGACCTCGTATGGCTCAAAGGACGCCACCTACGCACCAACCAGCCAACCGCGAAACTCACACCAAGGAGACACAGACCTTTTCCAATTGTCCAGGTGATGTCTGCAGTCAACTACTGCCTAGAACTTCCCACACAGTGGAGCATCCACCTGGTATTTCACACAGACCTTCTAACTCCGTACAAAGAAACTCCCACACATGGGCCCAACTATCAGCGCCCACCACCGGACCTGATTGATGGGGAAGAGGAATACGAAGTCAAGAAGATTCTAGACTCTCAGCGGTTCGGCAGGACTAGGAAACTGCAGTATTTGGTCAAATGGCGCGGATACCCGGACTCGGACAATCAGTGGATCTCCAAGGATGACGTATTTGCTGATGAAGCAATTCGGGAATTCAAACGTTCAAACCCTGCCAGAGAAATGCATATAAGCGCAGGGAAATCCCAAGAGACGTCCCCATCTCCTTCACTCACTCTCCCGTCTACTCATGTCCTCATCCCCAGTTCAAGTCCACTATGTCCTCGACAATCTCCTCCCCATCTCAGTACAACCTACCCTCATCATTCAGAATGCGCCATCATCACCCCTGTCGCTTCCCCAGCCCATTCACAATGGAGGCAGTCGTCCACCTTCCCCCATACCATCCCTACTTCCTTCGCCAACCACTACAAGAGTTGGTTCGAGAGAGCCTTCGCCGCCCAACGTGCCAACAACCCAACAGTCCGATACGGACTCGACTCAAGTACAAGAGGACTGGGACTTCAACCGGTACCTATCAGAGGAACATTGCCCTCTACACCAACACCTCACTTACTGGAAACCACCTCACCACCACGCACAACGAAACCCTGCCGTTATGCACCACGGACGGGGAACCCATCTGTATGCCAGAAGCTACTCGACCCAAGGTCTGCGTCTATCGTGCGGAGGAACACAGCCCAGGTTTCCCGACGCCAAGTGGAGACTCCTCCACCCCTCGGGTTCCAACACAACAGGGGAGTACATTATATCCCTTTCCAGATCCGAGATGCTCAAGACTGGCTGCACCCAGCTCGGTATACGCAGCTCATCCTCACGGCGGACCCTTTCGTCCTCGCCTACAGGAGAGGCAGCAACCAGCAGTATGGCAAACCGGTGCACGCCGCCCCCAACTATGAATACCCATGCGACGACGACTACTGCAACGACGACCTGGTTTTTTTAGATCAGCGCAGCATCATGAGGGAGTCGGTGGATCGGGCCCTCACGGGCATAAAGGACCTCACACTAACAGCAGAGGTCCACCGTTACTGCTGCGCCCAGGCAGGTGTCGAAGCCAAGGAGGCGGAGTTAGCCAGGATAACGGACGAGCTGGGCAAGATCGTCCGAGTGAGACGAGAGTGCGTACTCCGCTTGCAGTGTGCCAACGCAATAACCCGCCTCAAGGCGGAGCAGGATTCGTACCGTCCCGGACTTGAGGAGGGGCAGCGAGTCGCGGCACAGAGGGAGGCCACCCAGCGGGGTCGAGCTGGGGCTTGACTGTAAGAAGGGGGTGATGTTACGTTTTGGTTTGATCGGCGCCTCGGGCCGGGAAGTGGACACTGACACGTCGACTATGACATCGCTGTCAGCAGGATATCGTCATGGACTTGTAGGATCAGTCAGCTGGGTAAGCTCCGGCACATGTGATTGTACGATAGTGGATCGGATCTTGTAATGACTCGACGTGACTCATACTAGGATAGCTGTACTAGGGTTCATGGTACTTACGCTATTGGCTAGTAGTATTCAAGCGGCACTTCAAAGCCCGCGTGTATCTGTATAAGTAGAGTAGGGCGAAGACCAAGAACGGCATCTTGGTCTTCTTCCAATACCACCACCATCTACTCGTCTTTACTAAGAGGCTTCCCCCTCTTAAGTGAGTCATCCGGCATATCCCCTTAGACCAGGGATCCCTGTGATTTACCTGTTGCCTGTCCCTTCGCAGATCAGTGGACTTCCCTTTAGACGTCACCGCCTATCAAGTGCATCTGTACCGCAACGAATGCGTGGCTACCCCGTACCACTCCTTCTTCATACTCAACAGTACTTCTTGGGCAAGCGCTAGATACATTGACAGAATCCCTCAAGGAGTTATCCAGTTAGAAGACCTTCACACCTACTTCGGGAGAGATGAAAGCCTTCAACCTCATCCCGCCTTCTACCCAGAGACTTTCGCTAACCGCAACTTTTGGCTTTCAAGGATCGCCACTCGTCAAGAGGCCTAAGTCAGGCAAACGTCCGTGGTAGACGTTACAGTTGATCTCGAAGTCGTATTCCATGAGTTCGAGCACTTCTCGAGCTACTCGGCGACTTATCTTTTGGGGTGTTTTCCAATGGGTGAGGTTGAGGTGGTCAGAGAATATTTTGATTTTGTGTGGTGATCCCACAAGGAATGGTCACCAGTGTCTTAAGGCTTTTACTATGGCCAGGAGTTCGAGGTCGTAAATGTCGTAGTTGCACTCCGCTTCGCTGAGCGTGGCCAAATAGTATCCTAATGGGTGTCACTTTCCATCAGTTTTCTTTTGGAGTAGGACAGCTCCCACTGTGTAGCCCGATGCGTCTACTTCCAGTTCAAATTGGTCCGTCAGTGTAGGGTGTGCTAGTACTGGTTCTGATGTGACTAGGTCTTTGAGTTTTTGAAAGGCCTTCTCTTCGTCCTGTCCCCAAGTCCATTCCAGTGTCTTTGCACGTGAGTTTGTTGAGGGCTCGTGCATGCGTTGCGAAAGCCCCGGATGAAGAGGCAGTAAAAATTGCAGAAGCCCAAGAATGAGCGGATGTCACGTACTTTGGTGGGTCGTGGCCAGTCGTGGATGCCCGAAAGTTTTACTGGGTCCATGCGTGTCACCCCTTTTCAAGGATGACCCCTAGGTAATCCATACGAGGTTGGTGGAAAATGCATTTGGACGGTTTGAAGTAGAGGTCATCTGTAAAAGTGGGACCTGTCAAAAGCTGTCGGCGACTGGTCCCCACTGGTCTCTGACAGCTTTTGACAGGTCCCACTTTTACAGATGGTCATGGTCCATTGCCACTTGGAGGACTGCGCATGCGGCATCAATGTGTGCCTGGAGGCCGGCGTGCTCAAGTGTCGTGATGCTGATGTCATCCATGTAAATGCGAATGATCATACCCATTGCTGCGAAGACTCGGATGGTGTCACCTAAGATATCGTTCATCATGTGTTGGAAGGTGGCTGGTGAGTTTGTGAGTCTGAAGTACATGACAAGGGGCTCAAAGAGTCCATATTTCGTCTTGAACGCTGCTTTGTATTCGTCGCCTTCTTTGACATGTATGTTGTTATACCCCCAGCGGACATCAAGTTTGGTGAAGATGTGCCCATTACCAAGGTCATTGATGAGCTTGGCCATGAGCGGTAGAGGGTATTGGTTACATACTGTGTAGGCGTTGATCTTCCGGTAGTCTTGCACCGGTCGTAGTTTCCTGTCTTTCTTTTTAATGAAGAAGAACGACAAGGCATACGGCGATTTGGATGGTCGAATGTAGCCTAACTTCAATTGTTCATCTAGACATATCTTAAGTTGGCCGTCTTCTTCTTGGCTCATGGGGTAGATTTTGCAGTCTATGGTTGCGGGTGCTCCGGGTTTAAGTTCGATTGCGTGATTGTAGGGTCATGAGGGTGGAAATCGATGTGATGCTTCTTCGCTAAAGAGTTTGGCAAATCGTTGGTATGGAGCCGGTATTTCCACTTCTTGTTGTGGTTGATGGGCCGCAATGGCCAGCTCCGTAGCTGTGGTTCGTATTTGGCATACTTCTTCCAGTTCTTGCACTATTTTTTCTGCTTCTTCGCTTGTAAGAGCTGCTGCAATGACAGTTCAGTCAACAGCGGGGTCTATTGATTGGATTACGATTGGTAGTGCGCTTTTGTGTATGGTGGCGTGTCTCCAGCTGATTGTTGGTTCGTATGCTGCGAGCCACGGGTACCCCAGTACTAGGTCTTCGGCTCCAATGTCGGTGACTAGGAAGCGAATGTTTCTGTGGATGCCTTTGGTCTGTACGTCTAGTGATGAACAGAGCACATAGAGATCATACTCACAGAGGACAAGGGAGACTGTGGTGAGATATGAAGGGTGTCTGGAGAGCAGCAACAGAGTAAACTTGCAGTGAAGCAGATAGAGTGTCTGGCACACAACAGATGAGAACTGATGTTACATTGGAGAAGTGGAGACATACCTGGCACACAACAGATGAGAACTGATGTGGACCAGGAGCGTACAAAGTACTCTACTTATACTGCTACAGAGGGTGACGCTGGTAACAGCAGGTCACAGTAAATACAAGGCGCATTGTTCTGTACACGGACAAAGGAGTGGACTAATAGGAGAACAAGGTGTAAAGAACAAGAAGAGTCCAGACTATGATATCATAGTGACATCACAATAAAGATAAGAACAAAGGAAAAGTACATAGACGTAGTACAAGGGCAATCCAGAGTGGTCCATGATGTCATGTACATGTGTGATGTCATAGATAAGAGAATACAAGAAGTCCGAGATTGTAAAGATCAAAATAATCTAATCTATAAGTCCTGTATATCTAATCTAAAGCAGTCCGTTATCTGCGTGTCCATTGAGCCGCTAAGTGCGCACAGGTCACTTATCAACATCTAGATCTATGAAGTGCGTGATTGACCCAGCTTTGTTTTCAGTGTTATCTATGTTGTAGATCTTTTTCGGATGATCTAGGGTCTGCAGTTCCAGCCCCATGCGCTTGGCAAATGCTGGTCGTATGAAGTTGTCAGTGGCTCCTGAGTCTACAAGTCCTTTTATGTTGGCCATTGAGTAACATGTGCGAATCGAGACTGGAATTCTAAGAGAACGGAAGCGAGTCATGATTACAGAGTTACAATTTGTTGCCCTCACCCAGGCCGATGGGTTTAGGTGTCCCAAAAACCCTCCTGATTCCACAAATCTTGGAATATGAGGTCTTTTACTTCATTGCTTGCTCCTCTAACCCCTTCCAACCAGTCCTGTGCTGTCTGTTGGGGGGTTGATGCTGCTCTCAGCAACGATTCCAGTTCTTGGTGCGTGTCCGTTCTCCAGACGTTGGTCGTGGGGTTCCCCCTTTGTTGTGGCTGTCTCCTGGGCCTCGTGCATTCTCATGAGAAGTGGCCTGGGAGGTTGCAGTTATAGCAGATTACTTCCCTCATGTCGCGTCTAGGTCCTTCTCATCTGCTCTGTTCATACCTTGGTGGGAAGGGGGGTTTCTGTCTCTGAAGGATGTCTTCTGCTCCGGCGAGTTGTGCGCGGGATCGATCAGCTGATGTGTCCATGGCATTTGGGTCGTAATGGAGTGGTGGATTGCGTGGGGGATTCCACTGGTGCTCCGAGGTTGAATCCTCGTCGTTGCGGGTTTTGGGGTGCAGCTTTGTTTGACGATGATAGGTTCAGTCTGGCTCGCAGGTGAATGTACTGTTTCTGCCGCTTCATGGTGGCTTTCTTCCACTCATCGAAAGTTGTGGGATTGTCAAGTTCAGTACACCTTTGAGAATAGCTTGCTCGGGAGACCCGCGGTGAAGCAGTCGATCGTTTGTCAGTCGTTGAGGCGGTAGTCAGCTTTTCTCACTAGCTGTTCGAACGTGGTAACGTACATGTCAATATCGTCCCCAACCATTTTGAGCCCTTTGGTGAGGGCTGCTTGCGCCTGCTCTTGTTCCAGTACATTGGAAAATCGATCCGCGAATCCTGCTGTTAGAGTATCCCATAGGTATTCGTTGTAGCGATCTATTCCTCGGCGCAGCTCGTTGTTTAACCACTGGAGGAATCCTAATGTCCATCTGCTGACTAGTGGCCCTTTGACGTATCCTGGAAACAGGAGGCATCGCCTGTAGACGTTGCACATTACTAAGGTGTCACTGTTAAGCCCCCAGTATAGGTGCCATTGTGTGAGGAAAGATTCATAGTCAGTGCAGTCTCCTTTGAATATGGTGGGAGGTTCGCCACTTAGTTTGTCAGGTCCTGGTGCTCCTGCTCCCGCTCCTACTGGTGGCAGTCCAAAAGGGTTTCCTCCTGGTGGTCCTCCTCTGGGCAGTCCGCCTCTGAAATCTCCTGGCGCTCCTCCAAATGGTCTTCGTGGTGGTGGTCCTCCCCTTCCAGGAGGTGGGTCTGGCTGGTCGGGGCCTACTGCTCGAAATATGGCGGCGTCGTCCGCTGTCATTCTGTGGCCTGTAGTTGGGTTTATAGGCCTGAGGTAAGATTCCGCTTCTTCTGCTATCCTTCGTGCTTCTTCGGTGGCTATGACTTCTTCCATTGTTTCCACTGCGGTTGTGGTGGCCATTGCGATGGCTGGGGAGTTGATGTGGATGGTTTCTGGCTCGTTTATGTGGAGGGACTCAGCTGTTTGGACCAGTTCCTCTTCCTCTGGTTCGGCTTCTTCCGACCCTTCTTCGTGATCCTGTGGTTTCGCCTTCACTTGTTTCTGATGGTGCCGGAGTTCTTGGTTCTGATGCGCTGAGCTCCGGTTGTCCATCTATGTGTCCCCACTGCTCTCTTGTAGATAGTCCTCGAGAGTCAATGTCGCAATTGTAGTTTCGTCCTGCAGGTCTCACGGCGTCCCACCTGTTGTTGATGGGGTTCCACGTAATCTCTACCCAACACAAGTTGTCAAAGTTAAACTCAACTGCTCGGTATCAGGGTGGGCCCCGACGCGAAGTCTACAAAGTATCCTGTGTCTCCTCAATATTCTCTCCACTGGGTTGCTCCTAGGAATTGTGTGAGTACGTTGCGGTCTCCTCGTCGTTCGAGGGGGTACAGTCTGAAGTTGGTCCACCGATCTCAGGTTGTGAACACCACAGTTGGTGAATCTTGGTCTTAATGTAATGCCACTACCGGCGTTAAGTCTGACTTAGACTTTGAAAGGGCATTCACGACTTAGCGGAATAAGGACTTGCTTGTCTGGAGCTCTTCAGAGTGACTTAGTCACACGATCTCGTGATCGTAGTCGTTGCACCAGGACGCTCTCAAGCTCACTGGGCAGTAGGTTGGTCAACTTGCTCAAGGGAGACAAGCGAAAGGCACGAGTGCGAGTTGAGATGGTAGTGATTGAAGAAGACCAAGATGGCGTTCTTGGTCTTCCGCGTACCCTACTTATACAGTTTGCGGGGTAGCTTTAAAGCTCCCCTCCAATCCGAGACGACTAGTAGCGTAAGTAGCTCGAACCCTACTACAGCTACTACTAGGAACGAGTCATAGTATCTAGCATGTGATACTACGACTGCTGACTGATGCGTTAAGTCCATGACACATTACTACTTACTAAGGGGTCATAACCGTGTAGTAAGAGTCCATTTCTCCGATCGTAACACAAAGGGTGGATGTTCGGTGTAATGAAGGGCATAGCCTCAGTTGGCGTGCCCTCCAATCTGCCTCCATTGTATTCTCGGAGCTCAATTTTCAGAGGAAGGTGATCATTGCAAACATACAGACCTTCCCTGCCAACATCGCCCCATATGTGCGGCCTCACCAGGAGTCTTTCGCCTCATCGCAGTCATCCCCTAAATTTTACACCATATCGTTACACCCTGAGTTGATCACTGGCCCTTGTGAGTTATCTGACCTTGTTTGCACACATGCCCTAATATGCTATAGAAGCCTGATGAACCAGATCACAGATCATGCATGAGTAACTCATCTTCAAGCACTCAAAGGGTGGATGTTTGGTGTAACGAAGGGCATAGCCTCAGTCGGTGTGCCCTCCAATCGGCCTCCATTGTACTCTCGGAGCTCAATTTTCAGAGGAAGCATCACATCAGCATGACGGAACTAGCCAGAAACTCAAGAAGAGATTGGGGCGTTCGCGAAGCCCGTAGTAGGATGGTGTTGGATTGATATTCCCACGCCTCCTCACCACTTTGTTGTGCTAGCTGAGCGTCATCTCCTTCTATGATTCCTCGTTTACATATGAGACCTGATATATAGATCTTCAAATAAAGTGCATGCGAGCTAGGATCTCTTATCACTGTACATCTTATCACGTAACGCCTCGCTCGAACGAGTCTCGGCGCATTCACAAGGCGACTTAGTGTCGAAAAGTAAGATCCTTTTTTTCAACGAAACAGACGCCTTATTATCCAATTTGTTTATATCTACCACTCCCCTACTAATATTCCCCCCCTTCAAGCCACTGGCATGACTTGATCGCGAGGCATCGCAAACCGGAACGGGGTGAGGTTGCCCCCAATCAGCCCCCCACCCCAGTAGAGCTGGACCTGTCGCGTTGAATCCAATGGCAATTGATAAATTCACAGTTTTCATCTAGGAGCAATTAGCGAGGTCTCATAGCATGAGAACGCGACGTACCCAGGCCTCCACTGGGCCAACAGGATTCTGTCCAACATAGACTGCCAAAACAGCCACGACCGCCCCCACAATCAAAATGGCTATTTGATGCGGCATCTATAGCATGTGAGTATTACTTCTACACCAGTATTTTGATATGACATACCTTGCTCGTGATGTCTGAAACAAAAGGTGTGTGTGAGGAGATGAGTCGAGGTAAGGAGAACGAGCGCCCATCATGGCGTCGCGTCGGCTTACGTTCACGCTGGTTGTTCTCACACTGGAAGCATCAATTGTCCCGCGGCAGTTGCATACGTGCATTCAGGAAGCGACGGTTGCTCTAAAGCTGTACTGTCACCAGTACTATTTGACTCGGTGTTCGCAGCGAGCCGATTCTCTGTACTACCAAAAAATTACTATTTGCTACGCATACGCCTTCTTCACTGCCCCTCTCAAAAGTAAAACGTTCTCGGACTACTGGTCAATAGAGGCTTTTATTACTACTCTGTGGCCTCCATGTGACCGTAGTGAACATCTACTAATTAATATAATATTGTATTAGTACGACTATACTAATACAATTCTATTACTTTGACCAAAACAATTATTAGTGTAAATATAATGTAATGTAAGTACTAGTAATTGCGCCTCCTTTTCTTCAACTTCAAGTTTTCGTCGGCCTCCATGTACTGCGAAGAACAGACAGCAATCGAGAACTCCTACATTCAGTTGTACTTTCCCACACTGTGGAAGGTCTTTTCGTTCTGACCTCGGCCTCAAAAAGCACCGGCTTCTTGTTCACCCAAGTTGGAACCCTGAAGATGACCTAGACGGTCAGTCCCAAGCAGTGCGGGTGTGTAGTTTGTACTGACCTATATTTAGATCCTCTTCCTCACCTTTATACGATGTATTCAGACAATTTAGAGTCTGACAACCTTTCGGATGTGCCAGCAAACAAATTAGACCAGGTGACCTCATCTGAATCAGACTCTGGCGCTCAGGGCTCCGCCTGCAAAGGTTCCCAACATTCTTATGCCTCCACTCACCGCCCTTTGTCGCCACTGCCATTTGAGGACGAACCTGTCCTGACCTCCGCCACTACCACTGCTTCTCACTCAACAATCTCCGCTCCACGCGCAGCAGGCTCAGATTTCGATGTCAATACAGATCTCTCCTCGTCACCCCCAGCAGGGCACACGAGACGAGTGCCTTTTACTTCTGGGGTTCCAGGCTCACGCTACCTGTTTCATCCGGAAATTGACGGTGAGGACTCTTCACCGTCAATCCATCGATTAATGATCTTGTTGATAGGAAAACCCTGCCAACAGGACGGTAGCTATCCAAAACTGGGAGAACAACTGCGCCCGTCTTGTCCACCAGCCGTGAACTCAGCCGACTGGGGAGCATTTGAGAGTAGGGAGGGGTTTGAAATGGCAGAGCTACTGTACAGCAAGGCTCACATGTCAGAAGGGGATGTTGACACGCTATTAAATATTATGGAGTGGTCGAGCGGCAACGTGCCATTCTCAAACCATACAGACCTCTATGCGGCAATCGATGAACTGACTATTGGCGATGTTCCCTGGCAAAGTTTCACAGTCCGTTATAACAGCGAACTCAGCGATGACGTCGGCGAATCCCAACCAAAGTGGATGTCGGACGTGCACGAGGTGTTCTACCGTGACCCTCATCTGATCGTCCACGGAATGCTGACAAATCCAGATTTTGAGGGCGGCATGGACTATAGTCCATACCATGCCTTTGATAAAGACGGCACTCGCCTGTACGAGCACATGATGGGCGGTGACTGGGCCTGGGAGCAAGCAGTGCGATCTCTCAATTCTTTCTACAAAACCATGGCTTGTGCTGACAAATTTTCAGACTGAAATAGCTTGAGATCCAAAGACACATGGGTCGGCGTTCGTTCCCATCATTTTGGGAAGTGATAAGACCACGGTGTCCGTAGCAACGGGTCAGACAGATTATTACCCCTTGTACTTGTCGATTGGGAACCTTTACAAGAACCTTCGCTGGTCTCATCGTGGTGGAGTCACGCTTGCGGGATTCCTTGTGATAGCCCAAAGCGAGTTCCTTTATCGCGTGGCTAACTTGTCTGTCTGACGCTGCTCTATGACGACAGCTGAGAAAAGGTACCGTGACAACCCTGGGTTTCGGAGGTTCCGCTGCCAGCTATTTCACACTTCACTTGCTCGCATCCTCTCCAGCTTATGTCCGGGAATGTCGGAGCCAGAGGTTGTTCGATGTGCCGATGGGTTCCATCGGCGGGTAATATATGGCCTCAGCTCATATATTGCTGATTACCCTGAACAAGTGCTCATCTCCTGCATCGTTACAAACTGGTGTGCGAAGTAAGCTTCTTGGTTCTACTCTACATCGTGCTGCTAACTTGAGCCCTTCCACCGCCTTTTAGGTGTACTGCCCATAAAGATGACCTAGAAACCCTCGGAAGCCCTAGGTCAAGAGAACATACAGACAGCATTCGAGAACTACTTGGACTCGGAGATTTATGGAAGTTATATGGCATTGTGGGTGATGTTGAGGTACGGTTTTTCGCTTCTTTAACTACTGCACTCACAAACCTCCTTAGCCGTTCACAAACGATTTCCCCCGTGCGGACGTCTACGAGCTACTCTCCCCTGAGCTCCTACACCAAATTATCAAGGGCACGTTTAAGGACCACCTTGTCCACTGGGTATCAATGTATGTACGTCGAAAACACCGCGGTGCGCCAGGCAAGGCAATTTTAGACGATATCGATCAGCGGTACGTCTCAGCCAGTTGGTTGAGCAAAGGAAAAAGAACTGATGCTTCTCTGCTAGGATTGCGGCTGCACCACCGTTTGCTGGCCTGCGAAGGTTTCCTGAGGGTCGGGGGTTCAAGCAGTGGACCGGGGACGATTCAAAGGCATTGATGAAGGTGAGTATTTCTGGTTACTTTCCTTCAAGTTCTCATTCCTGTCTTTCTACAGGTGTACCTGCCTGCGATTGAAGGATCCATGCCCAACAAGATGCTCTACGCAATCAGGGCTTTTTTGGAATTTTGTTATATTGTGCGTCGTAATGTGATTTTGGAGAGTAGCCTTACCGAGCTCGAAGACGCACTTGCGCAATTTCTGGAATACCAGACCATATTTCAAGAAGAAGGCATCCGAGACAACTTCTCACTTCCTCGACAACATGCCATGTGTTACATTTCGGTTTGATCGGCGCCTCGGGCCAGGAAGTGGACACTGACGCGTCGACTATGACATTGCTGTCAGCAGAATATTGTCATGGACTTGTAGGATCAGTCAGCTGGGTAAGCTCCGGCACATGTGATTGTACAATAACAGATCAGATCTTGTAATGACTCGACGTGACTCATACTAGGATAGCTGTACTAGGGTTCACGGTACTTACGCTATTGGCTAGTAGTTTTCAAGCGGCGCTTCAAAGCCCATGCGTATCTGTATAAGTAGAGTAGCGCGAAGACCAAGAACGGCATCTTGGTCTTCTTCCGATACCACCACAGTCTACTCGTCTTTGCTAAGAGGTTTCCCCTCTTAAGTGAGTTGTCCGGCATACCCCTTAGACCAGGGATCCCCGTGACTTATCCATCACCTGTCCCTTCACGGATCAGTGGACTATCCCCCAGACGTCACAGCCTATCAAGTGTGCCTATACCGCAACAAGCGCGTAGCTACCCCGTATCATTCTTTCTTCATACTTGACAGTACTTCTTGGGGGAGCGCTTGATACATTGACAGAGTCCCTCAAGGAGTCATCCAGCTAGAAGACCTCCATGCATACTTCAGGAGAGACGAGAGCCTTCAGCCTCATCCTGCCTTCTATCCAGAGACTTTCACTAACCACAACTTCCGACTTTCAAGGATTGCCACCAAGCAAGAGGCCTAAGTCAGGCAAGCTGTCACGATCCACCGATCGTGCCATCGATTATCTCTGATAATCAGTTTCTGGAAAAGCCTTGGAAGATTCTTGGTTTCTCGACTACTGTCTCGCGTTTCAGATTCGACTTCTCGTTCCCGTTTGAAGATTCCCGACTGCACACGGATTGCGCAATCGTCGCGATAGACTGACGTGCTCAGTTTATATTTAAGTTTCCCGCTTACGCAGTCCCCGGAAAATAGTCAGAAAAACCTAGAAAAATAGGATTCCTGTACGATACTTAAGGAGCCAGTAGTGTACCCTGTATTCCTCGTTCTAGTCTTGTTCCCGGTCTCTTGCCTTGCAATCAAGTTCCATTCTCTTGCCCTTTGCTGAAGGACAAGCAGTCTTACATTTAGTGCTCTGCCTGGCTATATAGGCAGTACTCCTCTTGGTAGCTCAAGAGTGCCCTAGGCTCTGCCAAGCTATATTGGCAACACTTCTCTTGGTGGCTCAAGAAGGCTTTGTCTAGCTAGTAATAGACGACACTCTGCTTGGTGGTTCAAGTGTGTCCCCGAGGGTGTAGAGCCCCTCCCGTTGTACGCAACCCGGTATCAAGCCTGGGCCCTGCACGATCCCCTGTAGTCCCCTTTACGACAAAGTGGTAGCGTTGCGGATGTGAGCCCACCTCTTGGATCGTGAAACAAGCGTCCGTGGTAGACATAACAGCAGCAACACCATCAGCCATTGGCAGGTCACTATCCGAAACACCCAATGGCGCGGCGCAGTTGTTCGAGGGTACCGTCGTGCGCGTTTGGTCAGGAGATCAAATTTCAATTGCCTCGAAAGATGGGAAAGAGCGGAGAATACAGCCGAGCTCGACGTGTGGACCCAAGTGCGCTCATTTCTTCAATTTCAATGACTTGGGCTGCATGACGCCGCCAGCAGTGCCACCCTACAGAACCAAAAAGATGAGTATTGGTCCATTCAAGTTTACAAGTTTACACGCTGACATTTGTTGACGACGAAGACGATCACAGAGACGGCGGCGACACTTCGAAGACGATCAAGATGGCGATGACGATGTGAAGACGACCACAGCAGCGACAACATGGAGACGACCATGGCGGCGGTGATGCGGAGACAGGCGGTGGTGGCGATGCGGGGACGACCACGGCGGTGGTGATGCGAAGACGATCACAGCGGCGACGACGGCGAAGACAACCACGACAGCGGCGGCATTAATGATGACCATCATGATGGCAGCAGTGCAGGTGATAGCGGTGGTGACGAAGGCGGCGGCGGGGAGAGCGATGGCGATGACATCACTAGTAAGTAATCAGTTATATTATGCTTTGTGTTCCCATACCCGTAGTATAGTAACCCGTAGTACAGTGCTAATACAAATCCCGTCAACCCCCAACCCGTACCCGCAGGAACCCATACCAGTACAGGTTTTACCGGGTACGGGTAGCCCTTGTCAAGGGTTACTAGTACCCAGGCAAATCACTAATTGTTAAGAAAAGTAAAGTACACTCTCAGAAAGTATGTTACGTCTCAGTTTGATTGGCGCCTCAGGCTGGGAAGTGGACACTGACATGTTGACTATGACATTGCCGTCAGCAGTATATCGTCATGGACTTATGGGATCAGTAAGCTGGGTAAGCTCCAGCACATGTGATTGTACGATAACAGATTGGATCTCGGATGACTCGTAGTGACTCATACTAGGATAGCAGTACTAGGGTTTGCTCTACTTACGCTATTAGCTAGTTAGTGTTCAAGTGGCGCTTTAAAGCCCGCGAGTATTTGTATAAGTAAAGGAGCACGAAGACCAAGAACAGCATCTTGGTCTTCTTCCAATACCACCATCATCTACTCGTCTTTGCTAAGAGGTCTCCCCTCTTAAGTGAGTTGTCCGGCATATCCCCTTAGACCAGGGATCCCCATGACTTACCCATCGCCTGTCCCTTCGCGGATCAGTGGACTATCCTCCAGACGTTGCAGCTTATCAAGTACATCTGTATCGCAACGAACACATGGCCGCCCCATATCACTCCTTCTTCATACTCGATAGCACTTCCTGGGCCAACGCCAAGTACATCAACAAGATCCCTCAAGGAGTTATTCAACTAGAAGACCTTCACGCTTATTTTGGGAGAGACGAAAGCCTTCAGCCTCATCCCGCCTTCTACCCAGAGACTTTCGCTAACCGTAACTTCCGACTTTCAAGGATCGCCACCAAGCAAGAGGCCTAAGTCAGGCAAGCGTCTGTGGTAGACGTTACAAAGTATCGTGGAAAGGTAAGAAAAGGTACATAGAAAGAAGAGGGGATTTCTTTTGGAAAGTAGGTGGTACTTTCCATTGAGTGTACTTTTTTTACTTGAAGAAAGTGAAAAAAGTGCAAAAAGAACTGAGAGGTGAATCATGGGTTTTCCTGATGACTATGGGGAGGGCCTCTGCCCAGTTATCCTGCTGCACATTGCTCCAATGGCGTAAGTATTGCTCCAGCCATTGGTTGGTCCGTTCTGATTGCCCATCTGTTTGGGGATGATACGCCGATGAGATGTTCTGCCTGATTCTGAGAACTCGGCAGAGTTGTGTCATGAATGCTGATGTAAATCGGGGGTCTCGATCGGTGATCAATTTTCGGGGTATGCCGTAATGGGGATAGACGTGGCGAAGGTATAGCCTGGCTACACCCTCCGCTGTGATTGTTTCAGTTACATGGGATGGAGATGGCTGCTTTGAAGCAGTCGTGGTCGGTAATGGTGAGGATTGAGTCATATCCTTGTGACGGTGGTAGCTTCGTGATGAAGTCCATGGCTACGACTTCAAACGGTTCTGCTTCTGGGTCGGTTGTGATAGGGAAGAGGTGTGGTTTTTGTCGGTGGGGGTTGATTTTGTTAGCTTGGCATGTGGTGCAACCCTTGACATATTCTTCAACGTCTTTGCGCATGTTGGGCCACCAGTAGTCTCGTTGTAAGAGTTCATAAGTGTTTGTAATTCCAGGGTGTCCCATGGCGAGTGTGTTGTGGAAAAAGGTGATTACCCCCCGCTTAAGATCGTTGTCCCCGACAACGACAAGGGCATCGCCCTTCCACCATAATCCCTCATGTTTTTTCAGGCTATGCAGTTCGATCCATCGTAGTACTTGTGCTTCGTCAAGGTTTTGTGCAATCTGGGTCCAGATGTCCATGTTCGTGCATTGACATCTCAGTGGCCTGGATGAAGCGGTCCGCGGGGAGAACGGTGACACTGTTGTTGTTCTCATCGCCTGGTGCATAGTCTGCTCACCAGGACAGGGCATCTGCGCGACCGTTCCTGATGCCAGGTACGTGCTTTAATACGAAGTCGTATTCTGACAGCTCCAAAAACTCGCGCACCACTCGTTGGCTGATTTTTCGCGGTTCTTTCCAGTATTGAAGGTTGGCGTGGTTGGTGTGTATGATGATTTTGTGGGGTGAGCCAACGAGGTACGTGCGCCAGGTGCAAAGAGCTTTGACTACTGCGAGTAGCTCTCTGTCGTAGATGTCATAGTTCCACTCAGCTTGGGACAACGATTCTGAGTGGAACGCTACTGGGTGGAGTTTTTGGTCATCTCCTAACTGGTTGAGCACCGCGCCAATGGCAACGTTGGATGCGTCCACTTCTAGTTCAAACAGTTTTGTCAGATTGGGGGAAAGGAGGACTGGTTCTTGACATATTTGGTCTTTGATGCGTTCAAACGCCCTCTGTTGCTCTACTCCCCAGTGCCACAGAGTGTCCTTTTTTGTGAGATCATGGAGGGGGCGTGCGAGGGATGAGAATCCTTTGATGAATCGGCGATAGAAGTTGCAGAAGCCGACAAAGGCACGTACTTCCTTGAGGCTTCTTGGGGGTTGCCATTCGTGGATCCCTCGTACTTTTACGGGGTCCATCCGCAGCTTCCCATGCCCAATGATAAGCCTGAGGTACTCCATCTCGCGCACTTCAAACTCGCACTTCTCCGGTTTGATGTAAAGGTCATTTTCTACGCAGATGGTTAGAACCTGGTGAACTCTTTCACGATGTCGTTCGAGGTTGTCGACAGTTGCGATGAGGATATCATCCATGTATACGATCACCAAGTATGAAAGGGAAATCCATAAGAGGTACAAGGGAATTCCGCGGGGTCACGTGGGGCTCAAACGACGTCAGTGGACTCTAGAAGCTATAATCCTGGATTCCCTGCAGTCATGGGGTCGGTGCGAGATAGAAGCTGAGAAGCTGAATCGAAGCGGGTAAAAGTACAGGCAAACATGAAGCGAGATAAGAAAGCAAGTTGAGCATATCGTACCATAAGGCGAAAATCGTAACATACCGCCTAGAACTTCCCACGCAGTGGAGCATCCACCCCGTATTCCATATAGATCTTTTAACCCCGTACTCAGAAACTCCCACACACGGCCCCAACTATCAGTGCCCACCACCAGATTTAGTCGATGGAGAAGAAGAATATGAGGTCGAGAAGATTCTAGACTCCTGGCAGTTCAGCAGGACAAAGAAACTGCAGTATTTGGTCAAATGGCATGGATACCCAGACTCAGACAACCTGTTACGTTTCGGTTTGATCGGCACCTTGGGCTGGGAAGTGGACACTGACTGCGTCGACTATGACATCGCCAGTCAGCAGAATATCGTCATGGACTTGTAGGATCAGTCAGCCAGGTAAGCTCCAGCACATGTGATTGTACAATAACGGATCAGATCTTGTAATGACTCGACGTGACTCATACTAGGATAGCTGTACTAGGGTTCACGGTACTTACGCTATTGGCTAGTAGTTTTCAAGCGGCGCTTCAAAGTCTGCGCGTATCTGTATAAGTAGAGTAGTGCGAAGACCAAGAACGGCATCTTGGTCTTCTTCCAATACCACCACCATCTACTCATCTTTGCTAAGAGGTTTCCCCTCTTAAGTGAGTTGTCTGGCATATCCCCTTAGACCAGGGATCCCCATGACTTACCTATCGCCTGTCCCTTCGCAGATCAGTGGACTTCCCCCCAGATGTCGCAGCTTATCAAGTACACTTGTATCGCAACGAGTGCGTAGCCACCCTGTATCATTCCTTCTTCATACTCAACAGCACTTCTTGGGCCAACGCTAAGTACATTGATAAGATCCCTCAAGGAGTCATCCAACTAGAAGACCTCCACACCTACTTCGGGAGAGACGAAAGCCTTCAACCTCACCCCGCCTTCTACCCAGAGACCTTTGCTAACCGCAACTTCCGACTCCCTAGGATCGCCACAAAGCAAGAAGCCTAAGTCAGGCAAGCGTCCATGGTAGACGTTACACAACCAGTGGGTCTCCAAGGATGACGTATTTGCCGATGATGCAATTCAGGAGTTCAAACATTCAAACCCTGCCAGGGAAACACATATAAGTGCAGGGAAATCCCAAGAGAGGTCCCCATCTCCTTCATCCACCCCCACTCCCACTCATGTCCTCCTCCCCATTTCAAGTACACTATGTCCTCAATGACCTACTCCCCATCTCAATCCAGCCTACCCTCATCGTTCAGAACACGCCACCATCACCCCTGTCGCTTCCCCAGTCCATTCTCACAGGAGGAAGTCGTCTGCCTACCCCCATACCATCCCTCCTTCCTTCGTCCAGTCCTACAGCAGTGCATACAAGAGACTCTTCTCCAGCCAACATGTCAACGGCCGCTCAACCTGATATGGACCAAGCTCAGGTTCAAGAGGACCAGGACTTTAACCAGTACCTGTCAGAGGAACATTGTCCTCTACATGAACACCTCATGTATGGTGTCACGATCACCAGATCGTGCCATCGATCTTGGGAAGATCCGTACAGAATGTTCCATTTCTCTCTTCTATTTCTTGTGTTTCAAGTTCTACTTCTCGTTCTGTTTGAAGATTCTTGCCTCCTTCCTTCTGTTCTATTCTGGAAGTTCTACTTATGATCACATGACTTGTACATCAAATGGTGCCATAATGATGACTGAGAGACTGCGCATTCCAGAGAAAATCCTAGAAAATACAGAAAAATAGAGACTTTGTACCGTATAAAAGAGCCAGTAGGGTAGCTTGTATTCCCTCATTCTAGTCTTGTTTTCCGTCTCGAATCCACTACTTCTACTATTCACTTGCTCAAGGCAAGTCGTCTTACATAACCGAATCCGATCGCAACCCGGAATAGTGCCCGGGCCCTGCATGACGTCCCGAACACGAGCAACTCGGTGTCAGCCTGAGCTCTGATTGTGAAATATGGAAACCACCTCACCACCACTCACAATGAAACCCCGCCGCTATGCACCTCCGATGGGGAGCCTATCCATATGCCGAAAGCTGCTCGACCCCAGATCCACCACTATCGTGTGGAAGAACACAGCCCGATTTCCCGACACGAAGTGGAGACTCCTCCACCTGTCAGGTTCCAACACAACAGGGGAGTACACTATATTCCTTTCCAGATCTGCGATGCTCAAGACCAGCTGCACCCAGCTTGGTATACGCAGCTCATCCTCACGGCGGACCCATTCGTCCTTGCCTACAGGAGAGGCAGCGACCAACAGTACGGCAAGCTGGTGCATGCCGCCCCCAACTACGACCACCTGGCAGACTCCCACTACTATGACAACAATCTGATCTTCTTAGATCAGCGTGGCTCCATGCGTGAGTCAGTCGACCGTGCCCTCACGGGCACATCTGCAAACGTGGATCCTGTCAAAGCTGTCAGGGACTGGTTGGCAACAGTCGCCAACCAGTCCCTGACAGCTTTGACAGGGTCCACCCTTGCAGATGCATGAAGGACCTCACTCTCATTGCAGAGGTCCACCACTACCGCTGCATGCAAGCAGGGTATGAGGCCAAGGAGGCGGAGCTGGTGAAGAAGATGGACGAGTTGGACAAGATAGCCAGGGTGAGAAGGGACTGCATGCTCTGACTCCAGCGAGCCAACGTGATCACTCGCATCGAAGTGGAGTGGGACTCATACCGCCCCGGGCTGGAGGCAGGACAGCAGGTCGCGGCGGAGAGGGAGGCCACTCAGTGTGGTTGAGCTGGGGCTTTGACTGTAAAAAGGGGGTGATGTTACATTTTGGACTGATCAGCGCCTTGGGCCAGGAAGTGGACACTGGCGCACAAGCTATGACACTCTCGTCAGCAGTATATTGTCATGGACTTTAGGATCAGTCAGCCAGGTAAGCTCCGGCACATGTGATTGTACAATACAGATTGGATCTCGGAATGACTTGGAGTGACTCATACTAGGATAGCTGTATTAGGGTTCACTCTACTTATGCCATTGGCTAGTACTTCTTGGAGCGGCACTTTAAAGCCTGCGCATATCTGTATAAGTAGAGTACGGCGAAGACCAAGAACCGCATCTTGGTCTTCTTCAATACCACCGCCTTTACTCATCATCTACAGGGCTCTCCCCCCTTGAGTGAGTCGTCTGGCATATCCCCTTAGACCAGGGATCCCCATGACTTATCCCAAGATCCCCTTCGTGAGCAGTGGAATATCCTATTGGCACTACAGCCTATCAAGTCCACCTGTATCACAACAAGAGGGTCGCATCCCCTTACACTTCTTTCTACATCCTCAACAGCCCCCTCTGGGAAAGTGCTTGCTTTATAGAAGAGGTTCCCCAAGGAGTCCCTGTTCACAAAGATCTCCACACATACTTTGGATTAGACGAGCATCTCTTACCACATCCTGCATTCTACCCTGAATCCGTTGTGAACAGGAACTTCTATCTACCAAGGGTCACCACTCGATCAGAAGCCTAAGTCAGGCAAGCATCCATGGTAGACACTACACACTACTCATGAACACGAGGTTTTTTGTCACGATCGGCGAACTGGACTCTTACTATATGGATATGACCCCTTAGTAAGTAGTAATGTGTCATGGACTAGCGCATCAGTCAGCAGTTGTAGTATCACATGTTAGATACTATGACTTGTCCCAAGTAGTAGTTGTAATAGGGTTCAAGCTATTTACACTACTAGTCATCCTCGGATTGGAGGGGGGCTTTAAAGCGTCCCTGCATATGTATAAGTAGAGTATTCAGCAGACCAAGATAAGCCATCTTGGTCTTCTTCAATCACTACCATCATCGACTTGTCATGGACGCGTATATTATTTTTCTATTTTTCTGTATTTATACGGAATTATTAGAGGAAGATATAAAGGGCTGAAGTACGAGATTTCGTCAGTCACGTGTTGCCACCACGTGCACCTTTAAGCACGTGACCCTGGGACAGTTGCACCCTTAACGGGACAACCCAACCCGGTCACACTTCTATTTACGTATGGACTCATGCGATTGGTAGATAAGGAAGGAACGTTCTAGACCCTGCTTAGTAGTTTATGCTTACTTGCTGTATTAGGTCTTACTCAGCAAAGATAAGGCAACGCGTCAGCACTATGACAAGTGCATCAGTCAGCACAATAGATAGCGCTATTTATAGACATGACGCGTCAGCTCCTGAGTCATGGAGTCTTACTATACACTTAGTAATAGTGTTCAGACTCAGTTCAAGCTCAGCACATGTAGCGTATATAAACCCCTCTGTAGCATCCTGAGTGGAACCAACTTGTTCTCTTGGTTCTCCACTCAGCATACCACGGTGTGATCATTGACATCTTGAGTCCTTGCATAAAAGACTCTAAGTTGATCGTCCACTCCACCGTGACTGTACGTCTAGCGTGTGATTTATCTCCATGCTCAGCTTGGGTGTGCTCACCTGACGGTTCACTTCAGTTTGCACTTGAGCTTAGTGTAGCGAGGTGTCATACCGCTACATTAGGACAAGTTCCTCTTCACACTCCTGAGCCCTCTTCGCTCACCAGCTATCTCATTACCCCTCTAGGTGGTTGACGACCATCAGTCCTTTGTGTTATCTACCTCACTCTTTGCCTGGGGAAGTCCATAAGCAGATTCTGTGCATTCGTGGTACAACTGTAGTGTCCGTACAACTGGCATACATTGTGCTTGCCTTTATTGGGTCTATCTGGTCATCAGTAGACACCTCTGGGTACTGGCTGCAGAACTGGTCACCATGCCAGATAAGCTGCAGTTAGATGTTGAGCCAGCCAGGCCTAGCCTGTGACAGCTGTACACGTACCAACCAGAAAAGTTTGAGAGCGCTTCGGCATGAGAGGCAGCCAACAGGTCGAGAAGACTGAGGCAGACAGCCTTGTAGCTCTACACATCTCCCTACATCATTCCTGAGTGTCCCTTTATCGCTGCAGCCTCGCGCAGTGTGAAACACCACTGTGTATTGGTCTCGCTTGATAGGGCATTCCAATCACCTTCGAGTTAGCGTTGCGTGCTCGTCGTATCACATCGTCTAAATCCACCCCCACTTATTTCCAAACTGCCTCGTATATTTGTGAACGTCCGCACTTGTCTTCGTCATCTCTTTAGGAGGAGACAAGCTTCTATCACACCCCCTCAGACACAAGCCTCTGCCTCGGCATCACTTCACGTGCACCAGGACAACCAGTCTGAACAAGACCAGATCCCATCACTGGTGTACGCTTCACCTTCACCTACCATCTCCACGGAATCTTTCCACTCTGCCCACTCCTCCTCCCAAGAAACACTCGCCCAGTCAGGCGAAAGCTTTATTGACGAAGACAGTGTCAACCTCCGCATTCAAGTCTTCCAGTTAGAAGCACCCCCATGTAACCTCGCTGAACAATACGTTCAAGTAATCTACCATGACCCTCGGTTCTCACACGCCCTTCTCAAGCTTTACGGCATCGAAGGCGTTGTACACGGTACCACTTTCACTGTCCCTCAACTCGTCAGGTTCGCCACGGATCTAATCCCGAACCTCTCCCCTCCCCCATCCGAACGTGGCTCCCAGGAAAGGGAAACAGACAGCTCGTCTAGCACAAGCTCAGTATCCCAAAGGAGCTTGCTCAAAATTCGCCCTCCCTCCTCCCACTAAAGCAGAGAAGGAGTTCATATCTTGTGTCCAAGACTGGGACAAGATCTCGCCAGACAAACAACTACTTCTGCTAGAAGACTTTCGTCGGGCACAGGAGAAACACAAGCAAGAAGAGAGACAACGAGAGTTAGATAAAATGTCACAACCGAGTGGAAGTACCCTCCCCCCGCCGCACCGCCTATGCCGGCGCACCCTCCCACAGTCCAGGACTGCCTGGACCTCATAAACCACCTTGGCATTGCCGTAGGTAACCTAGCGCAACAAGTCACAGCACTAACAGCACAGGTGGCCTCAGCAACTGCCACCTGCCCAGGAAATGTAAAGAACAAGGAAATAGTGGCCCGCCCCAAAGCTTGGGATGGGAAAGGCTCCTCATCAGATGCCCGTCATTTCCTTGCCGCCTTCCACAACTGGGCAGGATCACTCGGGGACGCCATGAATACATGGCATGCGGCAGACAGCAAATGGTATGTGGACGAACACAGGTGGATCGCCGCAGCCCTCAACTTGATGGAAGGGGACGCCAAAACCTGGGCACTCCCGTACCTAGAGTCGGCCAACAAGGGGACCATCCCCTTCAGTGGAAACTGGTCCGACTTTGTTAAGGAGTTTAATCGCAGGTTCAGCCCCCTAGACGTTGAAGACATAGCTCAAGAGGAGCTAAAGAAAACAAGACAAGGCAAAAAGACGGTTGCCGAATACGCTTCAGTATTCGAGCAGTATTCTGGACAAACTGGGTGGTCTCTTATCGACCTCCGCACCCGCTTCTACGATGGTCTCACTGACGAAATCAAAGACCTCCTCGCCATCACAGACAAGCCCCACAACACCTACGACGAGCTCAAGCAGAGCACGCAAGTCATCGATCAACAACTGCGCCAACGCCAGAGCGAGAAGAAAGGAAAATCTTCATCGTCATCACCCAATACAGCCCCCGACCCCAATGCCATGCAGATCGATACTACATGTCAGCAAGGCAACAAAGGGAAGGAGGAAATCTTTAAAACTTGGGGCGAGTATCAAGTATGGATGAGAGGGAGATGCTACAGGTGTGGATCGAAAGAACACACAAAGAAGGATGGAAACCACGAACGTGACGTATGCAACTGGTGTCAAAGAGTGGGACACCGAGCAAACATCTGCCAGAACAAACGAATGGGGAAACCAGCTAAAGCGAAAGCTGCAGCAACAACGGAATCCCCTAGTCCACCATCCTCATCCAATACTGTGGCGGCAGCCGCCACAAGTACTTCCCCCGCCCAGATGTCCCAGGCAGACATGGCGAAGTTGTTGGGAATGTTGGAAAAGCAGCAGAAACAGCTGGATGCGTTCGAGGTGGCTTTTTAGATCAGGGGTCGTGTATAGCTGCGACCAGCCCCTCTACAGTAGATGACTCGGCTTCATGTAGTTGTAATATATGCTTACGCTCTTGCCTCGTTTCGGACTCACCTTCTGTAATTTGTACTCACCAAATTTCTGCCTGTAAGTTAGATAGTAGTGTTAGTTCAGTTTCTTGTTTTTCTGACTCCATTACATCTACATCTGCCTCGGAGATGAACAATAGTAGTGTTCCGTTTGCTCCACTTTCTCCAGAAGCAATGCCGCACAGTGATGATTTCTGATGCAGCACTGTCTTCTACTATTATTCCCGAAACAAAAGATAAAAAATCACATTTTCATATTTCTGTGTATTTAAAAGGACGTCATCGTACTGTAAAAGTAGCAGCAATGGTAGACTCTGGGGCAACTTCGTTGTTCCTGGACAAGAAGTATGCTGACTGCCACAAGATGTTGCAGGTTCCTCTCGCGAGTCCCATCACTCTATATAATATAGATGGAACTCTCAACGAAGCCGGTAGTATCACCCATAAAGTCAGACTTACTCTGAAAGTCTGCCCAAGTGAAGAAAGTTATGACTTCCTCGTCACTTCACTAGGCCCAGAGAACGTCATTTTGGGACTATCATGGCTAAGACAACGGAACCTGCAAATAGATTGGCAGGAAGGTACCATGCACCTCAACTCAACCGCTGAAACAGCGCAACCAGAGTTGGAGGTAGAGGTGACGCGCATCATGGCAAACCGTATGGAACGCCACCGTCTCCTTGCAGAGAAAGTGCTTGACACGGTCCAAGACGAAGTGTTCTGTTTGGCAGGCTTCACGTACTCGCAACAGATCACAGAGAAAGCTACAGCCTCCAAACCAAAGAAAACCTTCGAAGAGATGGTACCAAAGCACTACAGAGACTTCGCAAAAGTATTCTCTGAGGAGGAATCCCAGAGACTCCCCAAGCACCAACCTGTGGGATCATGCCATAGACCTAGAACCAGACGCAGTAAAACACTGGAAGGTCAAAACATACCCCATGTCCCCGAACGAGCAAGTGGAACTCGATAAATTCCTGCAAGAACACATCTCTAAAGGATACCTGGTCCCATCGAAATCACTGATGGCCTCACCAGTATTCTTTATCAAAAAGAAAGACGGAAAACTCCATCTAGTGCAGGACTATCAGCGCCTTAATAAAATCACTATTAAGAACCGCTATCCACTTCCACTAGCCACGGACATAATCAACCGGTTGAAGGGAGCAAAGGTATTCACTAAATTCGACGTGAGATGGGGCTACCACAATATTCGAATCCAAGCTGGAGACGAATGGAAAGGTGCTATCGTCACCAATTGTGGGCTGGATGAACCAAAAGTTATGTACTTTGGCATGACCAACAGTCCCGCCACCTTTCAAGCCCTCGTAAACGCCGTCTTCGCCAATCTAATTGCATCGGGAGAGGTCGCAGTATACATGGATGATATCCTCATCTATAGTGACTCCCTGGAACACCACCGCAAAATCGTGCGTGAGGTGTTAAGGAGACTAGAGGAATACGACCTCTATCTCAAACCAGAGAAATGCAAATTTGAAAGGGAAGAAATGGAATACCTAGGGATGATCATCCATCCCGGAGAAGTGCAGATGGACCCTGGCAAGGTCGCTGCAGTAAGGGAGTGGCCTACACCCAAGACGCTGAAGGAAGTCAGAGTGTTCATTGGGTTCGCCAACTTCTATCATAGATTCATCAAGGACTTCGCGGCTATCGCCCGACCCTTGCATGACCTCACGAAGAAGGACACTCCATGGCACTGGCATTCTGAACAGCAGAAGGCCTTCGACCACTTAAAAGAGAGCTTCGTACAAGAACCCGTACTCAAGGTGTATGACCCACAGCTCCCTACAAGAGTCAAGACCGATGCTTCAGGATTTGCTACTGGCGGGATACTTACTCAGAAGTACCCAGACGGACTCTGGCATCCAATTGCGTATTGCTCACAGTCAATGAGCAAAGAGGAACGCAACTATGAGATCTACGACAGAGAAATGCTTGGCCTAATTCGCGCCTTAGAGGACTGAAGACACTTCCTCGAAGGCATCTCCTTTGAGGTGATCACTGACCATAAGAACATGGAATGGTGGGCAAGCATGAAAGACTTAAACCATAGGCAAGCCCGCTGGGCCTTGTATTTAAGTCGCTTCGCCTTCAAAATCACCTACAAGAAAGGAGACTCTATGCAAGCCAATGCATTAAGTAGATTCTCAACAGGATCACGTCAGAGACAGTGAGGACAACCGCCAGGTTCAGGTTTTACAACCTAAGCACTTCCTCAATGCCACCCAAGCACACTTCCGCCCAGAAGTGGACTCCCTAGGGAATCGCATAAGACTTGCCTCCATTCGAGAAGCAGAAGTTATAGAGGGTCTTAAGAGCCTACAAAAGACCTGCTCCAAAAGCTCTCATGGACGGAGTCGCGATGTGGGAGGAAGATAACGGCCTAGTTTACCATTGAGGGAAACTGTATGTTCCCAACGACTGGACACTGCGACGAGACATGGTTAAGTCATGCCACGACTCTGTCACCACCGGTCACCCTGCTAAAAACGGCACCATCGAGCTAGTTAGTCGCTACTACTGGTGGCCATGCATGGCAAGCTTCATTAGCTCATATGTAGAAGGATGCAATCGATGCCAACGATATCGCAAAGATCTGCACCCAAAAGCTATTATCCAGCCACAAGAAGTACCTGAGGGACCTTGGCAGATAGTCAGGATCGATCTAATTGGTCCACTGCCCATGTCACGTGGAAAAGACATGATCCTTAACATAGTGGATCATTACACCAAACAGATCCATCTATTTCCAGTGACCTCTCAAATCACAGCTGATGGGGTAGCATCCATCTACTTTGAGCAAGTCTTCCCCTTGCACGGGATCCCTAAGAAAATCATCAGCAATAGGGGACCCCAGTTTGCGGCAAGGAGCATGCGGGCACTCTATAAGCGACTCGGGATAGACGCAGGTCTCACTACAGCCTATCACCCTCAAGCCAATGGACAGGTAGAGTGCAAAAACCAAGAAGTAGAAGTCTACTTGCGCTTGTTCATTAGCAAAAGGCAGGATGATTGGGCAGACCTGCTCCCCACAGCGGAATTTGTGGTCAATAGTAGGCTCAACTCAGCCACGGGGCACACCCCCTTTGAGCTACTATACAGCTATACACCCGACTTCACCATTCCCGCTGGTAGGCCTACCAGTATCCCAACGCTCGATAAGCGTCTACAGCACTTAGTTTCCACAAGAAAGGATGCAGAGGCAGCTCTACGCCTAAGTAAAAGGCAAATGCAGACAGATGTTGAACAAAGACACAAGCCATATGTCTTTAACATCGGGGATAAAGTTTGGTTGCAAGCTAAACAGATAAAAATACACCAGCAGTTGTCCAAACTGGGCCCTAAGCAATTAGGCCCATTTGAAGTCACTGAAGTCAAAAGTGACATCGACTACAGGCTTGCACTCCCCCCTGCATTACGGATCCATGATGTATTTCATGTAGACTGCCTCTCCCCTTACAAGGGAAACGAAGTAAACGGGCTTATGCCACCACCACCCAAACCCGTCACAGTCAAAGGGGAAGAAGAGTACGAAGTAGACCACATAAGAGACTCCAAACTCTTTGGTCATACTCTTAAATACCTAGTTCGCTGGAAAGGCTACGGTGAAGGCGAGGACACTTGGGAGCCAGCCAAAAATCTAACACATGCCCCGGACAAAGTCAAGGAGTTCCACTCCTCTAACCCAGGCGCACCTAGAAAAATAGCTGCTCTCATTTACATGTCCTTGCCTTGGCAAGCATCTCATACGTACACAGAGGCCTACGCGGACGTCGACCCTTAAGAAGGGGGGTGATGTCATGGACGCATATATTATTTTTCTATTTTTCTATATTTATACGGAATTATTAGAGGAAGATATAAAGGGCTGAAGTACGAGATTTCGTCAGTCATGTGTTGCCACCACATGCACCTTTAAGCACGTGACCCTGGGACAGTTGCACCCTTAACGGGACAACCCAACCCGGTCACACTTCTATTTACGTATGGACTCACGCAATTGGTAGATAAGGAAGGAACGTTCTAGACCCTGCTTAGTAGTTTACGCTTACTTGCTGTATTAGGTCTTACTCAGCAAAGATAAGGCAACGCGTCAGCGCTATGACAAGTGCATCAGTCAGCACAATAGATAGCAGCTATTTATAGACATGACGCGTCAGCTCCTGAGTCATGGAGTCTTACTATACACTTAGTAATAGTGTTCAGACTCAGTTCAAGCTCAGCACATGTAGCGTATATAAACCCCTCTGTAGCGTCCTGAGTGGAACCAACTTGTCCTCTTGGTTCTCCACTCAGGTGTGCATTCCTTTGTACTCCTTACTCTGCTCAATCTAACTTGTCCTCTTGGTTCTCCACTCAGCATACCACGGTGTGATCATTGACATCTTGAGTCCTTGCATAAAAGACTCTAAGTTGATCGTCCACTCCACCGTGACTGTACGTCTAGCGTGTGATTTATCTCCATGCTCAGCTTGGGTGTGCTCACCTGACTGGTTCACTTCAGTTTGCACTTGAGCTTAGCGTAGCAAGGTGTCATACCGCTACACAACTCGTATCCTCGCTTGTCTCTCTTGAGCAAGTCGATCCCTTACTGCCCAGTGACTTCAGGAAGCGTCCTGGTGCAATGATGCAGGTCACAAGACCTTGTGAACGCCCTTTCAAAAGTCTAAGTCAGACTCTATGCCAGTAGTGGCATAACATCTTTGATCTGTGCAACGAGCACAGGGTCGTTTTTAGATGGTCTCAGCTTGTTTTACAATCCAGCTGGATCGTTTGTGCCATAGGGCAGAGGGTCAGAGTCAAGAGTGATAGCAAGGTTGGGGCAAAGGGGGGGCTTTGCCAGAGAGATGCTCAGAGATGAGAGGGACTGCACAGCTCACTCAAGTTGAGTCAAGACTGGCTGGGATTAATCAAAGCTGAGACAAGGTAACTACAAGGTCACCTACACTGTACTTATACATCAGGAAAACCCATGATTCACTTTTCAGTTCTTTTTGCACTTTTTTCACTTTCTTCAAGTAAAAAAAGTACACTCAATGGAAAGTACCACCTACTTTCCAAAAGAAATCCCCTCTTCTTTCTATGTACCTTTTCTTACCTTTCCACGATACTTTCTGAGAGTGTACTTTACTTTTCTTAACAATTAGTGATTTGCCCGGGTACTAGTAACCCTTGACGAGGGCTACCCGTACCCGGTAAAACCTGTACTGGTATGGGTTCCTGCGGGTACGGGTTGGGGGTTGACGGGTTTTGTATTAGCACTGTACTACGGGTTACTATACTACGGGTATGGGAACACAAAGCATAATATAACTGATTACTTACTAGTGATGTCGTCGCCATCGCTCTCCCCGCCGCCGCCTTCGTCACCACTGCTATCACCCGCACCACTGCCATCATGATGGTCATCATTAATGCCGCCGCCGTCGTGGTTGTCTTCACCGTCGTCACTGCCGTGATCGTCTTCGCGTCGTCGCCGCCGCCGCCACCGTCTCCGCATCACTGCCGCCATGGTCGTCTCTGTGTTGTCGCCGCTGTGGTCGTCCTCGCGTCGTCATCACCGTCTTGATCGTCTTCGAAGTGTCGCCGCCATCTCCGTGATCATCTTCGTCGTCAACGAATGTCAGCACATAAACTTGTAAACTTGAATGGACCAATACTCATCTTTTTGGTTTTGTAGGGTGGCACTGCTGGCGGCGTCATGCAGCCCAAGTCATTGAAATCGAAGAAATGAGCACACTTGGGTCCACGCGTCGAGCTCGGCTGTATTCTCCACTCTTTCCCGTCTTTCGAGGCAATCGAAATTTGATCTCCCGACCAAACGTGCACGATGGTACCCTCGAACAACCGCGCTGCGCCATTGGGTGTTTCAGATAGTGACCTGCCGATGGCCAATGGTGTCGCCGCATTCGCGTGCAAACAGAGACACTTTTGCTTAGCAGCCCGGTCTGCGTTGCGTAGGCTGAGCCACCATAGGGTGCTAACATGCCTGAGTGCCATTCTATGAAATGCGCAAGGCCGGGACCGAGGAGGAACTCGGCAATATTGCCTGCGGGGTGCAGAACTGGAAAGTCGATCTATGTGAACCCAATGGAGATGAGACCTGCGAGATCAACCAACCAACCTATGCCAATGAATATACTTGCGGGTGCCGGTACAGTGCTGCTGTTAGTTTGAAATGGGATGGCAGTCGCAGTGGGCAGCGAGAGGAGTTGCACTTTCACGGCGCGCTGAAGCAGATGCAATTCGCTGAAGCATTTTGCCTAAGAGAAAATCAGTTGCCCATATTGTGCATAAGAAGCCCCAAGTGTAGCTCACTTCGTCTGCCCGTGGTTTGGATGTCTCTCCTTGTTTCGAAGCCGCACGTGGACTGTGTGCTCCTGTAAGTGTGATGTTGACGAATTGATGTTCGCCCTCAGGCATCAGGAGTCGTACTCGGAGCGTGGTTCCATCACGAACGGACTCGACGATAGCTAGAAAATTTGAGTATCCCTGATTTAGCAAGAGATGTTAATCTACGTACCGTCGAGCTGTTTTCCCTTCCACTCGTTGATGAATCCTTGTGAATCTAAAGGCATGCTGTGTACGACCTGCCATGCCTAAGAAACAAAGGTAAATATCACTCTTCAATCCAAAGAACTGACTCACCTTCAGTCTGTGGGGGTTCCATTGGCCACGACCAGCAGACTTTGCCTCCGATTCGAGGCCTTTCCGTCGAAGGTCATCCAGGGCAAGCGCACACTGGGTTTGTAAAAGGGTAATAGAAGTCGAGAGGGTAGGACTTACTAGTTTTGATACCGTGGCGAATCATGTGGTGATCCGATCTGATGAATGTGCAGCTCAACCAGAGCCATCTCTAGAGGGACGGGTAATTTTGGTACTACCTGAAGATGGGGTCATTGGTGTGGGTGGGCCAAGGAGTGAGAGGGAGCATGGATGTGCTGTCGAAGGCTGTCAGTTCGCACAGTTAGTTCCTTGGTGAAGGCAGGCTGCAGGGGCCCACGCCAGCAGATGATGGAGACGTGGCGAGGACATCAAGCATGGGCACGGGGACATCTTACTTTGCGAGGGTTGCAGGAGGAGTGAGCAGCATGTGCGCGACATCGAGTGTGACGTTTCCCTAGCCGATGATGGGACATGTTCCATCTCGTGTAGCGGTGGTGGCACAGGTTGTGGCACAGGACGCGTGGGTGTGTAGTGGTACGTCCAACTCCAAGTCCGTCGTCGCATTCAGCGAGACATACCTGTCGGTGGTTCGGAAGTGTGAAGTTAAGGGGCAACTCGAAGATGAAAGAAAGGACTCGGATCGTGAAGTCAATTCAATACTACTAGTACCAGAACTACAGAATCTCGAACGAGTGGTGGTCAGCGAACTTGTTAACATAAAAGTTAGCAAATGAATCAAGGGTGTCAGTGTAAGAGAGGTGCTTCTGAACAGGCTCCCAGCCGAAGTAAGGGAGGAGATGGACTGCGCGGAAGATCGTGTCGATATGCACGACCCCCAGAAGCGGTTGCTTGTGCTGATTATATTCTTGTTCGACTAACCACATACCTGTCGCCTTGTCCCTGCGCGCACTATCGTCGGAGAGAGTATACCACCATACAAGCGCTGCAGGAAATTTGTCACCACCGTGCTCAAGAGAAAAAAATAGGAGAACCCGAGCGACGGCATAGCCAGACATTGGGAGGTCCTTGTTTCCACCATCCCCCATGTTTACCAGGACCACGTCATGCTGCGACGATCCCCCCCTCCAACTCCACGTTGACCGAATCTGCTCTCGACGAAGCCCATGTATATCACAAGGGTCGCTAGGGGCAAAGAATATTGATGAGGCAGAGGTATAGAGTGAAACTTTCTTATTCGAGATCAGGAGCCCTTGTACACGTAGAGTCTCCGAGTCGGAGGTATCCACGTTGGGCCTAGAGCTGCTTGATAGTAGCTGGTAGTAGAGGAACTGTTGAACGAGCACAGGGAATGTGGGCTGTTTGATATATGTTGTGACGCTTGTCACCGAACACTTCATCCGAGCCATGGAAATGCCAATGCATGACATGGACATCTGGACCCAGATTGCGCAGAACCTTGATGAGTCACAAGTGTTGTGATGGATCAAACCACATAACCTGAAGAAGCACAATGGGTTATGGTGGAAGGGCGAGGCCTGTCACGAACCTAGAAACTTGGGTCGTGACTCGGGCGTCTAAGACCGGCCCGCACCAGCCCGGTCTTATCTAATCACCTTCCTAAAGGGGAAATCCGAAATCGGAGTTTGAATTTCGTACTCCGACGATCACGTGATGAGTCACGTGATCTCCCATCGTTTATCAAGTCACCTGACGACTGAAAGTCGTACCATTCCTTGGATTTATCTGATTGGACTGCAGAGCAGTCAAATCATTATGACCAACTCGACTGTGGCGCAGTTGTACCACTCCTACGATTATTCTGATTGGACTGCGGAGCAGTCACGTCATATGGCATCATGGACTGCGGAGCAGTCGTACGATACTATCCTGATTTTCCCATTGGACACTATATTTAGATGTTACTGGAATGTTCCATTCCGCAGTATTCCGCAGTACCCGTGGGCAGACCTTAAGCCTGCCCTAAACTTACGCACAGACCATCCCTCTGGGTATATAAGCCAGCGCAATAGAATGGACAGTCCCTCAGACTGTCCACTTGTGACATTCCCCACTTGCCTTGTCTCCCGCCCCTGTGCCCCTTCAGCTGTGAAGACACGATCTTCCACTAAGCGCCACTTCATTGCCTAAGTCAAGCCAAGTCGTCCCAACCACAATTGTCTTTGTGCCCCGCCCCGCGCCCTCCACCACCCCGGTCTTTCGCATCCGTCGTGCCTTTACTGTCGAGTGACAGTGAGTCACCACACTTGGACAGTCTACATAATTAGACCTGACCCCGGGTGTCCCTAGTGTCCGATTACGACTACGATTTCTCGCAGTTCGGTCAGTGGGACGGAGACTCTGCCTCCTATTATCAGGAGGATAGCCAACCCCCCAACCCCTCGGTCCTCTCTCACCTCCGCTCAACGCGCCCCCCTTTCCCTCCTCTCCCTCAATCCCCTCTCACTCCCCTCGAATCCCCCATCACACGCCCCTCTACTCCTCCTGAAAACGAGGAGGAATATAGCCCAGACTTCGATATCCGGACCCAAGTAGCTATCCGGTCCACCCCTCGCTCCCCTTCACCCCAACTGGTCTACCCTGACCCCCCTCTGGAACCGACCCCCCTCTCACGCCCCCTGAGCGCTCCCCCTCGTGTCTCTTCCTGCTCCTCCACCCCCCCTCGTGTCCCGACACCAGACTCCCCCATCAACTACGAGCGAGTAGCTGAACAGGCCCCCCCTCACGTCGAACAAGAGAACCTCGCCCCTGCCGTCCCTCTCTTTCGCCCCCCTTCGTGCTTAAACAGCCCAGAAGACCACCCCCACCAATACACTGCCATCTATACTCCAGGAAGGAGAATCTTGGCGCCTCGCTTCGGAAAGTATCAAAGAACATTTCCGTCGTATCCCTCTTGCCCCCTCCCTCCTTCAAAGCCTTCATATCTTCCCTTCTGTCACTCCCTTCCGCATCCCACCACCTCACATCTACACCATCAGACCACGCCTCATCCACCCCCTCATCCACCCCGACTTCCCCCCCCTGTACATCTGTTCAAAGGCCATCTTTGACCTTCCCTGCCTTGACCTCCCACTTGGAAGTGTAAGGTACGACTTTCGAGAAGGACTCAGGAACACCTTCGCCCCCCTCCCCAATATTATCAAAGCAGGGTACACGGACTCCTTGGTAACCCTAGAAATACAAGATTTCTTAGACGGACGTGTTATTACTACTTACGGACATCTTCGTTTCTCTTACAACGGACAAGTCTTTGCCCATTATCAGGGCTATTTCTTTGAAGATCTTATTTGGTCCCAACCCTCTCTACTTGCCCACACTCTTACTCCTTGAGTCCCAGCCGATCCTTTCTCCTTTGTCCCAGTTATTCCCGACGAGCAACCACTCTAAAGTACTAGTGTGGTTATAGATTTGTTGCCTTGACTATTGAATCGAGTGGTTCAACTCAATGCAGCAGTAAGTTCCCCTCTTCTTCTACTAGGGATAAAGCAACCAAGAATCGAGTGATTCTAGTGCCTCCACCTACCTCCCTCTCCCCTCCACTAACCAGCGAACAACATATCCAAAGGGCCCGTACCCTATTTAACACCCATCGAGATCGACAAGTCCGTCGATACTACCCTTCGTCTTCTTATTACAACCTCTCAGAAAGCTCCCGCATTGATTGTTGGACGGACCCTCCTTTGGTACTCAAAGGACTTGTCAACATCTTTGAATTTGGAGAACTCCTAGGAAAAGAAGCCTACGACGACCTTCTTGAAGACCTTTCAAACGTTATCGACGGGTGTAACGACCAACTCCTGTTTTGGCACCTATCAGATATCATAGTCGATCAATTACTCCTCTGGACAAAGAGCGACTACCTTTGGTTCAACTACATTCCCCCTCGACGCGACTATATCATCCGGCAACTCCAGTGGGGAAACCCTTTCCGATACATTGATCGATTCCGTCTTTCCTACGAAGAAATCCAAATATCCTTCTGCGAAGTACGAGTAGTGGACAGAGACGGCCCTCCTCGCCTAGTCATCACTGAAGGAACCGAACTTACATATTCTTGGAATACTACCACCTGGGAAACCACTTTGACAAACCCAGACCAAAACCTAGTTAACCCGCGCGTCTACCACGACCCCCCCGGAAGACCCCAACGACCCAGAACTAGTAGAACTTCTAACTGGAAGACTACCCAACCCCCTGAGCCTACTAGCTCGTCTATCCCTTCCTGCAAGCAGCCCCCCAACCAGAGAACTCAGTGACTCTCTCAGTTCGGACGACTGGGGAAACCCCACCAATCAAGGAACCTGTTGGTGCAGCCGAGAAGTGTGCACTTGCGGCTATAGGCCCGACACCCCCCCTACCCCAGAAAGCGTAATATTGTGGTCTCCAGGAATCAATCATCTACCTTATAGGGAAGCCGAGACGAACCCTAGAAATAGTAGAGCTGTGGTCCTACAATTAGAGGAAGCGTAACAAACTTTTAAAAACATTTTGTCGCAAGGTACTTTGGAGAAAAAGTGCTAAGTCGCAAAAAGTCAAGAACCATCAGACATTTTACGAGTGTAAATACAAGAAATCCTGGAACCCATAACAAATTGGGCTATCACTCTGGCTTCCTCCCACCGACGACAAACCCATCAACGCTTCCAAGCAAGAAATTCCCACATTTCATCACACGACAACTCTCCAGTTATCCCAAGAAGACCTACAGGACCCCGACAAACTATTTGAACAACTCCTCATCCAACCATCCAAAGCGGACCAAGTGAACCAGTCTACCCAAGCATCTACCCAAACAGACCAAGCAATCCAACACTCCCAAGTAACCCAGTTGCAAGACAACATTCGACAGGGCGACGAGGCTCAATTCTTAGAAACCCAACCCCGAGAACTTCACTGTCACCTCCCTGAGGCCATCTTCGTTTCAGAGCAGCTACCCACAAGAACCCCCCGAGAACTTGACGTTTTCAAGAATCATTGTCGCCTTCAATACGACAAGTACCCGCAACAAACCCTCATCCTTGCATCACCCCTCACTCGAGCACAAGACATCACCTCAAGCCCGTTAAACTTCCAAAACTTCTTGTGGCGAAGTAAAACTACCCTGACCCACTTTGGTATTTACGAAGAATACCAGTGGATTCGTCGTCAACAAAGGCGAAACCAACCGGATCGAGCAATCCTCCGCCCCGCATATCAAGTTTTTTACCCTTGGAACGAAACAAGTTGGAACGTCTCGCTAACACATCAACGCCCCCAGTGAATGAGCGAAAAAAGAGACCTCACCACCGATGAACAAGACCTTATCCCTGTATATTTCCTGGACCCCTACTTTTCCATCACTGACAACCTCATCTACGCCACCTTCAACAATCAACCCATCACCAGCCCAAACGGTCACTATCCATGGACACACGTCATCACCCAGAAACATCTTACAATCCAAGACTTGGAGCAGGTCTTCCCCCACGTTCGAAAAATTCGAAAACTAGATTGGACTATCCTCTGTGGATCCTTCAAGAAAAAGAGAGTATCCTGGTCCTTTACCCACTCCCGTTGGATATACGGCAATAACCGCGCAGTTCGATTTTCCGACTCTGAAGAACAATCAGATAGTGAAAAATCGCTCACTCCCCTGAGTCCTTCAAACGCCCCCGATTCTGATAGTGAACAAGAAGAAGTTTCACGAATCCTCGACGACACTACTAAACGACTCACTGGTCTCGTATCCCGAGTAGCTTCACAACCCCCTTCCCCTCGCATATCCCCCGGTCCACTCCCAAGTACACCCGGCCCCAGTCGGCTTCATCTGATTTCCACCACCTCCATAAATTTCCCCCCGAGACTACCATCCCCACCTCTAACCCATCAAGCAACAGTACCCCCACAATCCCGATCGCCTTCACCCCAAACGCCTCGTCTTCCCAAATTCCCTTCATACTCCCCTCCAGGACCCCTAGCAATAAACCCCATGGCGGCAAACCCTGCAAAAATCCTTGGTGCAGCACCAGAACCCTTTGATGGAAAACCCAGCAAAGCAGAAGCTTTCTGGAATAACTTAGAAAACTACTTTCACCTCAACAGACCTGTCTTTGACACCGACGAAAAGAAAGTCTCAGCAGCCCTGACATACTTTAAAGCGGGCACCTCAGCAGGCGAGTGGGCCCAGGATAGACAACACAAGGCTTTGAACCCAGCTGCAGGAGCAGCTATCTCCTTCGGAACTTGGGCTACATTCAAATCAGATTTTGACAAACACTTCATCCCAGCACATACCGCGTTGGAAGCCACCAACCTGATGTATACCATGAAAATGGGAAATCGCCCATTCAATGAATGGTACCAAGAATGGTCCACCCATGCCACCAGAAGCGGTGCAAATGAACAAACCCAAATGCATGCCTTTAGAAAGGCTATCCCAACGGCCCTCCATATGAAACTCATGGGTATCTCCCCAATCCCAACAACACTGGAAACCTTGGTCGACAAAGCCAGGGAATTCGACCGCGTATATAAACTATACGCTGATTCCTTCCCACGAAACCCATCTTCGCGTAGCAATACTGGAAAACCTGCTTTTGGACGAGCTATCCTAACGGAAGATGGCAGCTTAAATATTGATGCTACCTCCTCTGGTGCCAAAAAACCTCAAGGAAAACTTACCAAGGAAGAACGAAACCAACGCTTCCAAAACAAGCTTTGTCTGTATTGTGGCCAACCAGGCCACATCCTCCGTGAATGCCGTTCCAAAACCCAAGCCATGAAGGCCAAAGGCAGCCGTTCCAATCCCAACAATGCCAGAGCACGAGGCACCTTCATCGATGAAGATCACGATCAGGAGGAAACCCCTGTGGATCACCCAGCTCAAATTGGAGCTATGTATCGAGAGATACTCCCAGACATGCACCCACGCTCTGCACCTATAAACGAGGATTTTTAGTCCCTTCCTTCGAAGCACTGTCGATAGGAAGTTTGATAGCCAGTAACGCCGTTAGCGTTTTTTCCCTACTAGACACGCTCGGTAACAAGCCTGTGCCAGCCCATACGATACGAAATAGGAGAGCCCCCTTTATTGTACTACGAGTGTCACTAGTCGGAAAACAATCTGGCAAAGAAATCAGTGCCCGTGCCCTGTTGGACAGTGGCGTGGAGGGCATCATCATAGATGATGGGTTTGCACGTGCAAACAACTTAACCCTTCGAACCCTAATTAAACCATTACCGGTTAGAAATGTGGATGGCTCACCCAACAAAATGGGCTCCGTCAAGCATACCACAATCCAGAAGCTACGAATCAGAACGGCAAACGACACTTACCACGATGAATTGGTTGAACTCTACGTCACCACTCTAGGGGAGCACGACATAATCCTAGGAACGGATTGGCTCCGAACACATAATCCCGAAATCGACTGGTCAAGACCCCAGCTCGCCTTCACGCGGTGCCCAAGCCACTGCACCTTGTCTACAAAGACCGTAGTCATTTCCTCCCAGACACCCCAAACCCGAGACACAACAATCAACATTCTAGAGTTAGAACCTGAACCCGAACAAATGAACGACGCGTTAATCCTGACTGCTGATGCAACAGAACCTGTAGAACGCACGTTCTTTCAAGAGGCTATTGAGCCATTCCTGTGGAGCCACAGTTTTCCCAAGTACGACCACTTGGCCATTCGAGCAAAGTTCACCACAAGTACCAAGTTAGCAGCAAAGACTGCCCCTAAACCTTCCACAGACCATATCCCGAGCCACTTCCAGCGATACACCCGAGTCTTCAGCGAGGAAGCGTCCCACCGCTTGCCGGCACACCGACCCTGGGATCATGCAATTGATCTGAAACCTGGAGCGAGTTTAAAGAACTGTTCCATCTACCGCCTGACGCCTAAAGAGGCAGATGCACTCAAGGAGTACATCTCTGAACACCTGCGGAAAGGTTACATCTGCCCTTCCAAGTCCCCCATGGCCTGTCCCTTCTTTTTTGTTGACAAAAAGGATGGAAAACTCCGCCCGGTTCAAGATTACCGAGCTCTGAATGACATCACCATCAAGAACGCGGCGCCTCTCCCCCTCATTCCTGAATTAATCGACAAACTTCACGGTGCGCGTTATTTTACCAAGTTGGACATCCGGTGGGGTTACAATAACATCCGGATTCGCGAGGGTGATGAGTACAAGGCCGCTTTCAAGACTTCCCATGGCCTTTTCGAACCGACCGTAATGCCATTCAGTCTCTGCAACACACCAGCAACGTTCCAAGCGTTCATGAACCAACTCTTTGAGCCCCTGATTGATGGTGGACATGTTGTGGTCTACCTCAACGACATTCTCATCTTCACGGAAGATCTTGACTCCCTTACTGCGTTAACCCACGACGTGCTCCAGCGTTTGGAACAGCATGACCTCTACCTGAAACCGGAGAAATGCGTCTTTGCTCAGACCTCTGTCGAATACCTTGGAATCGTGATTTCCAACGGCCAAGTTTCCATGGACCCAGCTAAGGTGGCTGGTATTACTGATTGGCCTGTCCCACGTACAGTCAAACAAGTCCAAGCGTTTTTAGGCTTCTGTAACTTCTACCGACGGTTCATCAAAGATTATTCCACCGTCGCCCGCCCACTCTTCGACCTGACCAAGAAAGCTGTGCTCTTTTCTTGGGATACCGCGGCGGAAAGCGCTTTCCGCACCCTGATCAATGCTTTCACACGGGCCCCTGTTTTATCCCTTCCTGATCATTCCAAGCCATTTCGACTCATCACCGACGCCAGTGACTTTGCAACAGGGGCTATTCTGGAACAACCCGATGCCTTAGACCGTTGGCATCCCGTTGCCTTTTTGTCAAAATCTCTCCTTCCTGCGGAGCGCAACTACGAGATTTGCGACAAAGAACTCCTCGCAATCATCCACGCTTTCCATGCATTCTGACACTACCTCGAAGGACGAAGTGATACCACAGAAGTGTGGACCGACCACAACAACTTGGCTTACTTTATGAAGAAGCAGAAACTCTCCCATCGACAGGCCCGTTGGGCGCTGTTTCTGTCTCAGTTCCAATTCATCATCATCCACAAGCCGGGCAGTCAAAACAAATCCGATGCACTGTCCAGGCGTCCAGATCATAAAAAGGGGATAGCGGATGAAGATGAAAAACGAATACTCCTGGATACCAAATATTTCCAAGTCAATGCCATACAAAGAACAACTATCACAGCCTTAGGAAACACCACCCTACGGCAACGCATCCGAAGTACACAAACATACGATACAGAAGTTAGCATGGCATTGGAAACCCTCTTGAAAAATGGCCCCCGTTCACTCACCAAAGGACTAGAAGAGTGGAATCTAGAAGATGGAATCATCCTATTCCACGGACAAGTCTATGTGCCCAAAAACGACGACCTAAGAAGAGATATCGTTAAACAATACCATGACCATATTGCTGTAGGACACCCAGGAAGATGGAAGACCTACGAGCTGATATCCCGAGATTTCTGGTGGCCAGGAATGTTCAGCTTCGTTAAAAGCTATGTAGATGGATGCGCTATCTGTCAATCAACAAAAATCAAGCCCAGAACCCAAGTACCCCTGCAACCCAATTCAATTCCTACAGAAGTATGGGGAATTATCACTATGGACTTCATTACCGACCTCCCCGTATCTCTTGGCTACGACACATTATTTGTAGTCGTAGACCGCCTCAGCAAAGCAACAGTCATTGCCCCTTGTAACAAAACCATCACGGCTGATGAAACTGCCAAGTTATATCTGGAACAAGTCTGGCGAAGAACTGGACTCCCCCAACAAGTAATTTCGGATAGAGGACCCCAATTCGCATCTAAAGTGATGCAAGAAGTTTGGAGCAAACTGGGAGTCAAATCCACCATGTCAACTGTGTTCCATCCACAGACAGATGGAGAAACCGAGCGAGTCAATCAAGAGCTCGAACAATACCTTCGCGTTTTCTGCAACTTCCAAGCAGATAACTGGGCAGATTTGATTCCATTCATGGAATTCGCACACAATGTCCGACAACACAGTGCTACCAAGAAATCACCCTTCGAAGTGTGGTACGGGTTCAAACCCGAATTCATTCCCCCCATCCACTTCACTACCAACATCCCTACAGCCGAAGACCGGCTAAAAACCCTGAACCAAATCCGATCTGAGGTCACCGCAGCACTAAAAGTGGCAGCAGAGATCATGAGAAATTCCAAATCACAAGTTCCAACACGGGAATTCAAGCCCGGAGATTTAGTCTGGTTGGAAGGAACCAATATCCACACCACACACCCCAAACCCAAACTTGCCCCAAGACGCCATGGCCCATTCAAAGTCTTATCCACCTGGGGAGTCAATTGTAAACTCCAACTCCAAAAAACATGGCGTATTCATCCAGTCTTCCACAACTCCTTGATCTCTCCGTATCATGAGAATAATACCCATGGACCCAACTTCACCCGACCCCCTCCCGAGATCGTCCAAGGAGAGGACGAACACTACGAAGTTGAAGCGGTCCTACAATCCAAAGTATCACCCAACAAGAAAGGGATACTTTACCTTATCAAGTGGAAAGGATATCCTGATTCTGAGAATTCCTGGCTCCCCTCATCCCGCATGACGCACTCCCAAGAACTGGTCCAGAAGTTCCACAAGGACCACCCCCGTGCCCCTCATCCAAAGTCAACCAGTGCTGTCGGTGCAGCACGGCGTTAAAAAGGGGATACTGTCACAAACCTAGAAACTTGGGTCGTGACTCGGGCGTCTAAGACCGGCCCGCACCGGCCCGGTCTTATCTAATCACCTTCCTAAAGGGGAAATCCGAAATCGGAGTTTGAATTTCGTACTCCGACGATCACATGATGAGTCACGTGATCTCCCATCGTTTATCAAGTCACCTGACGACTGAAAGTCGTACCATTCCTTGGATTTATCTGATTGGACTGCGGAGCAGTCAAATCATTATGACCAACTCGACTGCAGCGCAGTTGTACCACTCCTACGATTATTCTGATTGGACTGCGGAGCAGTCATGTCATATGGCGTCATCGACTGCGGAGCAGTCGTACGATACTATCCTGATTTTCCCATTGGACACTATATTTAGATGTTACTGGAATGTTCCATTCCGCAGTATTCTGCAGTACCTGTGGGCAGACCTTAAGCCTGCCCTAAACTTACGCACAGACCATCCCTCTGGGTATATAAGCCAGCGCAATAGAACGGACAGTCCCTCAGACTGTCCACTTGTGACATTCCCCACTTGCCTTGTCTCCCGCCCCTGTGCCCCTTCAGCTGTGAAGACACGATCTTCCACTAAGCGCCACTTCATTGCCTAAGTCAAGCCAAGTCGTCCCAACCACAATTGTCTTTGTGCCCCGCCCCGCGCCCTCCACCACCCCCGATCTTTCGCATCCGTCGTGCCTTTACTGTCGAGTGACAGTGAGTCACCACATGGACCCTGTCAAAATTTCCGGAATCCGCGACTGGCCAGTCCCCAAAAACGTCAAACAGGTGCGATCATTCCTAGTGTAATGTCTACCACGGACGCTTGCCTGACTTAGGCCTCTTGTTTGGTGGCAATCCTTGAGAGTCGAAAGTTGCGGTTGGCAAAAGTCTCTGGATAGAATGCGGGGTGAGGCTGGAGGCTCTCGTCTCTCCTGAAGTATGCATGGAGGTCTTCTAGCTGGATGACTCCTTGAGGGACTCTGTCAATGTATCAAGCGCTCCCCCAAGAAGTACTGTCAAGTATGAAGAAAGAATGATACGGGGTAGCTACGCGCTTGTTGCGGTATAGGCACACTTGATAGGCTGTGACGTCTGGGGGATAGTCCACTGATCCGCGAAGGGACAGGTGATAGGTAAGTCATGGGGATCCCTTGGTCTAAGAGGGATATGCTGGACAACTCACTTAAGAGGGGGAACCTCTTAGCAAAGACGAGTAGATGGTAGTGGTATTGAAAGAAGACCAAGATGCCGTTCTTGGTCTTTGCGCTACTCTACTTATACAGATATGCGCGGGCTTTGAAGCGCCGCTTGAATACTACTAGCCAATAGCATAAGTACCATGAACCCTAGTACAGCTATCCTAGTATGAGTCACGTCGAGTCATCACAAGATCCGATCTGTTATCATACAATCACATGTGCCAGAGCTTACCCAGCTGACTGATCCTACAAGTCCATGACGATATTCTGCTGACGGCGATGTCATAGTTGACGCATCAGTGTCCACTTCCCAGCCCGAGGTGCCGATCAAACCGAAACGTAACACCTAGGTTTTTGCAACTTTTACCACACTTTCATTCGAAATTTTGCCACGCACGCACAACCACTCAACAAACTCACACACAAAGACATGGAATGGCTATGGGGAACAGAACAACAAACGGCGTTCGACAAACTCAAAACCCTGGTAACAGAAGAACCAGTATTAAAACACCCAGAATTGGACAAACCCTTCAAACTGGAAGTCAACGCCTCAGGATACGCAGTAGGAGCAGTGCTACTCCAACAGGACAAGGACAACAAACGACACCCAATCGCGTACTACTCCAACACCCTCAATGCAGCTGAACGGAACTACGACATCTATGACTTGGAACTGTTAGCCATTGTCAAAGCACTAAGGAACTGGAGACCCTACTTAGCTGGATCCCCACACAAAATCAAAGTGTACTCGGACCATATGAACCTGCAATATTGGAGGTCCCCACAAAAGATCAGCAGATGGGTAGCAAGGGAAGTGCTGGAACTCTCTGAATACGACATAGAGATTCACCACATCAAGGGAACTGCGAACGGAAGAGCCGATGCCCTGTCAAGAAGGCCCGACTACGATCAGGGAGAACACGACAATGAACAAGTCACAGTACTCCCTGACCACATATTCATCCAAGCCGCAACCATTGACACCACGGAAAACCCGACACGCATGAGCCCAGAAATCACAGTGGACGAAATGCAACCCACGCACCCAGTATACACCCAAGACAACAACATCATCACGAAATGGGTTGACCCACACAAACTCAAACGCATCGAGAATACGTGGTACAAGGAAGGACGAAGAGTGGTTACAGGGGACGCCCATGAATGAAGGCATATTATACAAGCCCATCATGACACGCTCGCCTATAGACATCCTGGAATTAACCGAACCATCAAACTAATCGAATGATATTACTGGTGGCCAGGCCTTTGGCAAGAAGCACAGGACTACGTCAAAGGATGCGCTGACTGTCAACGGATCAAGGTCAACAACCAACCAACACGCGCCCCTCTGCAACCAATATTCCCCAAACCGGAAGCTACCCCATTCGAAGTCATAGTGCTGGACTTCATCACGAAATTACCCCAATCAGATGGCTGCGACTCGATACTAACAGTAACAGACCACGACTGCTCTAAAGTGGCAGTATTCATCCCATGCTTAGAAGAGATAAGTGCAGAAGGAACTGCGGCCCTGTACGTGTCACATGTCTTTCCCAGGTTTGGACTGCCAGCGTGCATCATTAGCGATTGGGACCCCAGATTCATGTCAAAATTCACCTGCGAACTATGCTGAATACTAGGAATCAAACAAAATATTTCCATGGCATACCACCCCAGAACAGATGGCCAATCAGAGCGGACCAATCAATGGCTGGAACAGTACCTAAGGTTCTGGGTCAATGAGCGACAAGACGACTGGACACGATACCTACCAATGGCAGAATTCACGCACAACAACTGGCCGAACGAGTCCACCAAGGAATCCCCTTTTAATGTCCTCATGGGATACAACCCGCGTGCTGATTGGATCGACCAGCCTTCCCCTATCCCACAAGTGGCGCTATGGGCACAGCAGTTCAGAGAAGCTAGAACACGCACCCAGGAACTGATGATCAAAGCGCAGCAGGGGTGGATCAAACACAAGGACACCCCAAAATACCAAATCAGGGACCTCGTGTGGCTCGAAGGACGCCACCTACGTACAAACCAGCCAACCGCAAAACTTGTGCCAAGAAGACACGGCCCATTCCAGATTGTCCAGGTGATGTCCGCAGTCAATTACTGCCTAGAACTTCCCACGCAGTGGAGCATTCATCCTGTATTCCACACGGACCTCCTAACTCCATACAAAGAAACTCCCACACATGGGCCCAATTATCAGCGCCCACCACCAGACCTGATCGATGGGGAAGAGGAATACGAGGTCAAGAAGATTCTAGACTCTCGGCGGTTTGGCAGGACAAGGAAACTGCAGTATTTGGTCAAATGGCGTGGATACCCAGACTCGGACAATCAGTGGGTCTCCAAGGATGACGTATTCGCTGATGAAGCAATTCGGGAATTCAAACGTTCAAACCCCGCCAGAGAAACACATATAAGCGCAGGAAAATCCCAAGAGATGTCCCCATCCCTCTCTTCTTCTCTCCCACATACTCATGTCCTCTCCTCGAGTTCAAGTCCACTATGTCCTCGACGACCTACTCCCAGTATCCATCCAGCCTACCCTCATCGTTCAAGACGCGCCACCATCACCCCTGTCGCTTCCCCGGTCCATTCACGGCGGAGGAAGTCGTCCACCGACCCCCGTACCATCCCTCCTTCCTTTGCCAACCTCTACCAGAGTTGGTACAAGAGATCCTTCGCCGACCAACATGTCGACGACAGCTCAACCCGATACGGACCAGACTACGGTTCAAGAGGACTGGGACTTCGACTGGTACTTATCAGAGGAACATTGCCCTCTACATGAACACCTCATCTACGGCAACCATCTCACCACCACTCACAATGAAACCCTGCCGCTATGCACCTCCGATGGGGAGCCCATCCTTATGCTGAAAACTACTCGACCCCAGATCCGCCGCTATCGTGCGGAAGAACACAGCCCGGTTTCCTGACGCGAAGTGGAGACTCCTCCACCCGTCGGGTTCCAACACAACAGGGGAGTACATTATATCCCTTTCCAGATCCGCAATGCTCAGGACCGCCTGCACCCAGCTCACTATACACAGCTCATCCTTATGGCGGACCCATTCGTCCTCGCCTATTGGAGGGGCAGCGACCAGCAGTACGGGAAGCCAGTGCACGCCGCCCCCAACTATGACTACCCCGCAGACACCCACTATTACAACGACGACCTGATCTTCCTAGATCGGCGCAGCTCCATGCACAAGTCGGTCGACCATGCCCTCACCAACATGAAGGACCTCACTCTCATCGCAGAAGTCCACCGCTACCGCTGTGTACAAGCAGGATACGAGGCCAAGGAGGAGGAGCTGACAAAGAAGATGGACGAGCTGGACAGGATAGCTCGGGCGAGAAGGGATTGCGTGCTCCGGCTCCAACGAGCCAATGCGATCACCTGCATCAAGGCGGAATGGGACTCGTACCGTCCAGGGATACAGGCAGGGTTACAAGTTGCAGAGGAGAGGGAAGCCACCCAGCGGGGTTGAGCTGGGGCTCGACTGTAAGAAGGGGGTGATGTTACGTTTCGGTTTGATCGGCGCCTCGGGCCGGGAAGTGGACACTGACGTGTCGACTATGACATCGCCATCAGCAGAATATCTGTAACGCCACCACTGGCGTTAGTCCGACTTGGACTGCGAAAGGGGCGTTCACGACTTAGCAGAATATCCTTGATGGTCACGTGACCTAATCACGAGATACACGGCGCTTGTGTGGCATGTGATCTGAATCGTACACTAGGGCAATTTGAGCCACTAGGTAATCCGATGATTAATGAAGACGACTTGCTCAAAGGGAGACAAGTGGACTGCACGCAGAAGGGATGAGAATGGGGTGGTGATTGAAGAAGACCAAGATGGTGTATCTTGGTCTTATTGCGTCACTATTTATACATATATGGGGTCGCTTTAAAGCTCCCCTTGAATCCATGCGACGAATAGCGTAAGTAGCTTGAACCCTACTACAACTATCCTAGTGTTGACTCATGCCCTAATGGCATGTGATTGTGCTACATGCTGACTGATCCTCCTGTCCATGACACATTACTGCTTACTACGTGGTCATAATCGTAAGTAAGAGTCCGTTTCCCACGTATCGTGACATCACCCCCTTTTCAGCCGCAACGACCACGGCGCCGAGTGGGGCCTATCCCTCCGACCCATGCTTCCTGCCTTTCCGTGATCCGATCCAATACGTTGGCCATCTCCAACTGGAACTTACACCGCGCCAGCTCCGCCTGTACCCCTCCGAGCGCCTGGGCTAGGGCGTGGAGGCGCTGCTCCATCCTCTCCGCTTCATGCTTGTATGCGCAGAAGCGGATTACCTCTGCCTTCAAGCCCACGTCCTTCAGCTCGTTGATGGCGCGATCCACTCGGTGCTGGTTGCTGTGTCCCCCGACAAGGGCGTACAGGTCCTCGGGGGTGTAGTGAGGCTTGCCTGCTTCTCGAACGTGGGGCTCGGCGTATAGGGGGCGACTGTACACCTTGTCGCTGTCGTCCACAAGGCCGAGGACCAGGGGGTCTGGTCCGGTGATGACTTGGACGTAGGTGGCTTGACGCGTCACCCCCTGGGCGTCGGTGATGGGGTAGTGGACAAAGTCCTCTCCCCGATTGTGCTTGTATCCGTGTGGGGCGGTCTGCGACGACCCCCCTAGGTATCGGAGGCGAACCGCGGGCAGGGTGGCGTCTTGGGTATCGACTACCACGCCACCGCGGTATATGGGGCAACCAGTGGAGTCGCATGCGTATGGTGTTTCCCGGGGGTCGTCAGAGTCGGTTGTGGTGATCAGGTATGGCTGCTCAACTGGGTACCATTCCCTTAACGTCCCTTCTACCGCTTCGTATGCTGCCCTCTCAGCATCTTGTTGTGTTGGTAGCGTCGGTGGTAGACGATGGCTCGCCTGGCTGCTGCCACCGCCAGTTGTCGCGCCTCCAGGCCTCCGCCGACTCCTTCCAGTCCCGCACCTTCATCCAATCCTGCCATCTCAGAGTTGCTGGTGTCTTCTTCTTGCTTGACCTCGGTCCGTACTGGGTTAGGTCGAAGTGGGGGACCCGCAAAGAGTCCGACAGCTGTGCGAAGCCGAGTAATCTCGGCCTCAGTGTACGGCGCTGTGTTGAGGCGGTTGCCGTTGGGACTGAGGAGCCAGTACGTGGCGGGTTGATCGGGTTCTTCGATGTCGATGATGGACTGGGCGTTGGTGAGGGCTGCCCGGAGCTCTTCGTGGGTGAGACTGTCAACGAGACGGGAAGCGAGAGTGGCGGGAGAGGTGGCAGAGGGAAGAGACATTGTTGTTTGAGTGAGGAGTCCAGTGTGAGAGGATGGAGGTTTAGTCGTAATTTGCCCTCGTCTTATATGTGTCTCCCTCGAGTTTAGACTCCGTTTGTACTCCGCTAGGGCTTCGTCAGCGAATACGTCATGTTGGTCGACCCACTGATTCTCCGAGTCCGGGTACCCCTTCCATTTCACGAGGTACTGCAGTCTTTTGCTCCAGCTGAATCGCCTAGAGTCTAGAATGTGCTCCACCTCATACTCCTCTTCTCCGTCTACCAGATCCGGTGGCGGGCACTGGAAATTTTCTCCGTGCAGGGGCGTTTCTCAATAAGGTGTGAGTAAGTCGATGTGGAATACAGGGTGGATGCTCCACTGCGTGGGAAGCTCGAGTTGATAGTTGACCGGTGATAGGACGCGTGTGATTTTGAAGGGGCCATGCCGTCGTGCTGCCAGTTTGGCAGTTGGTTGATTGGTTCGGAGGTGTCGCCCTTTTAGCCACACTTGATCTCCGATTTGGTACCTGGGCATGTTTCGGTGTTTGACCCACAGGGTTTGCGCCTTTTTGATGAGGTTCTGGGCCTCGCTTCGTGCTTCGCGGAACTGTTGGAGTCTCGTGAGCACCTGCGGGATAGGGGAAGGCTTATCGATCCAGTCAGCGCACAGGTCGTATCCCATCATGAGTGAGAACGGGGACTTCCTTGTTGCCTCGTGCGGCCAATTGTTGTGCGTGAATTCCGCCATAGGTAAAAACTGCGCCCAGTTGTCTTGACGTTCGTTGGTCCAGAACCGTAGGTATTGTTCTAGCCACTGATTGGTGCGCTCTGATTGTCCATCTGTTCGGGGGTGATACGCCGTGGAGATGTTTTGGTATATGCCAAGGATTCGGCACAGCTCTCGTGTGAACTTCGATGCAAAACGTGGGTCTCGGTCGCTGATAATTTTCGCCGGTAATCCGAATCTCCGAAACACGTGAGTGACGTACAGTGCTGCGGTTTCCTCTGCTGATATCTCTTCGTTGCAGGGGATGAACACCGACACTTTGGTGCAGTCGTGGTTGGTTACTGTGAGGATGGAGTTGTATCCCTGCGATTCCGGTAATTTAGTGATGAAGTCGAGGGCAATGACTTCAAATGCTTAGCGTCGGTTTTCGGTGTGATTGGTACCAGTGGTGCTTTTGTCGGGCGGTTGTTGACTTTGTGGCGTTGGCACTCTGTGCATCCTTGGACGTATTCTGTTACTTGTTTCAACATGTTTGGCCACCAGTGACTTCGTTCGATGATTCTCGCCGTCTGTTTGATTCCAGGGTGGCCGTAGACTGGGGGGTCGTGATGGTTGGCGATGATGGTGCGGACTTCCTCTGGTCCTCTGGTGATGACTCGTGCGTCTTGGTGGTACCAGACTCCATCGACTTTCTTGAGTTTGTGGGGGTCTACCCATGGGCGTATGATACTCTCGTCTTGATCGTGGACTTCCGGGTGTTGAGTGGTGAGGTTTCGCGCGAATACGGCTTCTGGTAGGATGACAACCCCTTCGTTGTCTCGCTCTCCTCTGTCGTAGTCAGGTCTCCATGACAAGGCGTCTGCACGGCCATTGTTGGTTCCTTTGATGTGGTGGATCTTGAAGTCGTATTCCATGAGTTCCAGTACTTCTCGAGCTACGCGGCGACTTATCTTTTGTGGGGATTTCCAGTGTGTGAGGTTTAGGTGGTCCGAGAAGATTTTGATTTTGTGTGGGGATCCTGCCAGGAATGGTCTCCAGTGTTGCAGTGCTTTGACGATGGCCAGAAGTTCTAAGTCGTAGATGTCATAGTTACATTCAGCTTCGTTCAGGGTGGCCAAGAAATATCCGATGGGGTGTCGTTTCCCATCTTGTTTCTTTTGTAGAAGCACTGCGCCCACTGTGTATCCGGATGTGTCTACTTCGAGTTCGAACTGATCTGTTAGTGTGGGGTGTGCGAGTACTGGTTCGCTGGTGACTAGGCGTTTGAGGTTTTGGAAGGCGGTTTCTTCGTCTTTGCCCCATGTCCATTCTTTGTTAAGAGCTCGTGCGTGCGTGGCGAAACCGCGGATGAAGAGGCGGTAAAAATTGCAGAAGCCCAGAAAGGAGCGTACATCACGTACCTTTGTTGGTGTGAGCCAGTCGCGTATGCCCACAATTTTTACGGGGTCCATGCGAGTCACCCCCTTTTCAAGGATTACCCCTAGGTAATCCATTCGCGGTTGGTGGAAGGTGCATTTGGATGGTTTGAAGTAGAGGTCGTGGTCCATTGCGACTTGGAGTACTGCGCATACTGCGTCTATGTGTGCCTGAAGTCCTGCGTGTTCGAGTGTTGCGATACCAATGTCATCCATGTAGACGCGGATGATTGTGCCTAATGCTGCAAAGACGCGGATTGTGTCGCCCAAAATGTCGTTCATCATGTTCTGGAACGTTGCCGGTGAGTTTGTGAGTCCAAAGTACATGACAGGGGGTTCGAATAATCCGTATTTCGTTTTGAACGTGGCCTTGTACTTGTCGCCTACCTTGATTCGTACGTTGTTGTATCCCCAGCAGACGTCGAGTTTGGTGAATATGTGCCCGCCTCCGAGGTCGTTGATGAGTTCTGACATGAGAGGTAGTGGGTATTGGTTGCGCAACGTGCAGGCATTGATTCGTCGGTAGTCTTGTACTGGTCTCAGCTTTCCGTCCTTTTTCTTGATGAAGAAGAATGACGAGGCGTAGGGTGACTTTGAGGGTCAGATGTAGCCTAGCTTGAGTTGTTCGTTTAGCCATTCGTGTAGTTGTCCATCTTCATCTTGTGACATTGGGTAGATTTTACAGTCGATGCTGGGGGGTGTGCCAGGTTTGAAATCAATTGCGTGATCCCAGGGTCGTGATGGCGGGAATCGGTGGGATGCTTCTTCACTGAAGATTTTCGCAAAGCGTTGGTATGGTTCTGGGAGGGTTGCCACGACAGTGTTTTGATTAGCTGCAATGGCTAGTTCGGTGGCTGTGGTACGTATCTGGCATTCCTCCTCGAGTTCTTGGACAATCTTTTCGGCTTCGTCTTGGGTCATCGCGCTGGCAATGGTGGTTTGCGTTTCCGCGGGGTTGATTGATCGAAGCACTACTGGAAGGGCCCCTTCGTGAATGGTAGCGTGCGCCCAGCTGATGGTTGGTTCGTAGGTTGCTAGCCAGGGGTATCCGAGGACAAGATCTTCATTTCCTATGTCGGTGACGAGGAACCTCATAGTTTTAGAGACATTATTGGTTTGGACGTCTAGGTCGATGAAGTGTGTAATGGACCCAGCTTTGTTTTCTGTGTTGTCTATGTTCCAGATTTTCTTTGGTTTCTCAAGGGTCTGTAGCCCGAGGCCCATGCGTTTAGCGAACGCGGGTCTTATAAAGTTGTCGGTGGCTCCGGAGTCAACGAGCCCCTTGATGTCGGCCATGGAGTAATTTGTACGAATCGATACTGGAATTTGGAGCGAACGGTAGCGAGTCATGATTACAGAATTACAATTGACCGCCCTCACCCAGGCCGATGGGTTCAGGCGTCCTGAAAACCCTCTTGGGTCCAGAGATCCTTGAATACAAGGTCTTTCACCTCGTCGCTAGCCCTTCTAAGTGTCTCCATCCACTCCTTGGCCTGTCCTTCGGGTGTAGTCTCCACGCGGTGTGCCGTTGTCGTCTCTTGGTTATAATAGTCGGTTTCTGCACTGCGACTTGTGCTCGTGCGTGGTTGGAATTGCTGTCTTGGCTTCCTGGGGCGTGTACATTCTCGTGAGAAGTGGCCGGGGTTGTTGCAATTGTAACAGATGACCTCCCTCATATCCCGGTGTGGCCTGCCTCCTCGGTTTTGTCCTGGTCCTCCTCTTGGTGGGAATGGCGGTTTCTGGTAGCTGCCACGGTTTGGGTCTCCTACTTCTGCGAGGCGTGCGCGGGTTCTGTCCGCCGATGTGTCCATGGCGTTTGGATCATGGCGCGGTGGTGGGAACCTGGGTGGTGCCCACTGTGGGGCGTATCCGCGGTTTTGTTGTGGTCGCGGTGGTGGTGCGTTGTGGGGTGTTGCGTTGAGTCCTAGGCGGGCGCGCAGATGGATGTATTGTTTTTGTCGTCGCAGCGCTGCTTCCTTCCATTTGTTGAAGGTCTGTGGATCATCTAGTTCGTATATTTTTGTAAATAGGGCCCTCGGGAGGCCTGCCGTGAATCAGTCCAACATTTGGCGGTCGTTGAGTCGGTAGTCAGCTTTCCGCGCTAGCTGCTCAAAGTTGGTGACATACGAATCAATGTCGTCTCCCACCATTTTGAATCCTTTAGCTAGCGTGGCTTGCGCTTGCTCTTGTTCTGGTACATTCGAGAAGCGGTCAGAAAATCCCACTGTTAGCGTATCCCATAAGAATTGGTCATATCTGTTGCGTCTGTGGTGCAATTCGTTGTTGAGCCACTGGAGGAATCCAAGCGTCCAGTTAGATACTCGTGGTCCCTTAACGAATCCTAGGAACAATAGGCATCGTCGATAGACGTTGGTCATGATCGGTGCTTCTGAATTTTGCCCCCAGTAAATGTGCCACTGCGTGAGGAACGACTCATACTCATCTCGGTTTCCGTCGAATATGCTTGGGGGTTCTCCCACAAGTTTGTCTGTTCCGTGTGGTGCTCCCGGTACTGGTCCTGCAGCTGGTGGTGGCGGCGGTGGTGGTCCTCCTCCAAAGGGATCTCCTCCACCTCCTCCTCCGAACTGGGGTTGCCTACCCCCGTGTGGTGGTCTTCCGCCTCCTGGCGGTCCTTGACCAAAGTTTCCCCCTGGTCTTCTTGGTGGCGCTGGTCCGCCTGCTCCCGGTGGTGGGTCAGGTATGTCAGGGCCTACTGCTCTGAATATGGCGGCGTCATCGGCCGTCATGCGGTGTCCAGTTGTTGGGTTGATGGGGCGCAAGTAAGCTTTGGCCTCTTCGGTGATCCTTCGTGTTTCTTCAGCTGCAAGGTCTTCTTGTGTCATTGTCGCTGTAGCCATATCTGCGGGCGGGTGTACTTCGATGCGTTCAGGCTTGTTTATGCGTAGGGACTCAGCTGTTTGTATTATGTCCCCGACTTCTGATTCATCTTCGTTGTCGGTGTCTTCGTCGTCTCCGCTTGTTTCAGATGGCGCGGGGGTCCTTGGTTCTGATGTACTGGGTTCTTCTTCTGGTTGTCCGTCTATGCGTCCCCACTCCGTACGTGTGGGTAGGTTTCTTGAATCGATGTCGCAGTTGTAGTTCCTCCCTGCGGGGCGTACTGCGTCGTAGTGGTTGTCTATGGGGTTCCACGTAATCTCAACCCAACACAGATGGTCGAAGTTGAACTCAACGGGTCGGTATCGGGTTGGTCCCGACGCGAAGTCTACGAAGTACCCTGTTTCTCCGTGGTACTCTCTCCACCTGGCTGCTCCTAGGAATTGTGTCGGTACGTTGCGATCTCCTCTCCGCTTGAGGGAGTAGGTCTGGAAGTCTCTCCACTGGTCTCGAGTTGTGAACGCCACGGTGAAAGGATCTTGGTCTTAATGTAACGCCACCACTGGGGTTAGTCCGACTTGGACTGTGAAAGGGGCGTTCACGACTTAGCAGAATATCCTTGATGGTCACGTGACCTAATCACGAGATACACGGCGCTTGTGTGGCACGTGATCTGAATCGTACACTAGGGCAATTTGAGCCACTAGGTAATCCGATGATTAATGAAGACGACTTGCTCAAAGGGAGACAAGTGGACTGCACGCAGAAGGGATGAGAATGGGGTGGTGATTGAAGAAGACCAAGATGGTGTATCTTGGTCTTATCGCGTCACTATTTATACATATATGGGGTCGCTTTAAAGCTCCCCTTGAATCCATGCGACGAATAGCGTAAGTAGCTTGAACCCTACTACAACTATCCTAGTGTTGACTCATGCCCTAATGGCATGTGATTGTGCTACGTGCTGACTGATCCTCCTGTCCATGACACATTACTGCTTACTACATGGTCATAATCGTAAGTAAGAGTCCGTTTCCCGCGTATCGTGACAATATCATCATGGACTTGTAAAATCAGTCAGCCGGGTAAGCTCTGGCACATGTGATTGTACGATAACGGATCGGATCTTGTAATGACTCGACGTGACTCATACTAGGATAGCTGTACTAGGGTTCACGGTACTTACGCTATTGGCTAGTAGTATTCAAGCGGTGCTTCAAAGCCCGCGTGTATCTGTATAAGTAGAGTAGTGTGAAGACCAAGAACGGCATCTTGGTCTTCTTCCAATACCACCACAGTCTACTCGTCTTTGCTAAGAGGTTTCCCCTCTTAAGTGAGTTGTTCGGCATATCCCCTTAGACCAGGGATCCCCGTGACTTATTACCTGTCCCTCCGCGGATCAGTGGACTTTCCTCCTGACGTTGCGGCCTATCAAGTGCATCTATATCGCAACGAACGCATGGCCACCCCGTATCACTCCTTCTTCATACTCAACAGCACCTCTTGGGCCAACGCCAAGTACATCGACAAGATCCCTCAAGGAGTCACCCAACTAGAAGACCTTCACGCCTACTTCAGGAGAGACGAGAGCCTTCAGCCTCATCCCGCCTTCTACCCAGAGACTTTCGCTAACCGCAATTTCCGACTTTCAAGGATCGCCACCAAGCAAGAAGCCTAAGTCAGGCAAGCGTCCGTGGTAGACGCTACAATAGCGTTCAGAGAGGTCTGACTTTAAACGCTTGATCCTCTCCAAAGAGGCACCCAAGATTGTGAAGTTGTCAACGTAAACGATAACAAAGAGTGGTCCATCCCCCTCTCGTTGAGGCAACACATATATGCCTGCATTGACGAACGTCCGCTTGAAGCCGAGTGCCAGTAGCACTCCATGGAATTGTAGGTTCCATGCACGGGAGGCTTGTTTGAGACCATATATCGCCTTGACTAGGCAACACACCTTCGTCTCTGCACCAGCAATGGTGAAACCTTGTGGCTGCTCCATGTAGATCTCCTCATCAAGCACGCCATTGAGAAACGCGGACTTGACATCCATCTGATGGATGTGCCAGTCCTCTAGCGCGGCCAATGCCAGATGCAATCTCAGCGACTCAAATCGTGTGACAGGAGAGAAGGTTTCATCGAAATCTATGCCAGGGATCTGCATAAATCCCTTAGCCACCAAGCGAGCTCTGTAGTGGCCATCCGCTTTGAGCTTGAAGACCCATTTGGATTTTACTGCCTTACGATTAGGCGGGAGATCCACTAACTCCCATGTGCCATTGTGGGCGAGTGCGTCCATTTCATATTGACACACCTTAGTCCACTCATCTGCGTCTGCAGACCGCATGGCCTCTGCATAAGATGCAGGGTTTCTGCCGACATATGCCGCAGCTAGCAGCTCCGCATATCCCAGTCGCCTGCCGCGCAGTGCCACATTGTCCCCACTGTAATAGCGAGGGTTGGGCACAGGTACACAGCTAGAGCGCCTTGGTGCATTGTCCATCTCGTGCAACAGCTGACTGCGCTGTGCACAAGCCTCAAAACCTCCAGGCATATCTGGTGAGGGAGGTGGGACATGGCGCATAATGCGCGTTGCACTTTGGTGCGGCGGTGGTGAGGTAGGGGTGGCTTGCTCACGCTTTGGAGTGGTGGGCAGAGTGGGCAGTGCAGGTGGTGGTGGTGGCATGTGTGGATGCTCTTGTTTTGGGTCTAGGAGTTCTTCAACATCCTCCTCCTCACTGCTGCTGGAGTGTGCAGGGGAGGGAACTCACTGTGGTGGTAGCGCCGACGTGCTAGGTACAGCAATTACTGGTGGAGGTAGTGGTTGTGACACCACTTGAGAAGGTTGTGGGTGTGGCTCAACACCCTGAAGGGACGGGAAGCTACTCTCGTCAAATGTCACATCCCTGGACAATCTGACAGAGTGGGTTTGGCGGTCCCAGAGCTTATAGCCCTTAGATTCAGGCTCAAACCCAATAAGCGTGACCTCAATGGCCTTTGCATCCAATTTGTGACGCTTATCAGTGGGTACATGCATGTACCCCTTGCATCCAAAGACGCGTAAGTGTGAGACATCTGGTACTTTGCCAGAGTACCAGAGCTCATAAGGTGTGTGCCACTTAAGCGTTCGGGTGGGAGAGCGGTTATAGATGTGTACTGCTGTGCTCATAGCATGCTCCTAGAAGCCTTTAGACATGCCAGCTGTGTGCAGCATGGCCATTGCCTTATCCATAATGGTGCGGTTAAACCGCTCGGCTTTCCTGTTCGACTGTGGTGAACCTGGCATCGTAAGGTGATGCTCTATCCCTCTCTGCTTGAGAATGTCCTGCACTTGGCTTGCCATGTACTCGCCTCCGCAGTCAGAGTGGAGTGCACGCAGTTTATGGGACGTTTGGGTTTCACCCCAGGCCAAATACATCTGCAGCGCTTTCACAAACTGATCCTTCGACTTAATGAAGTATACCACTGCAAACTTAGAGTGGTCGTCTATGAAGGTGGCAGTGTAGGCAGAGCCTTGCAGGGACTGAGTTTGCATTGGACCGGCTAGGTCACTGTGTACAATCTCAAAAATACGAGTTGTCCTTTTGGTGGAGGACGCAGAGAAGGGTTGGCGAATGGATTTTCCCAACTCGCACCCACGACACACACCAGTGTGCGTGGTAGAGCTGTCAATGTCCATGCCAGTAGTGGCAGAGGGACCATACGACTTGAGGGCAGCAGAGGAGATGTGTCCCATGCGCTGATGCCAGATATCTAAAGTGGTGGCAGCACTTTTGACGTGAGCATTTAGGCCAATGCTTGAAGCGTCCAACCAGTACAGGTTGTCCTCCAGGTAGCCAACAGCTACACAGCTTTTATTGACAGATATTTTAAATGAGCCACTGTCAAAGGCCACTTCCGCACCCTTTTGTGCTAGAGCACGCGTCAACAAGAAGCGTGTTTTCACCTATGGAAGGTGTAGCACATTACTCAGGGTGATGGGAATGCCCTGGCTCGTGGTGAAGACGACGGAGCCTACACCAATTTGGTCGATTGTGGACTTATCCCCTAGGCACACGCTGCCTTGACATGGGGTATAGTCCTTGAAGTCAGACCGATGTGGTGTGATGTGGTGTGTTGCACCACTGTCCATCATCTAACGCACACGCGAGGCAGCATACAAGGCAACACCAACTGAATTTGCAGCCCAGTCAATGGCGGGCTCATCAACGACCTCCTTAATGGAGGCGGTGGTAGGTATGAGTACATGTGAGTTGGCAGCCTTGTTACCAGTGTCCTTCAACTTCCCCACAGCTTCATCCTTCTTCCTCTGCCTGCAATCAGGCTTGATATGCCCCTTTTTGTTACAATAATGGCACATAAGTTGAGAGTGATCCTTTTTCTTACGGCCTCTGCTAGTGGGCTTAATGGGGGCAGCCTTGTTGAGGGAAGAACCAGAGGGGCCAGAGCGGCGCGCCTCCTCCAAAACAATGCGCACAATTATTTCAGCGTGCTTGAGTTTGGAGGGTGCACCACTTGCAAGGATGGTGGACGCCGGAACCTCATAGGAGGCTGGCAGGGCATGGAGAAGTATGAGACAGAATTGGGTGTCAGTGACACCCATCTGTGCGTTGGTAAGGCCGACCCGCAGCTCATTCAGTTTGGCCAATTGTGAGGCCATGGGCGTGGAGTCGTCGAGGCGGGCTTGAGTTAACTGGATCCACAGATTAAAGATGGTGGTGCTGCCCGAAGCACCAGCATATACATCTTTCAGCTTGTCCCACTTCGCAGCAAAGGTGGGATAGGCATATGGGTCGGCAACGAGGGAGTAGACGTCTGGTTTAAGATATAGGCGGAGGTACGCCTTAGACCGACACTGGATGGATTCCCACTCTTCAGGGGAGACTCCAGTAGGCGGGGTATGACAGGTGAACACATCCTCAGCCTCATGTAGAGTGAGGATGGCCTCAAGTGTCCCAGACCACTCGTTCCAGTGAGTCCCGTCAAATTGCTCAAGGCGAATGCCAGAAGGCATGCCAAAGGTTGTTGAATACGCATTAGCAATGCGCGTGGAGGGTGTGGACCCAAAAGTGATTGGGGGCAGGCCGGTTGAGGCACCTGCCGTGGCTCCTGCAGCCGCACCAGTGGTGGCAACACTGGTGGGCGAAGCAGCGCAAGAAGAGTGTGCGGAAGACATGGGGATGATTTATCTGTCGCCAAGGAGCAGTCAGCGACAGTGCTTCAAACAGTTGCAAGATGTGATGGGGATACCACTCCTGTCTGTGAATCTGTAAGGCCAGAACGCTAGTGCGTCCTGCCTCCTGTGGTATGCCAGTGATACAAGGGCTAGGCCCAGGATGGAAGATCCCTTTGCCATACTAGGAGCCAGCTGCCAGCCAGGATGTGTCTAGGACACGGCTCACTAGTTTGCGTCAGGAGGATATGGAGTGAAAGTTTTCAGAGCCCAAGGCTGTCTACCTCAGCCTCCTCGGCCTGTTGGTTGCCTCATCGCCACAAGTGGCTTTACTGAATCCTTTCCCATTGCCACTACAAGGCAGGTATCTGCATCAGGAAAACCCATGTTTTACTTATTTGTACTTTCTGTTCTTTTTGCTCTTTTAGCAAGGGAAAAAGGACCCTTTCAGAAAAGTACCAACTACTTAAAAAAAGAAATCCCCTCTTCTTTTTCTTTACTTTTCCTACTTTTTAGGCATATTTCTGGGGAAATTTTGGATTTTGGTCTGATTTTGGTCCAATTTTTTGAAATTTTGGTCCAATTTATTACCATATATGAAATTTTTCGGACCAAAAAATAAAGTTTGGTCCAATATTTCCATTTTTGGACATTTTATTTTGTCAATTTTTGGTCATTTGGTACTCTACTTATCCTGTACTTTTTTTGGCAGCTCAGCAAATAAAAAAAAAAGAAAGAGGGATGTCTTTTTCTTACTTTTTCTACTTGTTTTCTGAAAAGAATGAAAAAGTATGGAAAAGTATGAATAAGTAAATACATGGTTTTCCTGATGTGGTTGCAGAACACCATAAGGTGAACACCCCCCAGAGTCTGAACCAGGTTTTACACTCCCATGGTGAGGAGATCCTGCACCCAGTGTGGAGCACCAGAGACAGCTGGCACTAAGCTCCACAATACACAGCCCAGTGGGCCATGCACACCTGGATATGTATTAAGGGGCTACCAGACCCAGTCTCCTTGCGCATAGCGCAGGGGCTAGGAAAACAGTAGGGGTGAAAGTAGGACTACTGGGCAGTACTGACAGTGTTCACAGCAGGTTGACCTGCAATTTTCTTATGCCTTTCTGTATTTGGCTTGTAGATCTTGAAGGTGTGATCCAGGGGCATTTGTTTTGGTATCAATTGGTGCAGAAATGGCATAGCTATGACTTCTGCAAGTTTTGAGTCTCTAGCTCTGAAACCGATCTCACAGTGCTGTCACAAACACAAAAAATTGTGACACAACCCTGACCCTCTATGTCACGGGTTTTTTGCTGACCCATGGTCATTTGTGATGGCACTGTAGCATCAGTTTTCATGCTAGAGACTCAAAACTTGCAGAGGTCATAGCTATGCCATTTCTGCACCAATTGACACCAAAACAAATTCCCCTGGATCACACCTTCAAGATCTACAAGCCAAATACAAAAAGACACACGAAATCAGCGGGTTGACCCACTGTGAACACTGCCAGTACATGGACAGGAGGTTCCTCAGCAGAGACCACTGGCGCCCCAGTGTCTACTGCCTTGGGCAAGGCTGGTGAGGCCCCAGACAGACTTTAGCTTGGTGTGTGATCCTAAGAACACAGTGACCAGCCAAGTGGAGTGGCTAGGGCACCAGGGCCCATAACCTGATGAACAGCATACATAGAGATCATACTCACAGTGGCAAAGGTGACTGTGGTGAGATATGAAGGTAAGCTGGAATGCAGCAACAGAGTAGATCTTGCAGGTGAAGCAGATGGGTGTCTGGCACACAACAGATGAGAACTAATGTTATTACAAGAGAGGAGACATACCTGGCACACAACAGATGAGAACTTATGTGGACCAGGAGCGTACAAGCTGCACTACTTATACAAAATACAGGGTGACGCAGGTAACAGCTGGTCACAGTAAATACAAGATGCATTGTTCTATAAGTGGACAAAGGAGTGTACTGTTCTGGAGAACAAGGCGTATAGAACAAGGAAGGTCTGGAATATGATATCATAGTGACATCATAATAAAGATAAGAACAAAGGTCAGAGTGCAAGGACGAAATACAAGGGGAGTCCAGAGGAGTCCATGATGTCATTGTACAGTGATGTCATAGATAAGAAAAGTCCGAGATTGTAAAGATCATATACAGTATAATCTAATCTACATAAGTCCAATATATCTTATCTAAAGCAGTCCGTTATCTGCATGTCCATTGAGCTGCTAGATGCGCTCAGGCCACTTATCAACACCCACATTGCTACTCCATCCATGAGAGCTTTTGGAGCGGTCTTTTGTAAACTTTTAAGACCCTCTATGACTTCTGCCTCTCTGATGGATGCGAGTCTTATGCAATTCCCTAGGGAATCCACTTCTGGGTGGAAGTGTGCTTGGGCGGCATTGAGGAAATGCTTAGGTTGTAAAACCTGAACCTGGCGGTTATCCTCGTTGTCTCTGACGTGGTCTGTCGAGAATCTATGTAGTGCATCATGTAACGTCTACCATGGACATTCGCCTGACTTAGGCCTCTTGGCGTGTGGCGATCCTCGAAAGTCAAAAGTTGCGGTTAGCGAAGGTCTGAGGATAGAAGGCGGGATGGGGTTGAAGGCTTTCGTCTCTCCCGAAGTAGGCGTGGAGATCTTCTATGTAACGCCACCACAGGGGCGTTAAGTACGACGTGTACTTCGATAAGTCAACGGGATCAGCTAGGCGTGAACCGGCTAAGGTTCAGTTCGGTGATGAACAAGTATCACTTGGTCTCCCAGGGACACAAGGATATTAGCGGAAGTTCGAGGCTCAAGCGAAAAGGCGAGCGAAGAGGGACTCAAGCGCAGAGGCGAGTCAAAGTCGTTCGTGAGGCAAAGACGATTGTGGTATTACACAAGAAGTCAAGTCTACCGTACAAGCTAGGTAGAGCGTAACTTATATACTACTACAGGTTGTTTGTGAAGTACAAACATATGACGCGATCCTGAGGTACTGGCCTCAGCGAGCTAATAAGGAAGTGTAAAGGGGAAGTCCGTAAAAGGTACAAGGGAATCCCGCGGGGGCACGCGGGGCTCCAATGACGTCAGCGGGCTCTAGAAGTCACAACTCTGGCTTCCCTGCAGTCATGGGGTTGGTGCGAGATAAGAGACGGGGATCGAATCGAAGCGGAACATAGGTAAATGTACACGTGAACACGGCACGAGACAGATAAGCAGATAAGACCTATCGTACAGGGAGATGAGAATCGTAACATTCTAGCTGAATGATGCCTTGGGGAACCTCGTCGATGTACTTAGCGTTGGCCCAAGAAGTGCTGTCGATGATGAAGAAGGAATGGTATGGGGAGGCCACGCGGTCGTTGCGACATAGGTGTACTTGGTAAGCTGCAACGTCTGCAGGGAAGTCCACTGATCCGCGAAGGGACAGGCAAGGGTAAGTCACAGGGATCCCTGGTCTAAGGGGGATATGCCGGACAACTCACTTAAGAGGGGGAGCCTCTTAGTAAAGACGAGTAGAAGGTGGTGGTATTGGAAGAAGACCAAGATGCTGTTCTTGGTCTTCGCACTACTCTACTTATACAGATACGCGCGGGCTTTAAAGCGCCACTCCGAATACTACTAGCCAATAGCGTAAGTACCGTGAACCCTAGTACAGCTATCCTAGTATGAGTCACTCCGAGATCCGATCTGTTATCGTACAATCACATGTGCCGGAGCTTACCCGGCTGACTGATCCTACAAGTCCATGACGATATACTGCTGACGGCGATGTCATAGTCGACGCGTCAGTGTCCACTTCCCGGCCCGAGGTGCCAATCAATCCGAAACGTAATATCACCCCCTTCTTATGGTCGAGCCCCAGCTCAACCGCGCTGGGCAGCCTCCCTTTCTCCTGCGACCTGCAACCCCGCCTGTATCCCCGGGCGGTATGAGTCCCGCTCCGCCTCGATGCGGGTGATCGCATTCGCCCTTTGGAGTTGGAGTACGCAGTCCCTCCTTACCCGAGCTATCTTGTCCAGCTCGTCCATTTTCTTCATCAGCTCCACCTCCTTGGCCTCGTACCCCGCCTGTGCGCAGCGGTAGCAGTGGACCTCCATGATGAGGGTGAGGTCTTTCATGCCCATGAGGGCACGGTCGACTGATTTGCGCATGGAGCTGCGCTGATCTAAAAAGATCAGGTCATTGTTGTAGTAGTGGGAGTCTGCGGGGTAGTCGTAATTGGGGGCAGCGTGTACCGGCTTTCTGTACTGCTGGTCGCTGCCCCTCCGGTAGGCGAGGACGAATGGGTCCGCCATGAGGATGAGCTGCATATAGCGAGCTGGGTGCAGGCGGTCCTGAGCATCGCGGATCTGGAAAGGGATATAATGTACTCCCCTGTTGTGTTGGAACCCGATGGGTGGAGGAGTCTCCACTTCGCGTCGGGAAATCGGACTGTGTTCTTCCGCACGATAGCGGCGGATCTGGGGTCGAGCATCTTTCGGCATAAGGATGGGTTCCCCGTCGGAGGTGCATAGCGGTGGGGTTTCATTGTGTGTGGTGGTGAGGTGGTTGCCGTAAGTGAGGTGTTCGTGTAGAGGGCAATGTTCCTCTGATAGGTACTGGTCAAAGTCCCGGTCCTCTTGAATCACAGCTTTGTTCATATCGGGTTGAGCTGTCGTTGACATGTTGGTCGGTGAAGGATCTCTTGTACCAACTCTGGTAGAGGTTGGTGAAGGAAGTAGGGATGGTACGTGTCACGGCACGAGAGGAACGGACTCTTACGATATGGATATGACCCCTTCGTAAGCAGTAATGCGTCATGGACTTAGTACATCAGTCAGCGGTCGTAGTATCACGTGTTAGATACTATGACTCATTCCTAGCAGTAGTCGTAATAGGGTTCGAGCTACTTACGCTACTAGTCATCTCGGGTTCAAGAGGAGCTTTAAAGTGTCCTCTCACATGTATAAATAGTGGCTCGATAAGACCAAGATAAGCCATCTTGGTCTTCTTCAATCACCACTTCCTTCTTGTCTCCTTCGCATACGATTCACTTGTCTCTCTCGAGCAAGTCGTCTTCCTCGACCATCGGATTACCTAGTGGCTCGACTCGCCCTAGTGTACGCTCAGATCACGTGCCAGGCAAGCGCCGTGTATCTTGTGACCAGGTCACGTGACCACCAAGGATATTCTGCTAAGTCGTGAACGCCCTTTCGTAGTCCAAGTCGGACTAACGCCAGTGGTGGCGTTACATTAAGACCAAGATCCTTTCACCATGGCGTTCACAACTCGAGACCAGTGGAGAGATTTCCAAACCTACTCCCTCGAACGAAGAGGAGACCGCAACGTACCAACACAATTCCTAGGAGCAGCCAGGTGGAGAGAGTACCGCGGAGAAACAGGGTACTTTGTAGACTTCGCGTCGGGGCCAACCCGATACCAACCCGTTGAGTTCAATTTCGATCATTTGTGCTGGGTTGAGATTACGTGGAACCCCATAGACAACCGATACGACGCAGTACGCCCCACAGGAAGGAACTACAACTGTGATATCGATTCAAGGAACCTGCCCACGCGCACAGAGTGGGGACGCATAGACGGACAACCAGAAGAGGAACCCAGTACATCAGAACCAAGAACTCCAGCACCATCGAAAACAAGTGGAGACGACGAGGACACCGACCACGAAGACGAATCAGAAGTCGGGGACATAATACAAACAGCTGAGTCCCTGCGAATAAATGAGCCAGAACACATCGAAGTACACCCACCCGCAGACATGGCCATGGCAACAATAGTGCAAGAAGACCTCGCAGTCGAGGAAGCACGAAGGATCACTGAAGAAGCCGAGGCATACTTACGCCCCATCAACCCCACGACCGGACACCGCATGACGGCCGATGACGCCGCCATATTTAGAGCGGTAGGACCGGACGTACCCGACCCACCACCGGGAGCAGGTGGACCAGCGCCACCAAGAAGACCCGGGGGAAGCTTCGGTCAAGGACCGCCAGGAGGCGGAAGACCACCACACGGGGATAGGCAACCCCAATTCGGAGGAGGAGGTGGAGGAGATCCATTTGGAGGAGGACCACCACCACCGCCACCACCAGCCGCAGGACCTGCTCCGGGAGCACCACACGGAGCAGATAAACTCGTAGGAGAACCCCCAAGCATATTCGACGGAAATCGAGATGAGTATGAGTCGTTCCTCACGCAGTGGCACATTTACTGGGGGCAAAACTCAGAAGCGCCGATCATGACCAACGTCTATTGACGATGCCTATTGTTTCTAGGATTTGTCAAAGGACCGCGAGTATCTAACTGGACGCTCGGATTCCTCCAGTGGCTCAACAACGAACTGCACCACGGACGCAACAGATACGACCCATTCCTATGGGATACATTAACGGCGGGATTTTCTGACCGCTTCTCGAATGTCCTAGAACAGGAGCAAGCGCAAGCCACCCTAGCAAAGGGATTCAAAATGATTGGGGACGATATTGATTCGTACGTCACCAACTTCGAACAACTAGCATGGAAGGCTGACTACCGCCTCAACGACCGCCAAACGTTGGACCGATTCACAGCGGGCCTTCCGAAAGCCCTTTTTACAAAAATATACAAGTTGGACGACCCTCAAACCTTCAACGAGTGGAAGGAAGCGGCGCTGCGACGACAAAAACAATACATCCATTTACGCGCTTGCCTAGGACTCAACACAACGCCCCGCAGCGCACCACCACTGCGACCACAGCAAAACCACGGATACACCCCGCAGTGGACACCACCCAGGTTCCCACCACCGCGTCACGATCCGAATGCCATGGACACATCGGCAGACAGAACCCGCGCACGCCTCGCAGAAGTAGGAGACCCAAACCGAGGCAGCTACCAGAAACCGCCATTCCCGCCAAGAGGAGGACCGGGACAAAATCGAGGAGGCGGACCACGCCGCGATATGAGGGAAGTAATATGTTACAACTGTAACAACCCGGGCCACTTCTCACGAGAATGCACACGCCCCAGAAAGCCAAGACAGCCTGCCCAGCCATACGCAAGCACAAGCCGAAGCACGGACACCGGCTACTATAACCAAGAACCCGCAGCGGTGTGCCACGTAGAAACCACCCCGCACGAACAAGCCAAAGAGTGGATGGAAACATTGAGAGGAGCTAGTGACGAGGTCAAGGACCTCGTATTCAAAGATCTCTGGACCCAAGAGGGTTTTCAGGACGCCTGAACCCATCGGCCTGGGTGAGGGCAGTCAATTGTAATTCTGTAATCATGACTCGCTACCGTTCGCTCCGAATTCCAGTATCGATTCGTACAAATTACTCCATGGCCGACATCAAAGGGCTCGTTGACTCCGGAGCCACCGACAACTTCATAAGACCCACGTTCGCTAAACGCATGGGCCTCGGGCTACAAACCCTTGAGAAACCCAAAAAGATCTGGAACATAGACAACACGGAAAACAAAGCTGGGTCTATCACGCACTTCATCGACCTGGACGTCCAAACCAATAACGTCTCTAAGACCATGAGGTTCCTCGTCACCGACATAGGAAATGAAGATCTTGTCCTCGGATACCCCTGGCTAGCAACCTACGAGCCAACTATCAGCTGGGCGCACGCCACCATTCACGAAGGGGCCCTTCCAGTAGTGCTTCGATCAATCAATCCCACAGAAACGCAAACTACCATTGCCAGTGCAATGACCCAAGACGAAGCCGAAGATATTGTCCAAGAACTCGAAGAAGAGTGCCAGATACGTACCACAGCCACCGAACTAGCCATTGCAGCTAATCAAAACACCGTTGTGGAAGCCCTCCCAGAACCATATCAGCGCTTTGCGAAAATCTTCAGCGAAGAAGCATCCCACCGATTCCCACCATCATGACCTTGGGACCATGCAATTGACTTCAAACCGAGTACACCCCCAGCATCGACTGCAAAGTCTACCCGATGTCACAGGACGAAGACGGACAACTACGCGAATGGCTAGACGAACAACTCAAGCTAGGCTACATCCGACCCTCAAAGTCACCATACGCCTCGTCATTCTTCTTCATCAAGAAAAAGGATGGAAAGCTGAGACCAGTACAAGACTACCGGCGAATCAACGCCTGCACGGTGCGCAACCAATACCCACTACCTCTCATGTCGGAACTCATCAACGACCTCGGAGACGGGCACATATTCACCAAACTCGACATCCGCTGGGGATACAACAACGTACGGATCAAGAAGGGCGATGAACACAAGGCCGCGTTCAAAACGAAATACGGATTATTCGAACCCCTCGTCATGTACTTCGGACTCACGAATTCACCAGCAACGTTCCAGAACATGATGAACGACATTCTGGGCGACACAATCCGCGTCTTCGCAGCATTGGGCACAATCATCCGCGTCTACATGGACGACATCGGTATCGCGACACTCGAACACGCAGGACTTCAGGCACACATAGACGCAGTATGCGCAGTACTCCAAGTCGCAATGGACCACGACCTCTACTTTAAACTGTCCAAATGCACCTTCCACCAACCGCGAATGGATTACCTGGGGGTAATCCTTGAAAAGGGGGTAACTCGCATGGACCCCGTAAAAATTGCTGGCATATGCGACTGGCCCACACCCACGAAGGTACGCGACGTACGCTCCTTCCTAGGCTTCTGCAATTTTTACCACCTCTTCATTCGCGGTTTCGCCACACATGCACGAGCCCTCAACAAACTCACGCGCAAAGACACCGAGTGGACATGGAGCAAAGACGAAGAAAAGGCGTTCCAAACCCTCAAAGACCTAGTCACCAGTGAACCAGTACTAGCTCACCCCACGCTAACGGACCAGTTTGAACTCGAAGTAGATGCATCCGGATACGCCGTAGGCGCAGTTCTCCTTCAAAAGAAACAAGACGGGAAACGCCACCCCATTGGATACTTCTCGGCAACCCTAAACGAAGCAGAACGCAACTACGACATCTACGACCTGGAACTCCTAGCCATCGTCAAAGCGCTACGACACTGGAGGCACTTCTTAGCGGGATCACCACACAAAGTCAAAATCTTCTCGGACCACCTAAACCTCACACACTGGAAATCCCCACAAAAGATAAGTCGCCGCGTAGCTCGAGAAGTACTGGAACTCATGGAATACGACTTCAAGATCCACCACATCAAAGGAACCAACAACGGCCGCGCAGACGCCTTATCACGGAGACCCGACTACGACAGAGGAGAGAGAGACAACGAAGGAGTCGTTGTCCTACCAGAAGCCGTATTCGCGCGGAACCTCGCCACTCAACACCCGGAAGCCCACGATCAAGACGAGAGTATCATATGCCCATGGGTAGACCCCCACAAACTCAAGAAAGTCAATGGAGTCTGGTACCACCAGGGTGCACGAGTCATCACCGGAGGACCAGAGGAAATCCACACCATCATCGCCAACCATCACGACCCCCCAGTCTACGGCCACCCCGGAATCAAACGGACGGCGAGAATCATCGAACGAAGTCATTGGTGGCCAAACATGTCGAAACAAGTGACGGAATACGTCCAAGGGTGCGCGGAATGCCAACGACACAAGGTCAACAACCGCCCAATGAAAGCCCCGCTAACACCAATTACACCAAAACCCGACGCTAAGCCGTTCGAAACCATCGCACTCAACTTTATCACTAAACTGCCAGTATCACAGGGGCACGACGCCATTCTCACTGTAACCAACCACGATTGTACCAAGGCGTCGATCTTCATTCCCTGCAACGAGGAAATATCAGCGGAAGGAACTGCCGCCCTGTACGTGACTCACGTATTTTGGAGATTCGGACTACCGGTGTAACGGTAGCTCGGCCTCTGAGCCCGAAACCGGCCATTTCCACCCATTTCAGTTCCCGCTGAGTCGTCACCCCTCACGCCTTATCTCGGCCATCGCCACCAACTCACCTACTCGTCCTTATTCTCTTCGTCTCGCCTCGCTCCATCTCTCTCTCTCTCCACTATCTCGTTGTCGTTCCTTGCCTCGTCGTATTCCCGTCTCTCCCGCCCTCGTCGGACGCCCTTCGATCACCCACAGCTTACCCATGTCGGGTTAACCTCGTCTCGAACTGCGACGCCGACGGCCTCAAGTCCACCATCCCTCTGTCTTCCACCCTTCCTCCATCTTTCCCCCAGCCTCTATCGTATCAACTACGCCTTCACCCTCGGCCGATCGACTTCATGTCGTCGTGCCTCGAGCCTCGTTTTCTTGTTGGATCTTTCTAGTTCGCGCTCTCTGTCTCGGGCACAGGCGCGCCCATCTTTCTTCTGATTCTACTTACCATTCTCTGACCTCTCGTTTGTACTCGTAGTGCGCGTTGTTGTCATCACCGGCGCTGTCGTTCGGCCACACCTCTGTCCTCACCGACCCCCCTACTTTACTCGTGACTCATGTTTCTCGCCTCGCGTTTACCTCGTGTTTTCACCCTCGGACTCCCTCCTACCTACGACCGCTCGTTCACTTTCTCCCACTTTACAATTTGCCCCTCACAACTTTCGACTTAGTCGCGTTTCGTTTCGTTTCGCCTTAGGTACTGACTGGATGTATAAAGGCTTCGGATTGCGCGTTTCAATGAATCAGTCGATTCCCCCTCTATTTCTCGCTCGCTCTCCTTTCTCTCGTGTGACTTCAGCGGCTTTCGAGGTCAGGCCTAAGTATAAGGGCACCCGACTCGTCGTTCTCATCGCACGCTCCCTCTTCTACCTTCAAGATCGATCCTCTTCTCTCTTTCGCGATTTTATCTACTAACTCTCTGCTGTCCCTTTCTAGGTTCTTTCTCCTTTGCGATTGTCCTTTCGACTTTCGTGAAGAGTTCTACCGTCTTGTTCTCTCGCCTTGCCAATCCTCTCCGACCTCGTGCGATCGCCTTCGCGCGTTCTCGAAATCACCTTCAACTTTTCCCTCGTACGACTTGCCTCCCCCTTACCCCTCTCCTTACTTCGTTGGACTTCGCGCGACCGCCTCACACTTCCCGAAACTCCTCGTCTTCACCATCCTCGACTTTCCACTTCCTTCCTCCTCCTTCTTCGACTTCGCCCCCCTTCGCTCGTACGCTCGCTCCCCTGTCTCCTTCACCTTGCCACTTCCCTTCCCTTCCCGACCAAATCCGTGCGTGTAACGATCGTTTCGTACGCGTTCCGGTTTTACCTTGCTCCCGTGGTCTGGGAAAGCCGCCTTGTTCTGTCTCGCTCGTTCTCGCGTTTCGTCTTTGATCTAGACCTTGGGCCCTCTTTTCCTTATCCCCCTTTCCTCCCTAACCACCCTCTGCCCACGTTTACTCACGCACGCGCTATCGAGCACGTTCACCGGCAAAAATCATCAGCGATCGCGACCCACGCTTTGCATCAAAATTCACACGAGAGCTATGCCGAATTCTCGGCATCTATCAAAACATCTCCACAGCATATCACCCCCAAACAGACGGACAATCAGAACGCACCAATCAATGGCTGGAACAGTATCTCCGGTTCTGGACCAATGAGCGCCAAGATAACTGGGTGCAATTCCTACCCATGGCAGAATTCGCGCATAACAATTGGCCACACGAAGCCACGAGGAAGTCCCCATTTTCGCTCTTAATGGGATACGACCCCCGCGCTGATTGGATCGATAAGCCTTCACCCATTCCCCAGGTACTCACGAGACTCCAACAATTCCGAGACGCACGGAAAGAAGCCCAGAACCTTATCAAAAAGGCACAATCCTTGTGGATCAAACACCGAGATACGCCCAAGTATCAAATAGGAGACCAAGTGTGGTTAGAAGGACGACATCTCCGAACCAACCAACCAACAGCCAAACTCGCGGCACAACGGCACGGACCATTCCAAATCACACGAGTATTGTCACCGGTCAACTATCAACTCCAGCTTCCCACACAGTGGAGCATCCACCCTGTATTCCATATCAATTTGCTCACACCTTATTGCGAGACGCCCATGCATGGGAAGAATTTCCAGCGCCCACCACCAGATTTGGTGGACGGAGAAGAGGAATACGAAGTGGAGCGCATTCTAGATTCCAGGCGGTTCGGCCGGAGCAAGAAACTACAATACCTTGTGAAATGGAAGGGATACCCAGACTCGGAGAACCAGTGGGTCAACAAGGATGATGTATTCGCTGACGAAGCCATAGCGGAGTACGAGCGGAGTTCAACCGCAGCCAGGATACATATAAACCGGATGAACGACGCTAAGTCACCCCCATCCCTTCACACTGGACTCCTCACTCAACCAACAATGTCCTTTTCCTCTACCGCCGCTTCCACCCCTCTCTCTGCCCATCTCATCGACAGCCTCACCCACGAAGAGCTCCGAGAGGCCCTCACCAACGCGCAGTCGATCATCGACATCGAAGAGCCCAACCAACCCGCCACCTACTGGCTCACCAACGACCGTGGGGACCGCCTCAACACCGCGCCGTACACAGAGGCCGAGATTACTCGGCTTCGCGCAGCTGTCGGACTCTTTGCGAGTCCCTCACTTCGACCTCTCCCAGTCCGAGTCAAGCAGCAAGAAGACGAAGAAGACGCCAGCCACGCTGCGATGGCAGGAGTGGATGAAGAACCGACCCTGGAGATCGCACGCGGATCAATGGAGGCGGCAACAGCTGGCAGCAGCAGCGGCACGACGAGCGTGCATCCTCATTCGACGCCAACAGCACATCGCGACGCTGAGAGAGCAGTGTACGAGGCAGTAGAAGGAGCGCTAAAGGAATGGTACCCAGTTGAGCAGCCCTACCTCATCACGGCCACCGACTCTGACGACCCCCGCAAAACCCCGTACGCCTGCGACACTACGGGGCGACCCTTGTATCGCGCCGGGGTCGTCGTCGACACCGAAACCCAAACACTCCCCGCCGTCCGCCTCCGCTACCTGGGAGGCAACACCCGCACCGCCCCGCACGGCTACAAACACAATCGGGGGGACAATTTCGTCCATTACCCCATCACCGACGCGCAGGGGGTGACGCGTCAGGCGACCTTTGTCCAAGTAGTCGCCGGCCCCGACCCTCTCGTGCTAGGCCTCGTCGACAACAGCGACAAGGTCTACAGCCGACCCCTGTACGCGGAACCACAGGTACGCGAGGCGGGAAAACCCCACTACGCCCCCGAAGATCTATACGCCCTTGTCGGCAGACATAGCAACCAGCACAGGACGGATCGGGCGTTGAACGAGCTGAAGGACGTAGGGCTCAAAGCCGAGGTAACCCGTTTCCGCACCTACCGACACGAGGCCAAGAGGATGGAGCAGAGGCTTCACGCCCTGGCACAGGCACTTGGGGGGGTGCAAGCGGAACTCGCCCGCTGCAAGTTCCGCCTCGAAATGGCTAATGTGTTGGACCGGATTACAGAGCGACAAGAAGCCTGGGTAGGAGGGATAGGCCCCACTCGGCGCCGTGGGCATCGCGGCTAAAAAGGGGGTGATGTCACGGCACGAGAGGAACGGACTCTTACGATACGGATATGACCCCTTTGTAAGCAGTAATGCGTCATGGACTTAGTACATCAGTCAGCAGTCGTAGTATCACGTGTTAGATACTATGACTCATTCCTAGCAGTAGTCGTAATAGGGTTCGAGCTACTTACGCTACTAGTCATCTCGGGTTCAAGAGGAGCTTTAAAGTGTCTTCTCACATGTATAAATAGTGGCTCGATAAGACCAAGATAAGCCATCTTGGTCTTCTTCAATCACCACTTCCTTCTTGTCTCCTTCGCATACGATTCACTTGTCTCTCTCGAGCAAGTCGTCTTCCTCGACCATCGGATTACCTAGTGGCTCGACTCGCCCTAGTGTACGCTCAGATCACGTGCCAGGCAAGCGCCGTGTATCTTGTGACCAGGTCACGTGACCACCAAGGATATTCTGCTAAGTCGTGAACGCCCTTTCGTAGTCCAAGTCGGACTAACGCCAGTGGTGGCGTTACAGTACGGGGGTCGGTGGACGACTTCCTCCATTGTGAATGGACTGGGGAAGTGACAGGGATGATGGTGGCACGTCTTGAACGATGAGGGTAGGTTGGATGGATATTGGGAGTAGGTTGTCGAGGACATAGTGGACTTGAACTCGAGGAGAGGACATGAGTATGTGGGAGGAGGAGAGAGAGGGATGGGGACGTCTCTTGGATTCTCCCTGCGCTTATATGTGTTTCCCTGGTGGGGTTTGAACGTTTGAATTCCCAAATTGCTTCATCGGCGAACACGTCATCTTTGGAGACCCACTGGTTGTCCGAGTCCGGGTATCCGCACCATTTAACCAAATACTGCAGTTTCCTTGTCCTGCCAAACCGCCGAGAGTATAGAATCTTCTCGACTTCATATTCCTCTTCTCCATTGACCAAATCCGGCGGTGGGCGTTGATAATTGGGGCCATGTGTGGGAGTTTCTTTGTACGGAGTCAGAAGGTCCGTGTGGAATACTGGATGGATGCTCCACTGCGTGGGAAGTTCTAGGCGATAATTGACTGCGGACATCACCTGGGCGATCTGGAACGGGCCGTGCCTTCTTGGCGCGAGTTTTGCGGTTGGCTGATTGGTACGTAAGTGGCGTCCTTCGAGCCACACTGTAACGTCTACCACGGACGCTTGCCTGACTTAGGCTTCTTGACGTGTGGCGATCCTTGAGAGTTGGAAGTTACGGTTAGCGAAGGTCTGAGGATAGAAGGCGGGATGAGGTTGAAGGCTCTCGTCTCTCCCAAAGTAAGCGTGGAGGTCTTCTAGTTGGACGACGCCTTGAGGGATCGCATCGATGTACTTTGCGTTGGCCCAAGAGGTACTGTTGAGGATGAAGAAAGAGTGGTACGGGGAGGCTACGTGGTCGTTGTGATATAGATGTACTTGGTAGGCTGCAACATCTGCAGGGAGGTCCACTGATCCACGAAGGGACAGGCAAAGATAAGTCACGGGGATCCCTGGTCTAAGGGGATATGCCAGACGACTCACTTAAGAGGGAGAGCCTCTTAGTAAAGACAAGTAGATGGTGGTGGTATTGGAAGAAGACCAAGATGCTGTTCTTGGTCTTCGCACTACTCTACTTATACAGATACGCGCGGGCTTTGAAGCGCCGCTTGAATATCACTAGCCAATAGTGTAAGTACCGTGAACCCTAGTACCACTATCCTAGTATGAGTCACTACGAGTCATTCCGAGATCCGATCCGCTATCGTACAATCACATGTGCCGGAGCTTACCCGGCTGACTGATCTCCTAAGTCCATGACGATATACTGCTGACGGTGGTGTCATAGCCGACGCGTCAGTGTCCACTTCCCGGCCCGAGGCGCCGATCGATCCGAAACGTAACATCACCCCCTTCTTATGGTCGAGCCCCAGCTCAACCATGCTGGGCGGCCTCCCTCTCTTCTGCAACCTGCAACCCTGCCTGTACTCCTGGGCGGTATGAGTCCCGCTCTGCCTCGATGTGGGTGATTGCGTTTGCCCTCTGGAGCCGAAGCACGCAGTCCCTCCTTACCCGAGCTATCTTGTCTAGCTCGTCCATCTTCTTCGCCAGTTCCGCCTCCTTGGCTTCGTACCCCGCCTGTGCGCAGCGGTAGCGGTGGACCTCCGCAATGAGGGTGAGGTCTTTCATGCCCGTGAGGGCATGGTCGACCGACTCATGCATGGAGCTGCGCTGATCCAGGAAGATCAGGTCGTCGTCGTAATAATGAGAGTCCGCGGGGTGGTCGTAGTTGGGGGCGGTGTGTACCAGCTTTCCGTACTGCTGGTCGCTGCCCCTCCGATAGGCGAGGACGAATGGGTCCGCTGTGAGGATGAGCTGCGTATAGCGAGCTGGGTGCAGGCGGTCCTGAGCATCGCAGATCTGGAAAGGGATATAGTGTACTCCCCTGTTGTGTTGGAACCCAACGGGTGGAGGAGTCTCCACTTCGCGTCGGGAAATCGGACTGTGTTCTTCCGCACGGTAACGGCGGACCTGGGGTCGAGTAGCTTTCGGCATAAGGATGGGGTCCCTGTCCGAGGTGCATAGCGGAGGGGTTTCGTTGTGTGTGGTGGTGAGGTGGTTGCCGTAAGTGAGGTGTTTGTGTAGAGGGCAATGTTCCTCCGATAGGTACTGGTCGAAGTCCTGGCCCTCTTGAACCGCAGTCTCGTCCGTATCGTGTTGAGCTGTTGTCGACATGTGGGTCGGCGAAGGATCTCTTGTACCAACTCTGGTAGAGGTTGGCAAAGGAAGGAGGGATGGTACGGGGGTAGGTGGACGACTTCCTCCGTTGTGAACGGACTGGGGAAGCGACAGGGGTGATGGTGGCGCGTCTTGAACGATGAGGGTAGGTTGGATGGATATTGGGAGTAGGTCGTCGAGGACATAGTGGACTTGGACTCGAGGAGAGGACATGAGTATGTGGGAGGAGAAGAGAAGGAGATTGGGACGTCTCTTGGATTTTCCCTGCGCTTATATGTGTTTCTCTGGCGGGGTTTGAACGTTTGAATTCCCGGATTGCTTCATCAGCAAATACGTCATCCTTGGAGACCCACTGGTTGTCCGAGTCCGGGTATCTGCGCCATTTGACCAAATACTGTAGTTTCTTTGTTCTGCTGAACCGCCAAGAGTCTAGAATCTTCTCGACTTCGTACTCTTCTTCTCCATTGACCAAATCCGGTGGTGGGCGCTGATAGTTGGGGCCGTGTGTGGGAGTTTCTTTGTACGGAGTTAGAAGGTCCATGTGGAATACTGGATGGATGCTCCACTGTGTGGGAAGTTCTAGGCGGTAGTTGACTGTGGACATCACCTGGACAATCTGGAACGGGCCATGTCTCCTTGGCGCGAGTTTTGTGGTTGGCTGGTTGGTGCGTAGGTGGCGTCCTTCGAGCCATACAAGGTCCCTGATTTGGTATTTTGGGGTGTCCTTGTGTTTGATCCACCCCTGCTGCGCTTTGATCATCAGTTCCTGGGCACGTGTTCTAGCCTCTTTGAATTGCTGCGCCCGCAGTGCTACTTGTGGGATAGGAGAGGGTCGATCGATCCAATCGGCACGTGGGTTATATCCCATGAGGACATTGAAAGGGGATTCCTTGGTAGATTCATTCGGCCAATTGTTGTGCGTGAATTCCGCCATTGGTAGGTATCACGTCCAGTCATCCTGTCGCTCATTGACCCAGAACCTTAGGTATTGTTCTAGCCATTGGTTGGTCCGTTCTGATTGGCCGTCAGTTCTGGGGTGATATGCCGTGGAAATGTTTTGCTCAATCCCGAGTATTCAGCACAGTTCGTGGGTGAATTTTGACGTGAATCTCGGATCTCTATCACTGATGATGCGTGCTGGCAGCCCGAATCTAGGGAAAACATGTGTCACGTACAGGGCCGCAGTTCCTTCCATGCTTATTTCCTCCAGGCATGGGATAAATACTGCTGCTTTAGAGCAGTCATGGTCTGTTACTGTCAGTATGGAGTCACAGCCATTCGATTGGGGAAGTTTCGTGATGAAGTCCAGTGCTATGACCTCGAACGGAGTCGCTTCCGGTTTGGGGAATATGGGTTGCAGAGGGGCGTGTGTTGGTCTGTTGTTGACCTTGATTCGCTGACAGTCGGTGCATCCCTTGACGTAATCTTGTGCCTCTTGCCGGAGGCCTGGCCACCAATAGTATCTTTCAATTAGTTTGATGGTTCGGTTGATTCCGGGATGTCCATAGATGAGCGTGTCGTGGTGGGCTTGTATAATACGCTTTCGTTCGTGCGCGTCTCCTGTAACCACTCTTCGTCCCTCTTTGTACCATGTGTTTTCGATGCGCTTGAGTTTGTGTGGGTCTACCCATTTCGTGATGATGTTGTTGTCTTGGGTGTACACTGGGTGCGTGGGTTGCATTTTGTCTATTGTGATTTCCGGGCTTATACGTGTTGGGTTTTCTGTGGTGTCGATGTTCGCAGCTTGGACGAATATATGGTCGGGGAGTACCGTGACTTGTTCATTGTCGTGTTCTCCTTGGTCGTAGTCAGGCCTTCTTGATAAGGCGTCGGCCCTTCCGTTTGCTGTTCCCTTGATGTGGTGAATCTCTATGTCGTATTCGGAGAGTTCCAACACTTCCCTTGCCACTCGTCTGCTTATCTTTTGGGGAGATCTCCAGTACTGCAGGTTCATGTGATCGGAAAACACCTTGATTTTGTGTGGGGATCCTGCGAGGTAGGCTCTCCAGTTCCTTAGTGCCTTGACGATGGCTAACAGTTCCAAGTCGTAGATGTCATAGTTGCGTTCTGCCGCGTTATGGGTGTTGGAGTAGTATGCAATTGGGTGTCGTTTGTTGTCTTTGTCCCGTTGGAGTAGTACCGCTCCTATTGCATATCCCGAAGCGTCGACTTCCAGTTCAAAGGGTTTATCCAATTCTGGGTGTTTGAGCACTGGTTCTTCCGTTACAAGGGTTTTGAGTTTGTCGAATGCTGTTTGTTGCTCTGTTCCCCATGACCATTCCGTGTCTTTGCGCGTGAGTTTGTTGAGTGGGCATGCGTGTGTGGCAAAATTTCGAATGAAAGCGCGGTAGAAGTTGCAAAACCCTAGAAACGATCGCACCTGTTTGACATTTTTGGGGGTCGGCCAATCACGGATCCCAGAAATTTTGACAGGGTCCATGCGAATCACCCCCTTCTTAATGATTACCCCCAGGTAATCGAGGGTGTTAGAGTGGAATGTGCACTTCTCCAATTTGAGGTATAGGTCGTGTTGTTCTAGTAAGTCCAGGATATCGTGAACTGCTTCCGTGTGGGCTTGTTCTGTGGTTGCCGTTGCGACTCCAATGTCGTCCATGTATACGCGTATAATGGTTCCCTTTTTCTCATGGTGTTCGATGAGTGGTTCGAAGAGTGCATTCATCATCGCCTGGAAGGTTGCCGGTGCGTTTGTCATGCCAAAGTACATTACCAATGGTTCGAAGAAACCCTGTTTAGTCTTGAATGCTGCTTTGTGTTCGTCTCTGGGTTTGATTCTGATGTTTGTGTATCCCCATCTGATGTCAAATTTAGAGAAGATCCAGCCTCCGCTAAGGTCTGCGATTAGCTGCGGTATGAGCGGGAGTGGGTATTGATTGCATATGGTCCATGTGTTGAGCTCCCTGTAGTCCTGTACTGGCCGTAGTTTTCCGTCCTTCTTTTTAACAAAGAAGAATGGGGCTGCGTACTGAGACTTCGACGGTCGAATATATCCCTTAGCCAATTGTTTGTCTAGGAATTCCTCCAAGGCTTTGTCCTCCGTTGGATTGAGTGGATAGACTTTGCAGTTGATGTGGTCTGGAGTGTTTGGTTTGAAGTCGATAGCGTGGTCCCATGGTCTAGAGGGTGGAAATCGGTAGGATTCTCCTTCGCTGAATACCTTTGCATGTCTTTTGTATTCGTCGGGTAATTCTTTTGTTTCCGTTGACTGTGCCGAGATTGCTAATTCCGTTGCCGTTGTGCGTCCGTATATTGGGTTCATTTCCTCCTCCAGCTCTCTGTAGGCTTGTTCACATTCTTCGTCTTGTATCCTTGTGACGATGCTTCGAATTTCTGCCTGGATGGTGGCTGTTCTATTGGGGTTAATGGTGCGTATGATGATTGGGTATTGCTTGGTGTCCATAGTGGCAGTGGCCCATTGTATTCGTGGTTGGAATGTTGCTAGCCAGGGGTACCCTAGAATAAGGTCTTCTCCTCCTACGTTGGTGATGAGGAACTGGATGGTTTTGAGTTTCCCATCAGTTTGTATGTTTAGGTCGACACAATGAGTGATTTTCCCTCCTTTGTTGTGCGTCCCATCTATGTTCCAGATATTTCGGGGGTTAGGTAATTCCTTAGTTCCTAACCCCATCTTCTTTACGAAGTCCGGATGTATGAAGTTGTGGGTGGCTCCGGAGTCCACCAGTGCTTTCTTTTTGGCCATATAGTAGCTCGTGCGAATCGAAACTGGGACGTGCATAGATCGATAGTGCGTGATAAGCGACAAGTTACAATTTAAAGTCCCTCACCCAGGCCGTTGGGTTCAGGCGCTTTGAAAATCCTGCCTCCCTGCCATGTCCCTTGCAAACACCTCCCTCTTCTCCTCTGATAGGGCAGCGATGCAACCCATGATGTCGTCAATCTGGGGATCGGTGTCTGCGCGGTTGGCTTGGACTGGCCCGTCGAAGTCTATATGGGTGTCTCCTGCTACACTTTGAGGAGCTGTTACGAGCTTCATCTTACTGTACGACGTGTTCCGCTCTCCTTCTCACCTCGCCTCGTGTTCGCGTGTACTTTTACCCATGACCCGTTCCGATTCATTCTCCGACCCTTATCTCGCACCAACCCCATGACCGTAGGGAAGCCAGACTTACGACTCCTAGGACCTGCTGACGTCATTGGAGCCCCGCGTGCCCCCGCGGAATTCCCTTGTACTTCTTATGAACTTCCCTTTCACACTTCCTTATTAGCTCGCTGAGGCCAGTACCTCAGGATCGCGCCATATGTTTGTACCTTACAAACATCCTGTACTAGTATATAAGTCACACCCTACCTAGCTTGTACAGTAGACTTGACTTCTTGTGTAATACCACAATTGTCTCTGCCTCACGAACGACTTTGACTCGCCGTTGCGCTTGAGTCCTCCTTCAGCTCGCCTTTTCGCTTGAGCCTCGACTTTCCGCTACTATCCTTGTGTCCCTGGGAGACCAAGTGATACTTGTTCACCATCGAACTGAACCTTAACCGGTTCACGCCTTGCTGATCCCGTTGACTTGCCGAAGTACACGTTGTACTTAACTGCCCCTGTGGTGGCGTTACAGGAGCGGTGGGGATTTCTTCTATGTAGGCCCCTCTGCCCCGTGCTTTCCTTGGTTGGTTACAATCCCGTGAGAAGTGACCCTTCTGGTTGCAGTTAAAACAGGTTACGTCCCTGATGTTTAGGACTCCTCGTCCCCCCCCTCTGTGTTGCATGAATCCTGCCCTTGGTGGGAATGGGGGTCTTCCCGGGGTCCAGTCCCTGGGGTTTTCCAGGTGATTGCAATTGACATCGCCTATTTTGGCAACTCGTGCCCAGACTCTTCCTGGTGTGGTGTCCATCGCATCGGGGTGGTTTCGGTATTGCTGCCACCCTTGCTGGGTTCCTTGCCTCTGTGGGGGTTGGAACCGAAGAGGTTGGTTCGGGCGGGGGCGTGGCATTGCTTGTGGTTGTCTCCCAAATCCGTCTGACCTGGCCTTCATATGCAGGTACTGTTTCTGCTGTTCGATGAGCGCGCTTTTCCATTGAGAGTAGCTGCGCGGGTTGTGGAACTGGTAGGCGTTCTGGTACAGTTTGAGGGGTACGCCTCATGTGAATTTGTTGAGGACTAGTGGTTCGTCCAACCGATAGTCAGCCTGTCGGACCAGCTTTTCAAATTTAGTGACGTAGCTGTCAATGTCCTCGTTGACCATTTTGAACCCCTTGTCGAGTTCCACTCTTGCACGGTCTTTTTCCAGATTGTCGCGGAATTGTCCCTTGAATGCGAGTTCTACTCCTGCCCAGAGCCATGGATCGTTTTTGTTTGCTTGGGCGTCGAGCCATTTCGTGGTTTCTGTTGCCCATTCATCGACGAGTGGTCCTTGGATGTAGGTTAGGAACATCATGGCTTTGATGTACGGAACCTTGAGGCTCCTGTTTGCTGCGTTGACTCCTGCGAATCGGTTCCATTGGGAGAGGAACACTTCTGCTTCATCACGGTTGCCCGTGAATATCTTGGGTTCTTTTCCTAGGAACTGTCATGGACGCATATAATATTTCCCTTATTTTTCTGTATTTTTACGGAATTATTCAAGGGAGATATAAAGGGCCAAAGTACGAGATATCGTCAGTCACATGCCGCCACCATGTGCACCCACAAGCACGTGACCCTGGGATAGTTGCACCCTTAACAGGACAACCTAATCCAGTCACATTCCATTTACGTACGGACTCTTGTGATTGGTAGATAAGGAAGGAACATTCTAGATAGTTCTAGAACTCGCTTAGTAGTTTACGCTTACTCGCTGTATTAGGTTTTACTCAGCAAGATAAGGCATCGCGTCAGCGCTATGACAAGTGCATCAGTCAGCACAATAGATAGCGCTATTATTAGATACGACGTGTCAGCTCCTGAGTCATGGAGTCTTACTGTACACTTAGTAATAGTGTTTAGACTCAGTTCAAGCTCAGCTCCAGTAGCGTATATAAACTCCCCTGTAGCGTCCTGAGTAGAACCAACTTGTCCTCTTGGTTTCTACTCAGGTGCGTATCCCACTGTATTCCTTACTCCAAATCCTAACTTGTCCTCTTGGTTTCTACTCAGCTTACCACTGTGTGACATTGCGAGATTGTAGTTCTGCGTAAGGACTACCTCTGACCTTGCACGCTCCACAGTGACTGTAAGTTCGGCGCGTGATTTATCTCCGCGCTAGGCTTGAGTCCTGAAGGCCTGACAGTTCACCTCAACTATCTTTCAACTTGAGCTTAGCGTAGCAAGGTGTCATACCGCTACAGGAACTTGTCTGTATCAGGCATCGTGAATGCGGGTACACCTGTTTGCCCGTCGTCATGGGGGTTGTCATCGGGATCTCCTCCTGGTGGTGCTCCTCCGCCTCCTCCTCCTCCTTCGTCAGGGGATTTTCCGAATATTGTGGTTCTGGCTTGTGCCATTGTTAATGTAGTGGTGCCAGACATGTCTGTGGGGATGGACTTAGCGATCTGTTCGAGGTGTTCCTCCTCCTGTTGATCCTTTGTAACACCACCACTGGCGTTTAGTCCGACTTGGACTGCAAAAGGGCGTTTACGACTTAGCGAAATATTCCTTCAGGGTCACATGACCCTAATCACGGGATACACGGCGCTTTGTCGAGCACGTGATCTAATTGTACACTAGGGCAGGTTGTGCCACTAGGTAATCCGATTGATAAAGACGACTTGCACGACGAGGCAAGCGAATCACGCGTGGATGAGATGAGGATGAAGTGGTGATTTGAAGAAGACCAAGATGGTGTGTCTTGGTCTTATCGCGTCACTATTTATACATATATGGGGTCGCTTTAAAGCTCCCCTTGAATCCATGCGACGAATAGCGTAAGTAGCTCGAACCCTACTACAACTATCCTAGTTGTAACGTCTACCACGGACGTCTGCCTGACTTAGGCCTCCTGTCTGGTGGCGATCCTAAGGAGTCGATAGTTGCGGTTGGCGAAGGTGCTTGCGTAGAAGGCGGGGTGAGGCTGAAGGCTCTCGTCGCGCCCGAAGTATGCGTGGAGGTCTTCAAGCTGAGGGACTCCCGATGGAATCCGATCGATGTACTTGGCGTTGGCCCAAGAGGTCCTGTCAAGGATGTAGAAGGTGTGGTATGGAGTAGCCACGCGATCGTTGCGATAGAGGAAGACTTGATATGCTGCAATGTCGACGGGAAAGTCCACTGATCCGCGAAGGGACAGGCGAAGGGTAAGTCACGGGGATCCCTGGTCTAAGGGGATATGCCGGACACTCACTTAAGAGGGGGGAGCCTCTTAGTAAAGACGAGTAGATGGTGGTGGTATTTGAAGAAGACCAAGATGCCGTTCTTGGTCTTCACACTAGTCTACTTATACAGTTACGCGCGGGCTTTGAAGCGCCGCTTGAATACTAACTAGCCAATAGCGTAAGTACCGTGAACCCTAGTACAGCTATCCTAGTTATGAGTCACTACGAGTCATTTGAGATCCGATCCGTTATCGTACAATCACATGTGCCGGAGCTTACCCGGCTTATTGATCTACAAGTCCATGACGATATTCTGCTGACGGCGATGTCATAGTCGACGCGTCAGTGTCCACTTCCCGGCCCGAGGCGCCGATCAATCCAAACCGTGACACTAGTGTTGACTCATGCCCTAATGGCATGTGATTGTGCTACGTGCTGACTGATCCTCCTGTCCATGACACATTACTGCTTACTACGTGGTCATAATCGTAAGTAAGAGTCCGTTTCCCACGTATCGTGACATCCTTGATGATGCGGATCTCTTCTGGGTTGCTTGTGATAGACGGGGATGGTGCTGGTGTCTTTGGTGTTGGTGATCGGACTGGCTCTTCTTCTTCCCCGTCGATTGGTCCCCACTGATCTCTAGTGGTGACGTTGGATTGGAGGATGTCGAGGCTGAGGCTTGAGCTTGCTGGTCTGTTGACTTGGTATTTGTTGTGTGCGTCGTTCCACTGGATTTCGACCCAGCAAAGGTTGTCGAAGTTGAATTCTACAGGGATGAGTTGGGATTGTCCTTGTCGGTTGACGTAGTAGGTGAAGTATCCTGGGGTTTCCTCGTCGTCTTTCCAAAATGCGTTCTCTAGATATTTCTTTGGGACGTTGCAATCTCCTCTCCTGTCGATGTAGTAGGGTCGGAAGGGAACCCAAAAGTCCTTGGTTGTTCTTGTAGGATTGGCCACGGTGGGATCTTGGTCTTAATGTAACGTCTACCACGGACGCTTGCCTAACTTAGGCTTCTTGACGTGTGGCGATCCTTGAGAGTCGGAAGTTACGGTTAGCGAAGGTCTGAGGATAGAAGGCGGGATGAGGTTGAAGGCTCTCGTCTCTCCCAAAGTAAGCGTGGAGGTCTTCTAGTTGGACGACGCCTTGAGGGATCGCATCGATGTACTTTGCGTTGGCCCAAGAGGTACTGTCAAGGATGAAGAAAGAGTGGTACGGGGAGGCTACGCGGTCGTTGCGATATAGATGTACTTGGTAGGCTGCGACATCTGCAGGGAGGTCCACTGATCCGCGAAGGGACAGGCAAAGATAAGTCATGGGGATCCCTGGTCTAAGGGGATATGCTGGACGACTCACTTAAGAGGGAGAGCCTCTTAGTAAAGACAAGTAGATGGTGGTGGTATTGGAAGAAGACCAAGATGCTGTTCTTGGTCTTCACACTACTCTACTTATACAGATACGCGCGGGCTTTGAAGCGCCACTTGAATATCACTAGCCAATAGCGTAAGTACCGTGAACCCTAGTACTGCTATCCTAGTATGAGTCACTACGAGTCATTCCGAGATCCGATCCGCTATCGTACAATCACATGTGCCGGAGCTTACCCGGCTGACTGATCTCCTAAGTCCATGACGATATACTGCTGATGGTGGTGTCATAGCCGACGCGTCAGTGTCCACTTCCTGGCCCGAGGCACCGATCGATCCGAAACGTAACACACACAAGGTCTCCGATTTGGTATTTCGGGGTGTCCTTGTGTTTGATCCATCCCTGCTGCGCTTTGATCATTAGTTCCTGGGCGCGCGTTCTAGCTTCTCTGAACTGCTGCGCCCACAGCGCTACTTGTGGGATAGGGGAAGGTCGATCAATCCAGTTGGCGCGTGGGTTGTACCCCATGAGGACGTTGAAAGGGGATTCCTTGGTAGACTCGTTCGGCCAGTTGTTGTGTGTGAATTCCGCCATTGGCAGGTATCGTGTCCAGTCATCTTGTCGCTCGTTGACCCAGAACCTTAGGTATTGTTCTAGCCACTGGTTGGTTCGCTCCGATTGGCCATCAGTTCTGGGGTGGTATGCCGTAGAAATGTTTTGTTCGATTCCGAGTATTCGGCATAGTTCGCGGGTGAATTTTGACGCGAACCTTGGATCTCGATCGCTAATGATGCGCGCTGGCAGTCCGAATCTAGGGAAGACATGTGTCACGTACAGGGCTGCAGTTCCTTCCGCGCTTATCTCTTCCAGGCACGGGATAAACACCGCTGCTTTAGAGCAGTCATGGTCTGTTACTGTCAGTATGGAGTCACAGCCATTTGATTGGGGCAATTTTGTGATGAAGTCCAGTGCTATAACTTCAAACGGGGTTGCTTCTGGTTTGGGGAATATGGGTTGCAGAGGGGCGCGTGTTGGTCGATTATTGACCTTGATTCGCTGACAGTCGGCGCACCCCTTGATGTAGTCTTGTGCCTCTTGCCAGAGGCCTGGCCACCAATAGTACCTTTCGATCAATTTGATGGTTTGGTTGATTCCGGGGTGTCCATAGGCGAGCGTGTCATGGTGGGCTTGTATAATACGCTTTCGTTCATGAGCGTCTCCTGTAACCACTCTTCGTCCCTCCTTATACCACGTATTTTCGATGCGCTTGAGTTTGTGTGGGTCCACCCATTTTGCGATGATATCATTGTCCTGGGTGTATACTGGGTGCGTGGGTTGCATTTTGTCCACTGTGATTTCTGGGCTTATGTGTGTCGGGTTTTCCGTGGTGTCAATACTTGCAGCTTGGACGAATATATGATCAGGGAGTACTGTGACTTGTTTGTTGTCGTGTTCTCCTTGATTGTAGTCGGGTCTCCTTGACAAGGCGTTGGCTCTTCTGTTTGCTGTTCCCTTGATGTGGTGAATCTCTATGTCATATTCGGAGAGTTCCAACACTTCCCTTGCCACTCGTCTGCTTATCTTCTGGGGGGATCTCCAGTACTGCAGGTTCATGTGGTCGGAGAATACCTTGATTTTGTGTGGGGATCCTGCAAGGTAGGCTCTCCAGTTCCTTAGTGCCTTGACGATGGCTAACAGTTCCAAGTCGTAGATGTCGTAGTTTCGTTCTGCTGCGCTGAGGGTGTTGGAGTAATATGCGATTGGGTGTCGTTTGTTGTCCCTGTCTTGTTGGAGTAGTACCGCTCCTACTGTGTATCCCGAGGCATTGACCTCCAGTTCGAAGGGTTTGTCCAGTTCTGGGTGTTTGAGCACTGGTTCTTCCGTTACAAGGGTTTTGAGTTTGTCGAATGCTGTTTGTTGCTCTGTTCCCCATGACCATTCCGTGTCTTTGCGCGTGAGTTTGTTTAGTGGGCGTGCGTGTGTGGCAAAATTTCGAATGAAAGTGCGGTAGAAGTTGCAAAACCCTAGGAACGATCGCACCTGTTTAACGTTTTTGGGGGTCGGCCAGTCACGGATTCTGGAAATTTTGACAGGGTCCATGCGAATCACCCCCTTCTTAATGATTACCCCCAGGTAATCGAGGGTGTCGGAGTGGAATGTGCATTTTTCCAGTTTGAGGTATAAGTCGTGTCGTTCTAGTAAGTCCAGGATGTCATGGACCGCCTTGGTGTGGGCCTGTTCCGTGGTTGCCGTTGCGACTCCGATGTCGTCCATGTATACGCGTATGATGGTTCCTTTCTTCTCGTGATGTTCGATGAGTGGTTCGAAGAGTGTGTTCATCATTGCCTGGAAGGAAGGTTGCCGGTGCATTTGTCATGCCGAAGTACATTACCTGTAACGCCACCACAGGGGCGTTAAGTACGACGTGTACTTCGGTAAGTCAACGGGATCGACTAGGCGGGAACCGGCTAAGGTTCAGTTCGGTGATGAACAAGTATCACTTGGTCTCCCAGGGACACAAGGATATTAGCGGAAGTTCGAGGCTCAAGCGAAAAGGCGAGCGAAGAGGGACTCAAGCGCAGAGGCGAGTCAAAGTCGTTCGTGAGGCAAAGATGATTGTGGTATTACACAAGAAGTCAAGTCTACCGTACAAGCTAGGTAGAGCGTAACTTATATACTACTACAGGTTGTTTGTGAAGTACAAACATATGACGCGATCCTGAGGTACTGGCCCCAGCGAGCTAATAAGGGAGTACAAAGGGGAAGTCCGTAAAAGGTACAAGGGAATCCCGCGGGGGCACGCGGGGCTCCAATGACGTCAGCGGGCCCTAGAAGTCACAGCCCTGACTTCCCTGCGGTCATGGGATTGATGCGAGATAAGAGGCGAAGACCGAATCGAAGCGGAACATGGGTAAACGTACACGCGAACGCGAGACAAGGCAGATAAGACCTATCGTACAGAAAGACGAGAATCGTAACATTACCCCCCCGTCAGATTCGAAGTCGCCACGGCTTCGACTAGTCGCTGGTGTAGTACCAGTCATCTTCGACTGGCACTGTATCTGGAGTCGGCGACGGGGGGCGGGGACAGGTATGCCGACGCAGGAAAAGATGACGACCCCGCTCACCACACTCTCGACATTGCTCGTACTGAGGACAATGTATCTCTTCGTGTTTGGCATCATACCGCAGACACTTACCGCACCACCGAGGGCGGTCATCTGGGTCGATATAGGCGGGGGACATAGGGGAGATTCGACGGATAAGGCACACATCGTACTGATGAGTACGACTGCCACACCACTGACACGGCTGCTTGGCCCTCCGTTGAGGGCACTGCGCGATCAAGTGGTCCGTCGACTTGCATTGGAAGCACTTGCGAGCTCGCTTGCTGCTCTCTCCCTGAAGGCGAGGCATCTCGCAAGGGCCTCCAGCGCGTGGGGGAATAGGAATGGCCTCGGGGGTAGATCTCGGACGTACGAGCTTGGCCTGAAGCTCGTCGAACTTCTCGGATATGAGTGGTATGACACGCGCGTACTGCAGTCGCTTCCGCACACTCGCGAGATCCATGTCCATGTGGAAACGATCCCGCGTGAGGTCCGTCTCCAGCCGTCGAAGCTCGGACTCGCGAACTGCAATCGCGTCCTTGCGCAGGAGGCATTCCCGGAGTTGGGATACATCCGCGTGGATGCGGACGCTGCGCAACTCCGTCAGGACTTCGTTGATGCATATGGCGCGGGGGTCGTGGGGGTGGAACATGGCAAGTTGTTGGTCTGTGACGTGCTGGGGAAGTTGTCCTTCGTATACCCCCTGTAGGTAGACCGACTGTACGTAGCAAGGGTGCCCCCTTCCCATGGTTCCCACGACCTCCTGATAATTCTTCCGATAGTAAATGAAACGCGCGATTTGTTTTGGGTATCCCGCGTTCCCAATCTTCATGGGGAAATAGAGGAAAGTGAGTTCGGGGTCGTTGCGAAGGAAGGGGAGTCCCGGGTCTATAGTTTCTTCTTCTTCCTCGTCTTGGAGGAAGGCTATGGTTGGGTCGGGCTCGACGATACGCGGTTGGATGGTCGGTGTGGGTACGTGATCGATTCCGGGAGGGAATGGGGGAGTGGGGACGAGTGGTACATGTACGGTTATTGGGGCGTCAGCAGGTGGGGCGGTCAGGGCGAGTAGTGACGTGGTGACTCCTTCTCGCGCGAGGCGATCGAGAGCGGGAGCGATGAGGGATAGGACGGGAGGAGCAGGGCTAGAGATCACAGAGTACGGCGTACAACCCTCTGGCTGAGAGGGGACACCCTGATCCTGCGATGGTACGGTCAGTTGTTCGAGTATGAGTTGCGCCGGTGGGCGCGAGGGAATCTTAGACGTAATGGGAGTGGTCGTCATGGTGTGAGGAGTAAGAGGGGAGTGCATTGTGTGGGTTTGCGGGGTGTGTTCTTATATCTTTCGTCCAGCCCCTTCGGCGGTTGGGTTATGCCGGTAGAAGTCGGCGATGAGGTCAGGTGCATGCTGGGCGTTCTCGAAGGGTTCCCACGAACTATCGCTTACGGGGAATCCCTTCCATTTGATCAGAAATTGGAGCTTACGCCCTCGGCCGTGGATTCTCGATCCGAGGATTCGCTCCACTTCGAACTCTTCTTCGCCATCGATAAGGTCAGGAGGGGGTCGCGTGAAGTTTGCCCCGTGTAGCTCCGTTTCCTTATATGGGGTGAGGAGGTTGGCGTGGAACACGGGGTGAATCTTCCATGACTCTGGAAGTTCTAATTCGTAAGATACCGCTGACAGGGCCTTCTTGATGCGGAACGGCCCGTGGCGTTTAGGGGCTAACTTGGCAGTGGGGTAGAACGTTTTAAGGTTTGTCCCCTCTAACCACACTTGCGCCCCTTCTTGATAAGGAACGAAGCGAGTGCGTCCCCGCTTTGCCATGAGTTCTTGGGCGTGTTTGATACAGTCTTGTGCATGTTGCCGGAAGTTGCCCATATCTTCCAACCGTTGGTCAACTGACGGAGAGGTCGTGGGTTTCGAGACCCAGTTAGTGCGTGGTTCCCACCCCATAATGAGTGAGAAGGGGGAGTGTTTCGTCGTCGCGTTGGGCCACGCGTTGTGTGCGAACTGTGCTACGGGGAGGGCCTCTGCCCAGTTGTCCTGTTGCACGTTGCTCCAGTGGCGTAGGTATTGTTCTAGCCATTGATTGGTGCGTTCCGACTGCCCATCTGTTTGGGGGTGATACGCCGACGAGATATTCTGCCTGATTCCGAGAACTTGGCAGAGTTGTGTCATGAATGTGGATGTAAATCTGGGGTCTCGATCGGTGATTAGTTTTCGGGGTATGCCGTAATGGGGGTAGACGTGGCGAAGGTATAACCGGGCTACGCCTTCCGCTGTGATCGTTTCGTTACACGGGATGAAGATGGCTGCTTTGGAGCAGTCGTGGTCGGTGATGGTGAGTATCGAGTCGTATCCTTGAGACTGTGGTAGTTTCGTAATGAAATCCATGGCTACGACTTCGAAGGGTTCTGCGTCTGGGTCGGTTGTGATGGGGAATAGGTGTGGTTTTTGTCGGTGGGGATTAATTTTGTTGGCTTGGCATGTGGCGCAGCCCTTGACGTACTCCTCGACGTCTTTGCGCATGTTAGGCCACCAGTAGTCTCGTCGTAAAAGTTCGTAGGTGTTTGTGATTCCGGGGTGTCCCATTGCAGGTGTGTCGTGAAAAAAGGTGATTACCCCCCGCTTAAGATCGTTATCCCCGATAACGACGAGGGCGTCGCCTTTCCACCATAATCCTCCGTGCTTCTTCAGACTGTGCGGCTCAACCCAGTGCAGCACTTGTGCTTCATCAAGGTTCTGCGCTATTTGGGTCCAAATGTCCATGTCGTGCATTGATATCTCTGTGGCTCGGACGAAGCGGTCTGCTGGGAGGACGATGACATCGTCATTATCTCCGTCGCCTGGTGCATAGTCGGCTCGTCGAGATAGGGCGTCTGCGCGACCATTCCGAATTCCAGATACATGCTTTAATACGAAGTCGTATTCTGATAATTCTAGGAATTCGCGTGCCACTCGTCGACTGATTTTTCGCGGTTCCTTCCAATACTGAAGGTTGGCGTGATCGGTGTGTATGATGATTTTGTGAGGAGAGCCGACGAGGTAGGTGCGCCAGGCGCGCAACGCTTTGACCACTGCAAGTAACTCTCGATCGTAGATGTCGTAGTTCCGTTCAGCTTGGGATAACGATTCTGAATGGAACGCTACTGGGTGGAGCTTTTGATCGCTCCCTAATTGGTTGAGAACGGCGCCAATGGCGACGTTGGACGCGTCTACTTCCATTTCGAAGGGCTTTGCTAGGTCGGGGGAGAGGAGGACTGGCTCTTGACATATCTGGTCTTTGATGCGTTCAAACGCGTGTTGTTGGTTTGCCCCCCAATGCCATGGAGTGTCCTTTTTTGTAAGGTCGTGGAGGGGGCGTGCGAGTGTTGAAAATCCTTTGATGAACCGACGATAGAAGTTGCAGAAGCCGATAAAGGCACGCACTTCCTTGAGGCTTTTTGGGGGTTGCCACTCGCGGATTCCTCGTACTTTTACGGGATCCATGCGCAGCTTCCCGTGTCCGATGATAAGCCCTAGGTACTCCGTTTCGCGTACTTCAAACTCGCATTTCTCTGGTTTGATGTAGAGGTCGTTCTCCTCGCATATGGTCAGGACCTGATGGACTCGTTCTCGGTGACGTGTGAGGTCATCGACGGTTGCGATTAGGATATCGTCCATGTACACAATTACTTCATTCGTTAACACCGGTCCTCGGAACGTGAAGTCCATCATTGCTTGGAACGTTGAAGGGGAATTTGTGAGTCCGAAGTACATCACAAGCGGTTCGAAAGCTCCCTTATTCGTTTTAAAGGCAGCTTTCCACTCGTCTCCTTCGTCTACACGAATGTTATTATATCCCCAACGGATGTCTAGCTTCGTGAAGAGTCGTGCATCGCGAATTTTGTCAATGAGTTCCAGAATTAGTGGTAGCGGGTAGTGGTTGCGGACGGTGACTTCATTCAGTCGTCGGTAGTCTTGTACGGGTCTGAGCTTCCCGTCTTTCTTCTTTATGAAGAAGAATGGTGAGACGTATGGGGATTTCGATGGTCTAATGTATCCCCTTTCTAGTTGTTCGGCGAGGAATATGTCGAGGGCTTTATCTTCCTCTTGGGTCAACGGGTACACCTTACAGTCCATTGTCGCGGGCGCGTTTGGTGTTAAGTCGATGGCATGGTCCCACGGGCGCTTCGGCGGGAGGCGATGGGACGCTTCCTCGCTGAACACCTTACGATACCGCCGATATTCTGGTGGTACCATTTCTTCAAAGGTGCGTACCTCTCGCTTGGCCGCCTCCTGCTGCGCCAGTTCAGACGCCGTCGTGGTTTTTCGTAGTAACGCCACACATGGTTCTTGGTCGTCGTCCGCGATCTGTTCCCAAGCCTCCTCATCGAGTTGATACGTCTCCAACGCCCGTATGGATGCTTCCACGGGCGTGGCTTCGTCCGATGACTGGAGGCTGGATATGACAACTGGTTGGAAGTCCTCGTTCAGCGTCGCTTCTCCCCACTTTACAAGGGGTTCGAACGCAGAGAACCATGGGTAGCCCAGTATGACTTCGTCTCTTCCCAAATTCGTTACTAGGAAGCGAAGTGTTCTAGTGTCGTTTCCGGTACGGACGTTCAGATCAGTATATTGGGTGATTGCTCCGTCCTGGTTGTGAGTTCCGTCCACGTTCCAAATGTGTATTGGTTGCGTGACATCACGTGTTCCAATCTGCAGCCGTTTTAGAAGTGAGGCGCAGATAAAATTGTCCGTTGCTCCTGAATCTAGGAGTACTTGTCGTTCGGCCGTCGCGTGTGCAGATTTAAAGAGTACTGGGATTCGCATGGATCGGTATCTGCTATGGTACACGTTTACATTGAGTGCTCTAGCCCAGGCCGTCGGGTTCAAGCGTCGAGAAAATCCTCCTTCGCGAACAGCTTTTCTACCATGAGGTCTCGTACCTCTGGGGGTTGTGCTTTCATCGCAGCGATCTGTGCTTCAGCCTGCTCTTCCGTCGAAAGTACGCGGTTAGATTGTATGGCGACAGTAGTGACGGCGGGAGTTGATACGGACGGGGGAGCGGAGATGGAAGCTGATTGGGTGGTCGTGGAGGAAGTAGCAATTCGAGCGCTCTTTTGTGGGCAGTTACGCGAGATGTGCCCCGTAGCACGGCATCTAAAACAGCGCCCCTCCTTTTGGAGCTGGATTCGGTCCGCGTCGGTGAGAGCCACGGAGGCTCGGGCGCGTCCAACATCCATGGCGTTTGGGTCGCGATTCTTGTTGAGGGCTTGTACCCACTGTTCGCGGTTATGCCCTCCCTTCTTTTGGCGCGGGGTGCGGTTCTTGCCGAGTCGGTCCTTCAAAACCAAGTACTCAGCCTGTTGTAGTCGGGCAGCTCGCTTCCAATCTTCCCACGTAACGGGGTGTTGGAAGCGAATGGCGTTAATGACTAACTGATTCGGGAGCCCATCCTGGAATAGCTCCAATGTTGTGGCTTCGTCCGGGCCATACCCGGCTTTCGTGGTCAGGTTATCGAATTGGGCGATGTAGGAGTCAATATCTTCTCCTTTCATCGCTAACGTTTGTAAGGCTTTGCGGGCCTTCGTCTGTTCCGCGGTGTCGGTATACGCTTGTAGGAATCGGGTCTCTACCTCATTCCAGAGGTTGTTCTGAGTTCGTAGGACCCCTGCTGCTATTTGGTCTTCGAGCCATCTCATCTGTTCGTCAACCCAATCGTCAACTAACGGCCCTCGGATGTAGGAGAGGAAGGCCATGGCTCGTTGTCCTGGTACTGCGAGCAGATCCACCGTTGGGTTCATTCCGCAGTATAGTTTGAAGGCGCGTAAGAATGCCTTGCTCTTTTCTCGATTTCCGTCAAACTCGGGTGGGGGATTTCCTCCCAGGCGACCGTTGCCACCAGGGGCTGGTGCAGGTCCTCCGGCTGGCGCCGGTCCACCGCCACCGCCACCACCGCCACCGCCACCGCCACCGCCACCGCCACCGCCACCGCCACCGCCACCGCCACCGCCACCGCCACCGCCACTGCTGGCGGGAGTTCCTCCGGCAGGCGCTCCACTTCCACTGGGTATACCTCCTCCGCTCGTGAGGGTGGTACTTGCGGATGCTTGTCCTGGCTGAGCCATGGTGTATGATGGGAATGCTGAGGAGGGGAGGTTGGTTGTTGGTACGGATATACTCGGGGATGGGGTGCTGGGGGGATCGATACTAATGCCCGAAGGATTGGAGGATCCCAAGGGTCCGGTGTTCAGGGTGAGGGGTACTGGTCCTGTAGTGTACCACACTCCTTCAGATGGGGAATATTCAATAAAGGCCCAGAGGTGCCTGTCGTCGAGGTAATGGATTTGTCGATACGATCGTGTCGAGGGGTCAAAGATAAAGTATCCTTCGACTCCGTTGTGTTCTGCCCAGACCGCGGTTCCCTTAACTCTGTCTGATAATTCGTCCGAGCTAAGACGGTCAATATATTCGGGCCTAAACTTGGTTCGGCTGCGACTAGACGTCGCCACTGTGAGAGACTTGACTTAATGTAACGCCACCACAGGGGCGTTAAGTACGACGTGTACTTCGGTAAGTCAACGGGATCGACTAGGCGGGAACCGGCTAAGGTTCAGTTCGGTGATGAACAAGTATCACTTGGTCTCCCAGGGACACAAGGATATTAGCGGAAGTTCGAGGCTCAAGCGAAAAGGCGAGCGAAGAGGGACTCAAGCGCACAGGCGAGTCAAAGTCGTTCGTGAGGCAAAGACGATTGTGGTATTACACAAGAAGTCAAGTCTACCGTACAAGCTAGGTAGAGCGTAACTTATATACTACTACAGGTTGTTTGTGAAGTACAAACATATGACGCGATCCTGAGGTACTGGCCCCAGCGAGCTAATAAGGGAGTACAAAGGGGAAGTCCGTAAAAGGTACAAGGGAATCCCGCGGGGGCACGCGGGGCTCCAATGACGTCAGCGGGCCCTAGAAGTCACAGCCCTGACTTCCCTGCGGTCATGGGATTGATGCGAGATAAGAGGCGAAGACCGAATCGAAGCGGAACATGGGTAAACGTACACGCGAACGTGAGACAAGGCAGATAAGACCTATCGTACAGAAAGACGAGAATCGTAACATTACCAATGGTTCGAAGAATCCCCGTTTAGTTTTGAATGCTGCTTTGTGTTCATCTCCTGGTTTGATCCTAATGTTCGTGTATCCCCATCTGACATCAAATTTGGAGAAGATCCATCCTCCGCTGAGGTCTGCAATTAGCTGAGGTATGAGCGGGAGTGGGTATTGGTTGCGTATGGTCCATGTGTTGAGTTCCCTGTAGTCCTGTACTGGCCGTAGTTTTCCATCCTTCTTTTTGACAAAAAAGAATGGGGCTGCGTACTGAGACTTAGATGGTCGAATGTATCCTTTGGCCAATTGTTCATCCAAGAACTCCTCTAGGGCTTTGTCCTCCGTTTGATTGAGTGGGTAGACTTTGCAGTTGATGTGGTCTGGAGCATTTGGTTTGAGGTCGATGGCGTGGTCCCATGGTCTAGGGGGTGGGAATCAGTAGGATTCTTCTTTGCTGAATACTTTTGCATGTCTTTTGTATTCGTCGGGTAGTTCCTTCGTTTCCGTTGACTGTGCCGAGATTGCTAGTTCTGTTGCCGTTGTACGTCCATATATTGGGTTCATTTCCTCTTCCAGTTCCCTGTAGGCTTATTCACGTTCTTCGTCTTGTATCCTTGTGACAATGCTTCGGATTTCTGCCTGGATGGTGGCTGGGTTTAAGGTTTTATTGGGGTTGATGGTGCGTATAATGATCGTGTATTGTTTAGTGTCCATGGTGGCAGTGGCCCATTGTATGCGTGGTTGAAATGTTGCTAGCCAGGGATAGCCCAGAATGAGGTCTTCCCCTCCTACATTGGTGATGAGGAACTGAATGGTTTTAAGTTTTCCATCAGTTTGTATATTTAGATCGACGCAGTGAGTGATTTTCCCTCCTTTGTTGTGCGTCCCATCTATGTTCCAGATATTTTGGGGGTTGGGTAGTTCCTTGGTTCCTAATCCCATCTTCTTTACGAAGTCTGGGTGTATGAAGTTGTGGGTGGCCCTGGAGTCCACCAGTGCTTTCTTTTTGGCCATGTAGTAGCTCGTGTGAATCGAAACTGGGACGTGCATAGATCGATAGTGTGTGATAAGCGACGAGTTACAATTTAAAGCCCTCACCCAGGCCGTTGGGTTCAGGCGCTTTGAAAATCCTGCCTCCCTGCCATGTCCCTTGCAAACACCTCCCTCTTATCCTCTGATAGGGCTGCGATGCGACCCATGATGTCGTCTATCTGGGGGTCGGTGTCTGCGTGGTTGGCTTGGACAGGTCCGTCGAAGTTGATGAGGGGATCTCCGGCTACGCTTTGAGGAGCGGTGGGGATTTCCTCTATGTAGGCTCCTCTGCCCCGTGCTTTCCTTGGTTGGTTACAGTCTCGTGAGAAGTGACCCTTTTGGTTACAATTGAAACAGGTCACGTCCCTGATGTTTAGGACTCTGCATCCTCCTCCTCTGCGTTGCATGAATCCAGCTCTTGGTGGGAACGGGGGTCTTCCGGGGGTCCAGTCCCTTGGGTCTTCTGGGTGGTTGCGGTTGATGTCGCCTATTTCGGCGACTCGTGCCTGGACTCTTCCTGGCATGGTGTCCATTGCATCAGGGTGGTTTCGATACTGTTGCCACCCTTGTTGAGTTCCCTGCCTTTGTGGGGCTTGGAACCGAAGAGGTTGGTTCTGGTGAGGCCGTGGCATGGCCTGTGGTTGTCTTCCAAATCCGTCAGATCTGGCCCTCATATGCAGGTATCGTTTCTGCTGTTCAATGAGCGTGCTCTTCCATTGAGAGTAGCTGCGTGGGTTGTGGAATTGATAGGCATTCTGGTACAGCTTGAGGGGAACACCTCGTGTGAATTTGTCGAGGACCAGTGGTTTGTCCAATCAATAGTCAGCCTGTCGGACTAACTTTTCAAATTTAGTGACGTAGCTGTCAATGTCCTCGTTGATCATTTTGAACCCCTTGTCGAGTTCTACTCGTGCGCGATCCTTTTCTAGGTTGTCGCAGAATTGGCCCTTAAATGCGAGTTCTACTCCTGCCCAAAGCCACGGGTCATTCTTGTTGGCTTGGGCATCGAGCCACTTGGTGGTTTCTGTTGCCCATTCATCGACGAGAGGTCCTTGGATGTAAGTCAGAAACATCATTGCTTTGATGTATGGGACCTTGAGGCTTCTGTTTGCAGCATTGACTCCTGCAAATCTGTTCCATTGGGAGAGGAACGCTTCTGCTTCGTCGCGGTTACCCGTGAATATCTTGGGTTCCTTTCCTAGGAACTTATCTGTATCAGGCATCGCGAATGCGGGTACGCCTGTTTGTCCATCGTTGTGGGGGTTGTCGTCAGGGTCTCCTCCTGGTGGTGCTCCTCCTCCTCCTCCTCCTTTTTCATCGGGGGATTCTCCAAATATTGCGGTTCTGGCTTGTGCCATTGTTAATGTAGTGGTGCCAGACATGTCTGTGGGGATGGACTTAGCGATCTGTTCAAGGTGTTCCTCCTCTTGTTGGTCCTTGATGATGCAGATCTCTTCCGGGTTGCTTGTGATAGATGGGGATGGTGCTGGTGTTTTTGGTGTTGGTGAGCGGACTGGTTCCTCTTCTTCTCCGTCAATTGGTCCCCACTGATCTCTGGTGGTGACGTTGGATTGGAGGATGTCGAGGCTGAGACTCGAGCTTGCTGGTCTGTTAACTTGGTATTTGTTGTGTACGTCATTCCACTGGATTTTGACCCAGCAGAGGTTGTCGAAGTTGAATTCTGTGGGGATGAGTTGGGATTGTCCCTGTTGGTTGACGTAGTAGGTGAAGTATCCCGGGTTTTCCTCGTCGTCTTTCCAAAATGTGTTTTCTAGATACTTCTTTGGGACGTTGCTGTAACGTTCCACCGGACGTTCTTCTTGTACTGCAGACAAGGCTACCAAGACGACCTAGCGATCACCAGATATGTTGAAGTCACGTACTCAATCTTCTACTAGCTCGCAAACGAGTCGTAGTAATGTTCCCCAAAGGATGCAAAGGGAGGTGAAGAGAGTGAGCTGAAGTAGATGTGGCAAAGGTAGTCGGCGAGACAGCGCGACTTAGGAGATGATGCAGCATGTTCCTTGAACGGCAAGAGTAGAGAGGAAAGGAAAGGATAGGGGCCTCACGGCGATCCCTCAGCTAAGGACTAGGAGTTGACAACCAAAGTCTATTCAGCACTCAACTGGCAAGACAGCGCAGAAGAGGCAAGGCGTTTGGGTGGTATAATCCAAGAAGTCAAGCTTGGGTCTTCAGCGACCATAAGCCAGAGCCTATATACATGTCCAAGGAGGTTTGAACCCCAGCTTGGAACTCCGAAACCCTAATACACGGATCCTAGGAATGAGTCACAATCGAGTCAGAGATAACAATCCACCAATGGCAGTAAGGCGCAAAGGTATGAGTCAGAGATAATCATCCGCAGCTGTATGAGCGCTGCTTCCATCCAATCAGAGCGCGAACGTGGTACAATCTATCAGAATCAGGGCACAATCGATCAGGCACATACGAGTCATCACAAATATGAGGCATTCGAGACCGGTCCAGGCACAAGCTTATCTGGACCCTTCTGGTGCAAGTCTAGCCAGGTCATGTGCCAGGGTCATGTGACGGGCACTTGATGTAAGATCACGTGATCCTACTCCCAATATTCTTGAGCGTTTCCGAGGTAGGCGGGAAGGTCACGTGACTTAGCTGGTTTCTGGGTGTGTTCAGCCACAAGTCTCATAACTTCAACTTCTTCTTCGGCATATTCAGCACGTGATCGCTTCACGGCAGTGTTCCGAGGTCTTGCAGGGGTGTTCGGGGAATCAGTTATGGGCAAAACCGTAACAGTTGCAGTCTCCTCTTCTGTTGATGTAGTAGGGTCAGAAGGGAACCCAGAAGTCCTTGGTTGTTCTTGTAGGATTGGCCACGGTGGGATCTTGGTCTTAATGTAACGTCTACCACGGACGTTCGCCTGACTTAGGCCTCTTGGTGTGTGGCGATCCTCGAAAGTCGAAAGTTGCGGTTAGCGAAGGTCTGAGGATAGAAGGCGGGATGGGGTTGAAGGCTTTCGTCTCTCCCGAAGTAGGCGTGGAGATCTTCTAGCTGAATGACGCCTTGGGGAACCTCGTCAATGTACTTAGCGTTGGCCCACGAAGCGCTGTCGATTATGAAGAAGGAATGGTATGGGGCAGCCACGCGTTCATTGCGGTATAGATGTACTTGGTAAGCTGCAACGTCTGCAGGGAAGTCCACTGATCCACGAAGGGACAGGCAAGGGTAAGTCATGGGGATCCCTGGTCTAAGGGGGATATGCCGGACAACTCACTTAAGAGGGGGAGCCTCTTAGTAAAGACGAGTAGAAGGTGGTGGTATTGGAAGAAGACCAAGATGCTGTTCTTGGTCTTCGCACTACTCTACTTATACAGATACGCGCGGGCTTTAAAGCGCCACTCCTGAATACTACTAGCCAATAGCGTAAGTACCATGAACCCTAGTACAGCTATCCTAGTACGAGTCACTCCGAGATCCGATCCGTTATCGTACAATCACATGTGCCGGAGCTTACCCAGCTGACTGATCCTACAAGTCCATGACGATATACTGCTGACAGTGATGTCATAGTCGAACGCGTCAGTGTCCACTTCCCAGCCCGAGGTGCCGATCAATCCGAAACGTAACACATCAGCTTGCATGGAATCTCCTTTCTTGTAAGTGATTTTAAAGGCAAAGCGACTTAAATACAGGGCCCAACGGGCCTGTCGATGGTTTAAGTCTTTCATGCTTGCCCAACATTCCATGTTCTTATGGTTGGTGATCACTTCAAAGGAGATGCCTTCGAGGAAATGTCTCCAGTCCTCTAAGGTGTGGATTAAGCCGAGCATTTCTCAATCGTAGATTTCATAGTTACGTTCTTCTTTGCCCATTGACTGTGAGCGATACGCAACGGGGTGCCAGAGACCGTCAGGATACTTTTGGGTAAGTATGCCACCAGTAGCAAATCCTGAAGCATCAGTCTCAACTCTTGTAGGGAGCTGTGGGTTGTACACCTTGAGAATAGGTTCTTGTACAAAGCTCTCCTTTAAGTGGTCGAAGGCTTTCTGCTGTTCGGAATGCCAGTGCCATGGAGTATCCTTCTTTGTGAGGTCATGCAAGGGTCGGGCAATAGCCATGAAGTCCTTGATGAATCAACAATAGAAGTTGGCAAACCCAATAAACGCTCTAACTTCTTTCAGCGTTTTGGGTGTAGGCCACTCCCTTACTGCAGCGACCTTGCCAGGGTCCATCTGCACTTTTCTGGGATGGATAATCATCCCAAGGTACTCCATCTCCTGCCTTTCAAACTCGCATTTCTCAGGTTTGAGATAGAGGTCGTATTCTTCCAATCTCCTTAACACTTCGCGTACAACTTTGCGGTGGTGTTCTAGAGAGTTGCTATAGATGAGGATATCATCCATGTATACGGCAACCTCTCCCAATGCGATTAGATCAGCAAATACAGTGTTTACTAGGGCTTGGAAGGTGGCAGGGCTATTGGTCATGCTGAAGTACATGACTTTTGGTTCATATAGCCCACGGTTGGTGACGATAGCACCTTTCCATTCATCTCCAGCTCAGATTCGAATATTATGGTAGCCCCATCTTACATCAAATTTGGTGAAGACCTTAGCTCCTTTCAACCAAATGATGATGTCTGCAGCGAGTGGAAGTGGGTATCGGTTCTTGATGGTAATTTTGTTAAGACGCAGATAGTCCTGCACTAGACGGAGCTTGCTGTCTTTCTTTTTGATAAAGAATACTGGTGAGGCCATTGGTGACTTAGATGGGACCAGGTATCCTTTAGAGATGTGCTCTTGCAGGAATTTGTCGAGTTCCACTTGCTTGCTTGGGGACATTGGATACGTTTTGACCTTCCAGTGTTTAACTGCATCTGGTTCGAGGTCTATGGCATGATCCCATGGTTGATGCTTAGGGAGCCTCTGGGATTCCTCCTCAGAGAATACTTTTGCAAAGTCATGATAGTGCTTGGGTACCATCTCTTCGAATGTTTTCTTAGGTTTGGAGGCGGTGGCTTTCTTGGCAATCTGCTGAGAGTATGTGAAGCCTGCCAAACAGAAAACTTCGTCTTGGACCATGTCTAGCACTTTCTCCGCAAGGAGATGGCGGTGTTCCATCCAGTTTGCCATTATGCGCATCACCTCTACCTCCAACTCTGGTTGCGCTGTTTCAGTGGTTGAGTTGAGGCACATAGTGCCTTCCTGCCAATCTATTTGTGGGTTCCGTTGTCTGAGCCAAGGTAGCCCCAAAATGATGTTCTCTGAGCCTAGTGAAGTGATGAGGAAGTCATGACTTTCTTCACTTGGGCTGACTTTCAGAGTAAGTCTGACTTTGTGGGTGATACTACCAGCTTCGTTGAGAGTCCCATCTATGTTATATAGAGTGATGGGGCTTGCAAGAGGAACCTGCAACATCTTGTGGCAGTCAGCGTACCTTCTGTCTAGGAACAACAAAGTTGCCCCAGAGTCTACCATTGCTGCTACTTTTACAGTATGATGACATCCTTTTAAATACACAGAAATATGAAAATGTGATTTTTTATCTTTTGTTTCAGGAATAATAGTAGAAGACAATGCTGCATCAGAAATCATCACATGCAGCATTGCTTCTGAAGAAGGTGGAGCAAAAGGAACACTACTATTGTTCATCTCCAAGGCAGATGTAGATGTAATAGAGTCAGAAAAACAAGAAACTGAACCAACACTACTATCTAACTTACAGGCAGAAATTTGGTGAGTATGAATTACAGAAGGTGAGTCCAAAATGAGGCGAGAGCATAAGCATATATTACAACTACATGAAGCCGAGTCATCTACTGTAGAGGGGCTGGTCGCAGCTATATGCAACCCCTGATCTAAAAAGCTGCCTTGAACGTGTCCAGCTGTTCCTGCTGCTTTTCCAACATTCCCAACAACTTCACCACATCTGCCTGGGATGTCTGGGCAGGGAAGTACTTGTGGTGGCTGCTGCCACAGTAGTGGACTGTGGATGGTGGACTAGGGGAATCTGTTGTTGCCACTGCTTTCAGCTTTGGCTGGTTTCCTCATTCACTTGTTTTGGCAGACATTGGCACGGTGTCCAACCCTTTGGCACCAGTTGCATACGTCACACTCATGATTTCCATCCTTTTTTGTGTGTTCTTTCAATCCACACCCATAGCATTTTCCTCTCATCCAGGTTTGATACTCACCCCGAGTTTTGAAGAATTCCTCCTTCCCTTTGTTGCCTTGCTGATGCGTAGTGTCAACTTGCATAGCATTGGGGTTGGGGGATGATGTTGTGTGTGATGATGAAGGTTTCCCTTTCTTCTCACTCTGGCATTGGCACAGTCTTTGATCAATGACTTGCACGCTTTGCTTGAGCTCATCATAGGTATTATGAGGCTTATCTGTGATGGCAAGGAGGTCTTTGATTTCGTCTGTAAGACCATCGTAGAAGCAGGTGTGGAGGTTAATGAGAGACCACCTGGTTTGTTACAATTTCTGCTTCTCGCTGTATGCGTCTTGACTTGTTTCACCACCTATTGTACAATATGTGGTTTCCACAGGCTTCTCATTGTCACGTGCCCATCCGTTTCACTTGCACCCAACTCCTTTCAACCGGTGGTTTGTGCCATCGAAAACACCACTACACCTTTCTGAGTTAATCTGATGCACACGTGGACCCGCGTGTCTTCATAACCCTCGATGTAGTGCATCCCTTTGTACTCGATTCAGCGCAAGGTGTCAGTCTGGCATCAGGGTGTTTGGCTAAGCCAAACACCCTGTATTAGTATATAAGTCATGCCCTACCTAGCTTGTATGGTAGACTTGACTTCTTGTGTAATACCACATAGTCCTTGCCTCACGAACCAACCTTTGACTTGCCATTGCACTTGAGTCCCCATTTTCGCTCGCCTTTTCACTTGAGCCCTGACTTTCTGCTATTGTCCTTGTGCCCCTGGGAGGCCAAGTGATACTTGTTCACCACTGAACTGAGTCCTAACTGACTCACGCCTTTCCAATCCCGTTGACTTGCTGAAGTACACGTCGTACTTAACGCCCCTGTGGTGGTGTGACACGGTTTGTCCAGAGTACTGCTCGAATACGGAGGCATATTTGGAAACCGTCTTTTTACCCTGTCTTGTTTTCTTTAGCTCCTCTTGAGCTATGTCTTGTACATCCAGGGGGCTGAACCTGCAGTTGAACTCTTTGATGAAGTCGGCCCAATTTCCACTGAAGGGAATAGTTCCCTTATTGACCGACTCCAGATATGGGAGTGCCCAGGTTTTAGTGTCCCCTTCCATCAAATTAAGGGCAGCAGCGATCCATCTATGTTCATCTGCATACCACTTGCTGTCTGCTGTGTGCCACGTATTCATGGTGTCCCTGAGTGATCCTGCCCAGTTATGGAAAGCAGCAAGGATATGATGGGCATCCGAGGAGGAGCCTTTCCCATCCCATGCTTTGGGGCGGGCCACTATTTCCTTGTTCTTCCCATTTCCAGGACAGGTGGCGGTTGCTGAGGCATCCTGCACTGTTAGAGCTGTGGCTTGTTGTGCAAGGTTGCCTACAGTGATGCCAAGGTGATTTATGAGGTCCAGGCAGTCCTGGACTGTGGGAGGGGGCGCTGGCATAGGTGGTGCGGCAGGGGGGAGGGTACTTCCACTCGGTTGTGACATCCTGTCTAACTCTTTCTGTCTCTCTTCTTGCTTGGTCTTCTCCTGTGCCTGACAAAAGTCTTCTAAGAGAAGTAGTTGTTCGTCTGGTGAGATCTCATCCCAGTCTTGGACGCAAGATATGAACTCTTTCTCGGCTTTAGTGGGAGGAGGGAGGGCAAATTTCAAGCGAGCTCCTTTGGGATACTGAGCTTGTGCTAGACAAGCTGTCTGTTTCCCTTTCTTCAGAGCCACATTCGGATGGGGGAGGAGAGAGGTTTGGGATTAAATCCACGGTGAACCTGACAAGTTGAGGGACAGTGAAGTCGGTTTCATCTACAACGCCTTCGATGCTGTAGAGCTCGAGAAGGGCATGTGTGAACCAAGGGTCGTGGTAAATCGCCTGAACGTACTGTTGGATGAGGTTTCGTGGGGGTGCCTCTAGTTGGAAAATTTGGACACGGATGTTGGCACCGTATTCATCAATGAAACTTTTGCCTGACTGGGCAAGTGTCTCTTGGGAGGAGGAGTGGGTGGAGTGGAAAGATTCTGTGGATACAGTGGGTGATGGTGAAGCGTACACTGGATGTAACGTTCCACCAGATGTTCTTCTTGTACTGCGGACAAGGCTACCGAAGCGACCTTACGATCACCGAGATATGTCGAAGTCACATACTCGATCAACTACTAGCTTGTGGACGAGTCGTAGTAGGGTTGCCCAAAGGATGCAAAGGGGAAAGTAGATGAGGAGATGAGAGAAGTAGATGGCGAGCACACCCGTGGTGGCTAGAGATGACAGGGGGTAAAGTGGATAAAGAAGGGACAGTGGCAAGACAGCACACACAGCTAAGGACGAGGATATCTCCAGGTATGGCACAAAAGACAACGTCGATTGTATACAGCCAACAGCCTATACAGCTACTAGAGCAGGCACTGGGTGGATAGTCCAAGAAGTCAAGCTTAGGTCTTCAGCAACCATAAGCCAGAGCCTATATACACATCCAAGGAGGTTTGAACCCCAGCTTGGAACTCCAAAACCCTAATATCCGGATCCTAGGAATGAGTCACAACGAGTCAGAGATGATCAGAAGCCAATGGCATAAGGCCCTCATGGTATGAGTCAGAGATAAGGAATCTGCAGTCATATGAGCGCAATCACAAACCAATCAGAACGTGAGAAGCATATGGTACACATCAGAAACCAGGCACGATTGATAACATGTACGAGTCACATCAAACACGAGGCAGTTGAGACCGGTCCAGGCACAAGCTCATCTGGACCCTTCTGGTGCGAGTCTAGCCAGGTCACGTGCCAGGGTCACGTGACGGGCGCTTGCATAAGATCACGTGATCTAATCCCAATAATCCTGAGGCTTCTGAGTGCTACCCAAGTAGTATTGGTAGTCAGGTGACTTAGCTCGTTCTCAGGCGTCTAAGGCCACAATCTTCATAACTTCAGCTTCCTCCTCAGCCAAATCGGCACGTGATCGCTTCACAGCAGTGTTCCAGGGTCATACAGGGGGTGTCCAGGGGTTCGTTACAGGCAAAACCATAACACTGGAGATGGGATTCGGTCTTCTTCAGACTGATTTCCCTGGTGCATGTGAAGCGATGCCAAAGCAGAGGCTTGAGTAGGGGGTGGTGTGATAGAAGCTTGTCTCCTCCTGAAGAGACGACGAAGGCGGGTGCAGATGCTTGTGAATATGCAAGGCAGTTTGGAAGTGTGTGGGGGTGGGTTTAGACAACGGGATACAATGAGTGTGCAATGCTAACTCAAGGATGAATGGAATGCCCTATCAAGCAAGACCAATACACAGTGGTGTTTCACACTGCACAATGCTGCAGCAATAAAGGGACACTCAAGAGTGGTGTAAGGGAATGTGTAGAGCTACAAGGCTGTCTGCCTCAGTCTTCTCAACCTGTTGGCTGCCTCTCACGCTGAAGCGCTCTCAAACTTTTCTGGTTGGTACACGTACAGCTGTCGCAGGCTAGGCCTGTGTAACGCCACCACAGGGGCATTAAGTACGACGTGTACTTCGATAAGTCAATGGGATCGGCTAGGTGCGAACCGGCTAAGGTTCAGTTCGGTGATGAACAAGTATCACTTGGTCTCCCAGGGACACAAGGATATTAGCGGAAGTTCGAGGCTCAAGCGAAAAGGCGAGCGAAGAGGGACTCAAGCGCAAAGGCAAGTCAAAGTCGTTCGTGAGGCAAAGACGATTGTGGTATTACACAAGAAGTCAAGTCTACCGTACAAGCTAGGTAGGGCGTGACTTATATACTACTACAGGTTGTTTGTGAAGTACAAACATATGACGCGATCCTGAGGTACTGGCCCCAGCGAGCTAATGAGGAAGTGTAAAGGGGAAGTCCGTAAAAAGTACAAGGGAATCCCGCGGGGGCACGCGGGGCTCAAATGACGTCAGCGGACCCTAGAAGCCACAGCTCCGGCTTCCCTACGGTCATGGGGTTGGTGCGAGATAGAAGTCGGGGATCGAATCGAAGCGGAACATGGGTAAAAGTACACGCGAGCGCGAGATGAGGCAGATAAGCAGATAGGACATATCGTACAGAGAGATGGAATCGTAACAGCCTGGCTGGCTCAATGTCTAACTGCAGCTTATCTGGTGTGGTGACCAGTTCTGCAGCCAGTACCCAGAGGTGTCTACTGATGACCAGATAGACCCAATAAAGGCAAGCACAATGTATGCCGGTTTTATGGACACTACAGTTGTACCATGAATGCACAGATTCTGCTTACAGACTTCCCCAGGCAAAGAGTGAGGTAGATAACACAAGGGACTGATGGTCGTCAACCACCTAAGAGAAAGATCAAGAACTGGTGAGTGTAGAGGGCTCAAGAGTGTGAAGAGGAACTTGTCCTAATGTAGCGGTATGACACCTCGCTACACTAAGCTCAAGTGAAAGGATAAGTTGGAGTGAACTGCTGGGTCTTCAGGACTCAAGCCTAGCACAGAGATAAATCATGCACCAAACTTACAGTCAATGTGGAGCATGCAAGAACAAAGGTGGCTCTTATACAGAGTCACAAGTCGCGATGTCACATGGTGGTAAGCTGAGTGGAGAACCAAGAGGACAAGTTAATTGGGAAGAGTAAGGAGTACAAGGAATACACACCTGAGTGGAGAACCAATAGGACAAGTTGGTTCCACTCAGGATGCTACAGGAGTGTTTATATACACTACTGATGCTGGGCTTAAAGCTGAGTCGTAACACTATTACTAAGTGTACAGTAAGACTCCATGACTCAGGAGCTGACACGTCGTGTCTAATAATAGCGCTATCTATTGTGCTGACTGATGCACTTGTCATAGTGCTGACGTGATGCCTTATCTTTGCTGAGTAAAACCTAATACAGCGAGTAAGCATAAACTACTAAGCATGGTCTAGAGCTATCTAGAAGGTTCCTTCCTTATCTACCAATCATAAGAGTCCGTACGTATATGGAATGTGACCAGATTGGGTTGTCCCTTTAAGGGTGTAACTATCCCAGGGTCAAGTGCTCAAAGGTGCACATGATGGCAGCATGTGACTAACAGAGTCTTGTACTTTGGCCCTTTATATCTTCCTTGAATAATTCCACATAAATACAGAAAAATAGGAAGATAAATATATGCGTTGTAAGGATCCCTCAGGCTCTGGCCCCAAAAACTACGCATTTTCAGTACTTTTGGTCTCAGTCCAGCGCCGCGTGGCTTACTGCCATATTGGTCATATCTCACCAGCTCCCACTCACCATCGATCGCTTGTCCTCCCCCTTCACTCTCACACACTCTCCTTCCCTCTCCGTCACTTGATTTCTCCTCACCATCGCTCACCCTTGCCTCACCTCATCGCCATGAACCGCCATCAACACCAATCCCCTTCGCAAGACACTTCCCAGCCCTCGTATGCAGGCCACGCATTCCCGTGCCTCATGTCCCCTTTGTCCATCAACATCCCGTTCTCATCACACCACCCATCTCCCCTACTCCTTTGAGGATGTCAAGCTCACCAGACCCATTCTTGCTGCCTTGGCCACGTCATCCCATTGTCGTGCATCATAGCTTCTTGGCCCCCCCTTTGTATCAGTTTCCCATTTGTCTCCCTTTGACCATTGTCTGTCTTGATCGACTCCATGTTCCGTCTCGTTCGCTTTCCCTATGCCACTGTCCTTCTTACCTTACTCTTTCACCCCTACTTACTTGTCTGGGGTAGCTACAGTCTCGTTGTATAAAAACCTCTCGTCCTTGGCTCAGAAATAGCATCTCAGTTTTCATGTTTCCCTCTCCTCTCTTGCATGCTGCGCAATCGTCCCGGAAGTCAGGCCCTACCACGGGCACTCTAAGGTTGTCATCGCCGTCTCACCTCATTTTGCCACCTCAGACAGCATCGCTCTCGTCTCGCTTGCATCATTCTCATCTCGTCTCGTCGCTCTCACTCTCACCTTCAACCAATCACATTCGCACCAGCTGTTGCCGTCACAAACACTTCAGACTCGGCTCTCCCACCTCTGTCCCTCTGCCTTCGAACTCACACAGACTCAGCTCCGTACAGCGTCCATGACAATGTACGGACTCATACAATTGGTAGATAAGGAAGGAACATTCTAGATAGCTCTAGACTCTGCTTAGTAGTATACGCTTACGCACTGTATTAGGACTTACTCAGCAAGATAAGGGTGTAGCGGTATGACAACCTCGCTACGTCAAGCTCAAGTGCGAACTATAAGTGAACTGTCTGGTGAGCACACCCAAGCCTGGCGCAGAGATAAATCACGCGCTAACGCACAGTCACAGCGGAGTGGACGAATAACTCAGAGTCTTTATGCAAGAACTCAAGATGTCAGTGATCACGCTGTGGTGCGCTGAGTGGAGAACCAAGAGGACAAGTTTAGATTGGAGAGTAAGGAGTTACAAGGAAAACACGCACCTGAGTGGAGAACCAAGAGGACAAGTTGGTTCCACTCAGGACGCTACAGGAGGGTTTATATACGCTACTGGAGCTGAGCTTTAATTGAGTCTGAACACTATTACTAAGTGTATAAGTAAGACTCCATGACTCAGGAGCTGACGCGTCGTGTCTAATAATAGCGCTATCTATTGTGCTGACTGATGCACTAGTCATAGCGCTGACGCGATGCCCTTATCGTGCTGAGTAACTAGGTTCAGCGTGTAAGCGTAAACTACTAAGCGTGGTCTAGAACTATCTAGAATGTTCCTTCCTTATCTACCAATCGTGTAAGTCCGTACGTATATGGGATGTGACCGGATTGGGTTGTCCCGTTAAGGGTGCAACTATCCCAGGGTCACGTGCTTAAAGGTGCACATGATGGCAGCATGTGACTAACGATATCTCGTACTTCAGCCCTTTATATCTCCCTTAGATAATTCCGTAAAAATACAGAAAAATAGGGAAAATAATGTACGCGTCCATGACATCACCCCCCTTCTTAAGGGTCGACGTCCGCGTTGGCCTCTGTGTACATATGAGATGCTTGCCAAGGCAAGGACGCGTAGATGAGAGTGGCTATTTTTCTAGGTGCGCCCGGGTTCGAGGAGTGGAACTCCTTGACTTTGTCCGGGGCATGCGCTAGATTTTTGGCTGGCTCCCAAGTGTCCTCGCCTTCACCGTAACCTTTCCAGCGAACTAGGTATTTAAGAGTACGACCGAAGAGTTTGGAATCTCTTATATGGTCGACTTCGTACTCTTCTTCCCCTTCGACTGTGATGGGTTCGGGTGGAGGTGGCATAAGCCCGTTAACTTTGTTTCCCTTATAAGGGGAGAGGCGGTCTACATGAAATACATCATGGATCCGTAATGCAGGGGGGAGTGCAAGCTTGTAGTCGACGTCACTTTTGACTTCAGTGACTTCAAATGGGCCTAGCTGTTTAGGGCCCAGTTTGGACGACTGCTGGTGTATCTTTATTTGCTTAGCTTGCAACCAGACTTTATCCCCGACGTTGAAGACGTATGGCTTGTGTCTCTGTTCAACGTCTGTTTGCATTCGCCTTTTACTTAGGCGTAGAGCTGCCTCTGCATCCCTTCTTGTGGAAACTAAGTGCTGTAGACGCTTATCGAGCGTTGGGATACCGGTAGGCCTACCAGCGGGAATGGTGAAGTCAGGTGTATAGCCATATAGTAGCTCAAAGGGGGTGTGCCCCGTGGCTGAGTTGAGTCTACTATTGACCACGAATTCCGCTGTAGGGAGCAGGTCTGCCCAATCATCCTGCCTCTTACTAATGAACAAGCACAAGTAGACTTCTACTTCTTGATTTTTGCGCTCTACCTGTCCATTAGCTTGAGGGTGATAGGCGGTAGTAAGACCTGCGTCTATCCCTAGTCGCTTATATAGTGCCCGCATGCTCCTTGCAGCAAACTGGGGTCCCCTATCACTGATGATTTTCTTGGGGATCCCGTGCAAGGGGAAGACTTGCTCGAAGTAGATGGATGCTACCCCATCAGCCGTGATTTGGGACGTCACTGGAAATAGATGGATCTGTTTTGTATAATGATCCACTATGTTGAGGATCATATCCTTTCCACGTGACATGGGCAGGGGGCCGATTAGATCGACTCCGACTATCTGCCATGGTCCCTCAGGTACTTCTTGTGGCTGAATTATGGCTTTGGGGTGTAGATCTTTGCGGTAGCGTTGGCATCGATCGCATCCTTCTACGTATGAGCTAATGAAGCCTGCCATGCGTGGCCACCAATAGTAGCGACTGACTAGCTCGATGGTGCCGTTCTTACCAGGGTGACCGGTGGTGACAGAGTCGTGGCATGATTTGACCACGTCTCGTCTTAATGTCCGGTCGTTGGGAACATACAGTTTCCCTTTGTGGTAGACTAGGCCGTCATCTTCCTCCCACATCGCTACTCCGTCCATGAGAGCTTTTGGAGCGGTCTTTTGTAAGCTTTTAAGACCCTCTATTACTTCTGCTTCTCGAATGGACGCGAGTCTTATGCGATTCCCTAGGGAGTCCACTTCTGGGCGGAAGTGTGCTTGGGCGGCATTGAGGAAATGCTTGGGTTGTAAAACCTGAACCTGGCGGTTATCCTCGTTGTCTCTGATGTGGTCTCTCGAGAATCTACTTAATGCATCGGCCTGCATAGAGTCTCCCTTTTTGTAAGTGATCTTGAAGGCAAAGCGACTTAAGTACAGTGCCCATCGGGCCTGTCTACGGTTTAAGTCCTTCATGCTTGCCCACCATTCCATATTCTTATGGTCGGTGATCACTTCAAAGGAGATGCCTTCGAGGAAGTGTCTCCAGTCCTCTAGGGCGCGGATTAGGCCGAGCATTTCTCTGTCGTAGATTTCGTAGTTGCGTTCTTCTTTGCTCATAGACTGTGAGCGATACGCAACGGGGTGCCAGAGACCATCAGGATACTTCTGAGTGAGTATACCGCCAGTAGCAAATCCTGAAGCGTCGGTTTCGACTCTTGTTGGAAGCTGTGGGTCGTACACTTTGAGAATGGGTTCTCGTACGAAGCTTTCCTTCAAGTGGTCGAAAGCCTTCTGCTGTTCAGAATGCCATTGCCATGGAGTGTCCTTCTTCGTGAGGTCATGCAAGGGTCGGGCGATAGCCGCGAAGTCCTTGATGAATCGACGATAGAAGTTGGCGAACCCAATGAACGCTCTAACCTCTTTGAGCGTTGTGGGTGTGGGCCACTCCCTTACTGCAGCGACCTTGCCAGGGTCCATCTGCACTTCTCCGGGGCGGATTATCATTCCCAGGTACTCCATTTCTTGCCTTTCAAAGTCGCATTTCTCTGGTTTGAGATAGAGGTCGTGTTCTTGCAATCTCCTTAGCACCTCGCGTACGATTTTGCGGTGGTGTTCTAGAGAGTTGCTATAGATGAGGATATCATCCATATATACGGCGACCTCTCCTGCTGCGATTAGATCGGCAAAGACGGCGTTCATGAGGGCTTGGAAGGTGGCTGGGCTATTGGTCATACCGAAGTACATGACCTTTGGCTCGTACAGCCCGCGATTGGTGATAATAGCACCCTTCCATTCGTCTCCGGGTTTAATCCGGATATTGTGATAGCCCCATCTTACGTCGAACTTGGTGAAGACCTTAGCTCCTTTCAACCGGTTTATAATGTCTGCGGCGAGTGGTAGTGGGTAGCGATTCTTAATAGTGATTTTATTAAGACGACGGTAATCCTGCACTAGACGGAGTTTGCCGTCCTTTTTCTTTATAAAGAATACTGGTGATGCCATCGGTGATTTAGATGGGACCAGATATCCTTTTGAGATGTGCTCTTGCAGGAATTTGTCGAGTTCCACTTGCTCGCTTGGGGACATGGGATACGTTTTGACCCTCCAGTGTTTAACGGCATCTGGTTCGAGGTCTATAGCGTGATCCCACGGTTGATGCTCAGGGAGCCTCTGGGATTCCTCCTCAGAGAAAACTTTTGCGAAGTCTCTGTAGTGCTTCGGTACCATCTCTTCGAAGGTTTTCTTGGTTTGGAGGCGGTGGCTTTCTCGGCGATCTGCTGAGAGTATGTGAAGCCTGCCAAACAGAAAACTTCATCTTGGACCGTGTCAAGCACTTTCTCCGCAAGGAGACGGCGGCGTTCCATCCGGTTTGCCATAATGCGCGTCACCTCTACCTCCAACTCTGGTTGCGCTGTTTCAGCGGTCGAGTTGAGGCGCATAGTACCTTCCTGCCAATCTATTTGCGGGTTCCTCTGCCTTAGCCATGGTAGTCCCAAAATGACATCTTCTGGGCCAAGTGAAGTGACTAAAAAGTCGTAACTTTCTTCACTAGGGCCGACTTTCAGAGAGAGTCTGACTTTATGGGTGATACTACCGGCTTCATTGAGAGTCCTGTCTATGTTATATAGAGTGATGGGACTGTCAAGAGGAACCTGCAACATCTTGTGGCGGTCAGCGTACCTTTTGTCCAGGAACAACGAAGTTGCCCCAGAGTCTACCATTGCTGCTACTTTTACAGTACGATGATGTCCTTTTAAATATACAGAAATATGAAAATGTGATTTTTTATCTTTTGTTTCGGGAATAATAGTAGAAGACAGTGCTGCATCAGAAATCATCACGTGCGGCATTGCTTCTGAAGAAAGTGGAGCAAAAGGAACACTACTATTGTTCATCTCCGAGGCAGATGTAGATGTAATAGAATCAGGAAAACAAGAGACTGAACTAACACTACTATCTAACTTACAGGCATGAGTCGTATGAATTACAGGAGTTGAGTCCGAAACGAGGCGAGAGCGTAAACATATATTACAACTACATGAAGCCGAGTCATCTACTGTAGAGGGGCCGGTCGCAGCTATACACGACCCCTGATCTAAAAAGCCGCTTTGAACACATCCAGCTGTTCCTGCTGCTTTTCCAACATTCCCAACAACTTCGCCACGTCTGCCTGGGACGTCTGGGCGGGGGAAGTACTTGTGGCGGCTGCTGCCGCAGTATTGGACGACGATGGTGGGCTAGGGGACTCCGTTGTTGCTGCAGCTTTCGCTTTAGCTGGTTTCCCCATTCTCTTGTTCTGGCAGACGTTTGCTCGGTGCCCTGCTCTTTGGCACCAGTTGCATACGTCGCGTTCGTGGTTTCCATCCTTCTTTGTGTGCTCCTTCGAGCCACACCCGTAGCACTTCCCTCTCATCCATGCCTGAAATTCGCCCCTAGTTTCAAAGATTTCCTCCTTCGGTTTGTTGCCTTGCTGACGCGTGGCGTCAACTTGCATGGCATCGGGGTTGGAGGTTGTATGTGGTGATGATGAAGAAGGTTTCCCTTTCTTCTCGCTCTGGCGTTGGCGCAGTCGTTGATCGATGACTTGCGCGCTCTGCTTGAGCTCATCGTATGTGTTGTGGGGCTTGTCAGTGATGGCGAGGAGGTCTTTGATCTCGTCTGTGAGACCATCGTAGAAGCGGGTGCGGAGGTCGACGATGGACCACCCGGTTTGTCCTGAATACTGCTCGAATATGGATGCATATTCGGCAACCGTCTTTTTTCCTTGTCTTGTTTTCTTTAGCTCCTCTCGAGCTATATCTTGGACGTCCAGGGGGCTGAACCTGTGGTTGAACTCCTTGACGAAGTCCGACCAGTTGCCTCCAAAGGGAATGGTCCCTTGGTTGGTGGACTCTAGATATGGGAGTGCCCAGGTTTTTGTGTCCCCTTCCATCAAGTTGAGGGCGGCAGCGATCCACCTGTGCTCGTCTGCGTACCACTTGTTATCCACTGTATGCCATGTGTTCATGGCGTCCCCTAGTGATCCTGCCCAGTTGTGGAATGCGGCAAGGAAATGACGGGCGTCCGAAGAGGAGCCTTTCCCATCCCAAGGCTTTGGGCAGGCCACTATTTCCTTGTTCTTTCCATTTCCGGGGCGGGTGGCGGTTGCCGAGGCTACCTGCACTGTCAGGGTTGTGACTTGTTGCGCAAGGTTACCGACAGCGATGCCGAGGTGATTGATGAGGTCCAGGCAGTCCTGGACGGTGGGAGGGGGGAGTGGTGAAGGTGGTACGGCGGCGGGGAGGGTGCTTCCGCTTGGTTGTGACATCTCGTCTAACTTCTTCTGTCTCTCTTCCCGTTCTAGTTTCTCCTGTGCCCTACAGAAGTCTTCTAGAAGAAGGAGCTGTTCGTCTGGTGAGATCTCGTCCCAGTCTTGGACACAAGATATGAACTCCTTTTCTGCCTTAGTAGGGGGTGGGAGGGCGAATTTCGAGCGAACTCCGCTGGGATATTGAGCTTGTGCTAGACGAGCTGTCTGTTTCCCTTTCTTCGGAGCCACGTTCTTCGTCTTCCCGTACGTGGGAGATGAGGGGGTGAGGAGGGGATTCTAGGCGGGGAATGAGGTTCGCAGCGATGGCAATCAGCTGCGGGACTGTGAATTCAGTACCGAGGACGGGGATTTCTAGGCCGTAGAGTTCTAGTAGGCCGTAACGGTACTCGGGGTCGTGGTAGATTGCCTGCACGTATTGCTCGGCGATGTTACGAGGGGGTAGTTCTAGCTGGAACCCCTGGTAACGGATGTTGACACCGTCTTCGTCAATGAAACTTTCGCCTGACTGGGCGAGTGTGGCTTGGGAGGAGGAGTGGGCGGAGTGAAATGATTCTGCTGATACGGTGGGTGAAGGTGATGCGTACACCGGGGAGGGGATCCGGTCTTGTTCAGACTGGGTGTCCGGGTGCACGTGCAGCGATGCCGAGGCAGAGGCTGTAGTCTGGGGTGGTGTGATTGAGGCTTGTCTCCTCCTGAAGAGACGACGAAGGCGGGTGCGGACGTTCGCAAATATGCGAGGCAGTTTGGAAATGAGGGGAGGTGGATTTAGATGACAGGATACAACGAGCGCGGAGCGCTAACTCGAGGGTGACTGGAATGTCCTATCAAGCAAGACCAATACACAGTGGTGTTTCACACTGCGCGAGGCTGCGGCGATAAAGGAACACTCGGGAATAGTGAAGGGTTATGTGTAGAGCTACAAGGCTGTCTGCCTCAGTCTTCTCGACCTGTTGGCTGCCTCTCACGCCGAAGCGCTCTCAAACTTTTCTGGTTGGTACGCGTACAGCTGTCGCAGGCTAGGCCTGGCTGGCTCAATGTCTAACTGCAGCTTATCTGGCGTGGTGACCAGTTCTGCAGCCAGTACCCAGAGGCGTCTACTGATGACCAGATAGACCCAATAAAGGCAAGCACAATGTATGCCGGTTTTACGGACACTACAGTTGTACCACAAATGCACAGATTCTGCTTACGGACTTCCCCAGGCAAAGAGTGAGGTAGATAACACAAGGGACTGATGGTCGTCAACCACCTAGAAGGGAAATGATAAAACTGGTGAGCGCGGGGCTCAAGAGAGTGAAAAGGAACTTGTCCTAATGTAGCGGTATGACAACCTCGCTACGTCAAGCTCAAGTGCGAACTATAAGTGAACTGTCTGGTGAGCACACCCAAGCCTGGCGCGGAGATAAATCACACGCTAACGCACAGTCACAGCGGAGTGGACGAATAACTCAGAGTCTTTATGCAAGAACTCAAGACGTCAGTGATCACGCTGTGGTGCGCTGAGTGGAGAACCAAGAGGACAAGTTTAGATTGGAGAGTAAGGAGTTACAAGGAAAACACGCACCTGAGTGGAGAACCAAGAGGACAAGTTGGTTCCACTCAGGACGCTACAGGAGGGTTTATATACGCTACTGGAGCTGAGCTTTAATTGAGTCTGAACACTATTACTAAGTGTATAGTAAGACTCCATGACTCAGGAGCTGACACGTCGTGTCTAATAATAGTGCTATCTATTGTGCTGACTGATGCACTAGTCATAGCGCTGACGCGATGCCCTTATCGTGCTGAGTAACTAGGTTCAGCGTGTAAGCGTAAACTACTAAGCGTGGTCTAGAACTATCTAGAATGTTCCTTCCTTATCTACCAATCGTGTAAGTCCGTACGTATATGGGATGTGACCGGATTGGGTTGTCCCGTTAAGGGTGCAACTATCCCAGGGTCACGTGCTTAAAGGTGCACATGATGGCAGCATGTGACTAACGATATCTCGTACTTCAGCCCTTTATATCTCCCTTAGATAATTCCGTAAAAATACAGAAAAATAGGGAAAATAATGTACGCGTCCATGACAAAGGGCATTGTGTCAGCACTATGACAAGTGCATCAGTCAGCACAATAGATAGCACTATTAATAGACATGATGTGTCAGCCCCTGAGTCATGGAGTCTTACTGTACACTTAGTAATAGTGTTTAAGACTCAGTTCGAGCTCAGCTCCAGTAGTGTATATAAGCCCTCCTGTAGCGTCCTGAGTGGAACCAACTTGTCCTCTTGGTTTCCACTCAGGTGCATCTTGTCCTGTTGTAACGCCACCACTGGCGTTAGTCCGACTTGGACGCGAAAGGGCGTTCACGACTTAGCAGAATAATCCTTTGAGGTCACGTGACCTGATCACGGGATACACGGCGTTTATAGGCACGTGATCTAAGTGTACACTAGGGCAAGTCGTGCCACTAGGTAGTCCGATAATCGATGAAGACGACTTGCTCCAGAGGAGACAAGCGAAGCACGCGTGAAGAAATGAGTAAAGGTGGTGATTTGAAGAAGACCAAGATAGCGAATCTTGGTCTCCCTGGGCCACTAGTTATACATGTACGAGGCAGCTTTAAAGCTCCTCTCCAATCCGTTCGACGAATAGCTAAAGTAGCTCGAACCCTACTACAGCTATCCTAGGAATGAGTCATGCCCTATTGGCGTGTGATTCTACTGTCCCTGCTGACTGATGCGACTGTCCATGACACATTACTACTTACTAACGAGGTCATCACCGTAAGTAAGAGTCCGTTCCGCGTACACCGTGACACCTGTACTCCTTGCTCTCCAATCTAACTTGTCCTCTTGGTTTCCACTCAGCTTACCACTGTGTGACACTGCAAGTTGCTACTCTGCATAAGGGTGGCCTTTGACCTTGCCCGCTCTGCTGTGACTGTAAGTTCGGCGTGTGATTTACCTCTGCGCTAGGCTTGAGTCCTGAAGGCCAGACAGTTCACTTCAAACAATTTATTCACTTGAGCTTAGTGTAGCAAGGTGTCATACCGCTACAGATCGGATCTCAAAATGACTTGTAGTGACTCATACTAGGATAGCTGTACTAGGGTTTGCTCTACTTACACTATTGGCTAGTACTTCTTGGAGCGGCACTTTAAAGCCCACATGTACCTGTATAAGTAGAGTACTGTGAAGACCAAGAACTGCATCTTGGTCTTCTTCAATACCACCATCTTAACTCGTTATCTACAGGGCTCTCCCTCTTTGAGTGAGTTGTCTGGCATATCCCCTTAGACCAGGGATCCCCGTGACTTATCCCAAGATCCCCTTTGCAGGCAGTGGAATATCCGATGGGCACAGCAGCCTACCAAGTCCATCTCTACCACAACAAGTGAGTCACCTTGCCTTATACTTTATTCTACATCCTCAACAATGACAACTGGGCACATGCCCGCTACATCGCAGAGGTACCCCCAGGTATCCCACTTCACAAGGATATCCACACGTACTTTGGAAGAGACGAGCGTCTTCTGCCTCACCCTGTGTTCTACTCTGACACCCCTGTAAACAGGAACTTCTTCCCACAGAGGTTCACCACCCCTCAAGAGGCCTAAGTCAGGCAAATGTCCATGGTAGACGTTACACACTACAAGTCTTTCCAAGATCCGATCCATATCATACATTCACATGTGCCAGAGCTTACCTGGCTGACTGATCCTACAAGTCCATGATGATATACTGCTGACAGAGGTGTCATAGCCTTCATGTCAGTGTCCACTTCCTGGCCCGAGGCACCAATCAGCCTGAAATGTAACACAATGAGTGTTGTGTTGGATGTCATTGTATTGTTGCTGCAATATCAAACATGTCAACATCGACATTGCAGCACTGGATGGAAAATACACTTTTACCATTGACAAAATTTAGGCATATCCAATAACAAAAGGTATTTTTTATCCACAAATTTTCATACATAAAATGTTGATAAGGTAACTAAATATTGTCAATGCAATTTCAAAGCACAATATGTAGACAATATAAATTTCCTTTTCCATAATATTGTCAGAATATTATAGAGGTTATATTATGTATCTTGTTGATATATTTTACACAGTAATATTTTGTCAAGAAATATTGTTGTGGTTGCCTGAACCTCTGGAGTGAGCCACTGTTGCCATTTTATAAAGATATTACCATGTGAAATATTTTAACAAGATACATAATATAACCTTGATAATATTCTGACAATATTATGGAAAAGGAAATTTATATTGTCTACATATTGTGCTTTGAAATTGTATTGACAATATTTAGTTATCTTATCAACATTTTATGTATGAAAATTTGTGGATAAAAAATACCTTTTGTTATTGGATATGCCTAAATTTTGTCAATGGTAAAAGTGTATTTTCCATCCAGTGCAGCAATGTCCAGTCTGGCAAGCTGTGTACCCACAATACTCCCATGTCACGATCCACCAATCGTGCCATTGATTATCTCAGATAATCAGCTGCCGAAAATACCTCAGATTCGGTTCTCAAGTTTCGGAATATTCTCGGTTTCTCGATTCTTGTCTCACGTTTCAGATTTGACTTCTCATTCCGATTCGAAGATTCTCGACTGCGCATAGGTTGCACAACCATCGCGACAGACTGACGTGCTCAGTCTATATTTAGTTCTGCACTTACGCATCCTCAGAAAATAGTAGGAAAAGCATAGAAAAACAGGATTCCTGTAAGATATTTAAGGAGCCAGTAGTTTACCCTGTATTCTTCGTTCTAGTCTTGTTCTGTCACGCCACCAGCGGGGCGACGTGTGACTCTGGGTTTACCAGCAGACTGGCATAACAAAAGAGCAAGGTCTAGGGGTCATAGTCGCAGACGATGGCTAAGGAGACTTGGATCGGTCAAAGGCGTACGCTCAAAGAGGCGTAGCGAGAACGGTGATGCACAAGATAAGAGGATGGTCTTAGAAGCGCAGAGCAGAGTTCCCAAGGTACTAGCTGGTATTGCTAAGTAACTCAAGTCTGGGGACTTGAGTATGAAACGCTACTGGTATATATACATGCAGGTACATAAGGTTCGTACCCAGCTAAGTCCGCTCTACCAAGGGTTCGGTGGTCCGTGCGCAGCCATGGAACCTACTAGAAGGTCACATGAGGCATTGCGCCATCTATCGTCATCAGGTCTAGGTCAATCTAGGCCCAAGTCACATGATCGGTGACGTCACAAGCCCAGGTTCTTCCGTAACCGCTCCCTAGCACCCGGGGATCCAGCGCGGCTGCTCATCCAGCTCCGCAGGAGTCTCTGCAGGGTCTGGCAGTATCTCCAGGCCGTCATGCACGCAGGCCGCACCTTCGGTGGTCGGGGTTTGTAACATGTTCCCTGTCTCTTGTCGTGAATTCTAGTTCCATTCTCTTGCCCTTTACTGAAGGACAAGCAGTCTTACATTTAGTGCTCTGCCTGGCTATATAGGCAGTACTCCTCTTGGTAGCTCAAGAGTGTCCTAGGCTCTGTCAAGCTATATTGGCAGTACTACTCTTGGTAGCTCAAGACAGTCTGGCGTAGCAGGAGAGCCCCTGCCAGTTGATTAGTTAAACCAGGTCGCACCAGGTGCGCTGACTAAGCGTGACCTGGAAGTACACTCACGACTAAGTGGTATCGACGTGGTCAAGAGCCCACCTCTAGGATCGTGAAATCCCACAATACCCCACCATAAAATAAAACTCCAATAATTTCCTTTCATGGAACAGGAATAATGGTATTAAGTAAAAAAGGAGCACAACCTGTCCTTAACACAAAAAACCCCATTATTCAACCCATTTTTATCTTCTGATTTCTGAAATAATGAAGTACAATAATGGGACAAATAATGGTACTTTAAAAGACCCTATTGTCAATTTTTTTTTGGAATTTTCCTGATGTGCCCCCAGATGTAGTCAGAGCATGATGATGATTATGTGAGCAGTGTGCCTGGTTGGCACCTTGGCAATCAGGAGAAAACACCAGTCTGGAGAATTATCTAGAGGCTCCAAATCCTACAGAAAGTCATCCACTGGAAAATAAAATATGAAAGAGCAGATAAGTTCAAAAACAGCGGAGCCTGAATCTGACTCACGGAGAAACGGCAAACGCGGACCGAAAGTTCTTTCTGTACTGCCCCCCCTCCCCTGTTGAGTGATCCGACGCGTGGCGCTTTCAAGTTCGAATACTGCTCCGACTCCGAGTCCACTGTTACTGAATGCATTTGATGTTTTCTATTCGTTCTAACGCTCTTGTGTCGGATGCTCTAGCAGTAATACTTGGCCCCGGGCCCCGTCCCCAGTTATTTTTCCGTGCAGCGCGACGTCAATCCAACTTGCGAATTAAGCACAGTCTGCGGGCCACCACACTACCTACGCCCCCCCCTCTTTCGGTTCTGGCGACTTCGAAAGATGTCGCTGCCGCTCGGGACTGGTTGAAGGGTTTTGGAGGGTGCTCTATTCCCAGAGCGGCGGTTGATATCACCTTTTCCCGTAGTTCTGGTCCGGGAGGTCAGGTCTGTCCCCATTCGTTTGCACATGTAGCTCGCAACGTAATCCTACGATAACGAATAAATAGAATGTCAACAAAGTCAACACAAAGTCAACACTGCGGTGCGCCTTGGACTCTAGTTGGATACCTTTGTGGGCGCATGATGGCCTCCTGGCATCGGTCTGTTGTGGTATTGTTTCGGTGTGGAGAATCTCATTCTCGCTGACCGTTATACTGCCACTAGCCTTACTTTGTCAGGTCAACACGTTCCATTCTGTTGACATCAACGCTCCACCGTTCGCAAGCGCAGAACGTTGATGACTGCCTGTCGAAGGTACGAAAACTTCAATCATTCTGATGGCTTTTCGGTAGTCAACAAACCGACTACTTACTGCAGTTGCATGCCTTGATTAGTTCTGCCTCATCTCGGCCTTTCCAGGACGAGCCATCGGAAGTACAGAGGGAACGCGTGAGAACGTTAGAACGGAGAGCGAATGTACAGCGCCGTCTGCAAAAGGACAAACGCAGCCAGACAAAAAGACAGAGGGGAACCACCAGACTTGATTGGGATTAGGTTATTCTGTGCTTCCACTTTTTTCCAGCACGCATATGGTTCGGAAATGACCTACCTGTCACGTCTGGGTTTCCATTCGGAAGTTCTGAAGCTGATGAAGGTTTGTATAACTTGGCCAATGGACAAGGACTAATTGTTAAGGTGTTAATATAACTGGCACACCCGTACCCGTCGTTCAAGAGACGACATTACAGCATCACCCTATCCTCCTGGATGACAACCCATGTTACCCTCTTTCTCCCTTCTCCCTTTATCAGGTACTCCAACACGATGATAGGCAAGATCAAGACGGGACAATTTAGAATCGGGACCTACAACTTGGGGTCTTAGGCTAGTGGACGAATCGACAATGTTGCACTGGCACCTGACGCAGTTCCTCAAGACGCAAAGAACGTCTTTCCTGTGTTGGGCGATCATCGACCCCTTTTCCATTGTCCCTGCTCCGCAACCGCGACAATGCTTTCCCGAGATTATTGGCCAAACACGACTTTTCCTGACGACTTGAAGGCGGCCCTCTTCGAGTTTGTGGGTACGACAGTGTTTCTTCTGCTCGCTTTTGGTGGGACGCAGGGCTCGAATGAAGTGGAAGGCTCTGACCTCGAGCGAACGCTCTATATCGCAACTGCCTTTGGGTTGAGCTTGCTCGTATCTGCCTGGTTCTTCTTCCGCGCCACGGGCGGGCTATTCAACCCAGATGTCAGCCTCGCACTGCTTCTCATCGGCGCCATCGGGCCCGTGCGGTTCATACTCTTCTGTATCGCCCAGCTGACTGGCGCCATCACGGCGGCGGCGGTTATACTTTCCCTTACCCCTGGTGCGCTCACTTATAAGTACGTAGTATGCCCGCCGGCTTTTGGTGTCCATTTTCGTCTGGTCTAACCCATGTCTGCCAAATTGCCCGCTTGTCTAGCACGGTTCCCTCCCCGAACATCAACCTTGCTCAGGGCGTGTTCATCGAAATGTTCATTACTGCGGCACTCTGTCTCGCAGTGCTAATGCTCGCAGCCGAAAAGCACAGTGCCACGCCGTTTGCTCCAGTAGGTGTTTTGTGCTCCCCACCCCTTTCCCTCCTTTCCCCATTCCCTGTATAATAAAATCTTTGCCCGCCCCAATCATGGCTGACCGAGGTGACATAGATAGGCGTCGGTCTCACTCTTTTCGCTTGCCACTTGTGAGTAGTGGAGACATTCCTCTTATCTCCCCTGGTTCGGCCCGGAACCCTGTCACGCGAATATTCTTTTCTGACCCCACGGTTTTGTGTTCTATACACACTCCACGACATATTCAACCGACGCGTTGATGTTGGAATGTACTACTACCGCCTCCCCCGCCTTCTCGATTTTCGCAACCCGTGCCGTCACTGCAGGTTCGCGGTGCCCTACACGGGTGCTGCTATGAACACCGCACGTGCTTTCGGCCCTGCCGTAGTGACAGGCTTTCCAGGTGATGCTCAATGGATCGTAAGTCGTTCCTCCATTTTTCTTCTTTTGGACAACGTCACTTCCTCGTCATCATTCGAATCTCTTATCTCACTATCGGGTTTGTGCGAGAAAAAAAAATAGAACGTTGGGGAAAGCACTTACACATATACGCACGGATGTGACCCCTTGACCCACACCACTTCCCGTCGTGTATCGATGATGATGAGCGTGATAACCAACTGACGCACAATCCGTATCGTTTCTTCTTGACAGTACTGGCTGGGCCCATTCCTTGGCGCGCTCCTCGCCACCGCGTTCTACGTCTGTTTGAAACAGTACGTCATACTAACTTCTCTCCCACCACCTTCCCCTTCCCCTTTCCCTTCGTGGGGTCTTTTTTCTCCGCTTCTTCGAAAAGTCTGGACCCTGACGCCAAAGATTGCATATCTCCTCTCCACGCGGGTCCTTGACTTTCAATTTCAATTGCTCTGCTCCACAGCTACCAATACTGGACCCTCAATCCTGGGCAAGAAGCGACCGAGCCTAAACTGTCGCCACCGGATCCTCTGAGTGCTGTCATACCCGCTGACGAACGTGCTATGAATAGTACTATTAGTGCGGTGTGACTTGGATGAGGCTGCAAGAGGCTGGACTTGATGGGTATTATGAATATGACGCGAATCTGATCTGTTTCTCTTGCACTTTCCCGCGCCCGATTCGGAACACCCAGACACACCCACGCAGCCGCACGCTTCGATGCAACACGCAACGGAATGTTTGTGCGCCGGATGTGGCGTGTACGTATGGGTTGCATTGTATAGTAGTTGCAGTTCAAATTGTAACCTTTGTTCGATTGCTGTCATCACCATCACACCGTATCACATAAACTAAGTCCAGGTCCATGACACGCATGACACGCCACCCATGACCCAATTTTCCACGCTCTTACACCTTTGCTTACGACTGTGTGTGTATAATCGCCGAATCTGGGTGACCCCCGAACAGCCCAATAGCCTAGCCAACTCGTTTACTCTATTGTGCTTAGTACTAAGCACATGCACACATGATTAGTAGTACCGGCGCTTAAGCCGTGATGCCAACAAACGAGCCTGTCTTGTGTTACTTTGTCATGTTGCCGACCTTATGGACAACCCCCTGGCGCTTGCCCTGGTGGGAGCTTTTGATCATTGTAGCAGTAGCACGTTTGGTGGAAAGGGCTTGGCTGGCGATATTAGGAAGGATTCGCCAAAAGGCCCCAAGAAGGAAATAATTGCACCAGAAGAAAGGACTAGAACATGACGACGATGGTTTGCCCCCAGTCACGTCTATATGTGCCAATGAAAAAGTATTATGACAACGTAACCACTTTTGTAACTGACCTATCCACAAGAACCACCCCCATGCCACCACTTTGTTGGCGATTTTGTCAAAGAGTCCAAGGTCAGCTCAGCTATGACTTGGGGAGACGTGCACCAGAGCATGATCCGACCATCTGAGTTGGAACAACAGGACCGAACTAACGGACGGAACTCGGAAAAGAAAGGTGACTCGGCTGTTCTTTAGGAGCGAACGGTGCGCAGTTTTGTTGTGCCCCCCGCCCCAACGGAGGGGCGAATACAGCGATGCCGGGAATAGTGCGCAAGAGGTCACCGTGGTGGATTCACACGGTTATCATGTCTTATCTCACGTGTCTGGCACATCTCGATCTCGATAAACCTACTGTATGATCCTACCCGTCCAACTCCACACCGATTTAGCGAGACAGCTCAATTGTCTTCCTCTCATGCATTACACGTATACATGCACAGACGAAACGTGTTTCGGCAGGTACACACAATATCGTTTATTGGAATCAAGTTCGAAACCCCACCACCACCACCAACTTCAAATTGTACATAGATATTGTTATTGGTTACTGTTAACACAGGATGAAGGGGTATACGGATTACAAACAACAAATTAGAGGCGATATATGATATACAATACGCGGCAGTGCGATGCGTGATTGGTGAGCAACGCAAAGCAAATATCGACCAGCGACACAGGACCCGTCAGTCCGACAGTCGAGGGCAATTCATCAACATCATCATCATCATCATCAATGTCAGCGCCCAGGCGTCAGTCAGTCACAATCATCGAAACACCCCTTTACAGTATCTATTCCGCCCTGGTCTTTCCCTCTTCCGGTCCATGACATGTCGAAGCGAATGATAGGTGGAGAGCCAGAGCAACGAAGTTTCGGCGTGGGAATGAGTGTGAGCGTGGGCGTGGCGCAGCGTGGTACGGATAACATGGCGTGGGTAATAGTCGGTCACCGGGAAAAGCCAGTGGCGCTGGTCTGTGAAACCGCTCGCAAACTCACGTCGCATGCATTGGCGGCGAGCATGACACGGATCCCGCGAGGCGCTTGCGGATCGGAGGGTCCTGTGATTGCTTCCCGTCAGCAACATTTGGGACGAAATGGCAGGCTACTCACCTCAGAGTCCCACGTCCGGGCGTGCTTCCGTGCAGGAGACCCACTCACGCTCGCGCTCGCGTTCGATGTGTGCGGCGAACCGACGTCCTCGCGCTCGCGGTCGTCCCAGGCGTACGCAGGGCGCATTGGCGGGATGGGCACAGACGCCAGTGGCAGTGGTGGCGGGGCGGAGTACGATGCGAGGCGCGTGTGCTCGGACTCGTAGGTGGACGACTTGCGCGGGTACATCGATACGCCGTCTGGGACGCCGTCGACGCACGCGCACCCTGGGAAGGGGCAACTCGTACTTTGCGGGCGCTGGTTCTGGCGCAAGAGCAGAGACACTAGAGGGTTCGTATCAGCGCAGGGGAAGAGCACCGGTATGAGGGACGGGGAATTACAAAGATGATCGCGCCTGTCCTCAAGGGCGGCTACTTCATGGTATACTCGGCGTTCGGTTTCGAGAGAGGCGGTGTAGGCGGCGAATGATTCTTGGGTAGCTTTTTGAGCACGACGCAGTGCAGTACGGGCGCTTTGCAAGTGTAGGCCTAATCCAGGTTTAGTGAGATGGGTGAGAGCAGGCACATCATAGACGTACTAGAAGAATCTGCCTCCTCCTCGAGGGACCTGATGCTGCCTAGACGGGGGCTAGACTTTATAGGCGCCGGGTAGGAGACGGCGGAGACTGGCCCAGAATATCGAGAAACAGAACGATCTGTTGATCGGTGACAGTAGCCTCAGCAGGATGAAGATGAAGAAGATGAATGAAGAGCGGGTAAAACTAACCGCAGGTTAGACGTCTTCGGTCGCCATCCCAAGCGTCGTCGCTCGAGGCACCGTCCATCACCGAATCGTCTGATGGCTCCGGGGATTCCGAAGGTAGCGGCGGGAGAAGTCGCGCTGGAGGATTGTAGTGGTGGTTCTCGAGGAAGGCCTTACGCAGGCGGGGATTGTGCGGAATACCCGCAGCCTGACGCTCGATAAACTTTCGGAGAAAGGAGAGCTCGACGTTGTCGGGCATGACGTAGGGAGGGCCCTTAATGTCGCCGCGTTGCATCAACAACTCGAGGTGAGACATGACCTTGTCCTTGAGTTGTTGGAGCCACTCGTGGAGTTCCATGTGGTCCTGGTCTGCGACGGGGTCATAGTCCTGACGTCGACGAGCCTTGCGCCAATAGGTCTTTGTGAGCTTGAGGGCATGGTTGACCTCAGCGTCGAGGCTGCGATACCATTCTGTGGCTTGGGGATTCAATAATACGGTGAGGACGCCGGGTTGTACGCGAAGCTGAATAAGGGAACGACCGTCGGCGTTGGGAGGGGAGAGGACACCCTTCTGTCCTTGGTTGCCTCTTGTAGCACCTCGGGAGACGTTGCCAAGTTCTGGCCAGGGGAGGTCGTCGGTAAGCATAGTGGGGTTCGGGGGAAGAATGAACTAAAGGAGAGCATCTCGGTTGATTTATAGAATGAGAGGTAGAATTGTTCGAAATCGCCAGAAGGGTGGCCCTTAACGGTATGCCGAACTCGGAACAGCAACTTGAAACTAATATTATTTAAATGGGACAACCCCGCATTCGTTTCCGTGTGTAGGAAGGGGAAGGGGGAAGGGGAAGGGGAAGAAAGACCAGACCAATCGCAGCTCAAACACGCGACACACGGACATGTAACCTACGCTGATCTCGTCCTTACGACCCAACCCTATCCGCGTGGTCTCGAATCCCATGAAATCCTATCCATGTGCCTGGCTCCTCTTGTCACTTTTGCTATTGCTTTCATACTGCACCATGGGGTTATCATTGATCCCTTTCCTTTTTTCCTTCTCTTTTTTTTTTTTTTTTTGCAAAACTCGACAATTTTTCTCTCGCGTGTCGGCGTAAAACTACACTGTCTTCATTTATCCAAGTTGAGAATGCATTGCCTCTATCAACCGTTCTTTGACGGGCGCGCACAAACAAAGTGAGACCCACTGACACCCACCTTGTCACCAAGGCTAGCATCCCCCGATCACCATCTTCGCCCGAACACCACGCACAGCTTTCCATTCTCCATACGTACGGCATACCATTTTGACCACTCTTCTTCATCTTCGTTATTCCCTTCGGGTACTGCGGCGTAACCGAATCCTATTCATGTCGTCTTTCTGCACTTCTTGGCGCGCAGTTTGTGCAGGTCCCCAGTAGCACTGAATCGGCGGAATAAAATACTAACACTCTTGCTTGCTACGCTATGGCATCGTCACGACTTGGCCCGTGCAGAACTTGGCAAGTTCGCAAATCGCTTAACCAATGGACAGCTCCGCCGCCGCCGCCGCCACCGCCACTGCGGCGGCCTTGCTTTCAGTTCCCACCCAGTAGTGGATAATTAAGTAGATTATGCGGCGTGCAGCCCGTTCTCTACGACTGTTCGACAACTTTTCGCTGGCCATCGGCGGATCATTGGTGAGAGCAGGGTAACCAGTAACCGATGACGCCTGCAAAAGCGCCGAACCCTCCCGTCATTACGAACACCACTGGGGTACTGTATGTACAGTTAATGGCATAAATACTGAACGGATTATGTACTGTATCATGACACCACACACACACACACACACACACACACACACGCACAGGCAGTCAATTGACGAAAGTCACTTGTTGCCTGCACAATGATTGAATCATTTCAATATCATTCGCGACTTGTTATTTATTTGATCGCCGTTAGAATGGTCTAGTAATGATTGGGAACAAGCGGTGTCGCTCGTCGCTCGCCGCTCTTGTTTGCTGTGCGCTGCAGAGGCACTGCACGGTTGCCGTTCCAGAGTCCATGCTCTCCCACACTCTTTTACACCAGTCGCACAGAAACTCTTCTGCCGGAGAAGAAGCCGCCATCCGGGCGCAATAGCCTCATTACAGTAGTCTGCCTTCCGAGTCGCACCCCTAAGTCCGAATCTAAACGGTTCTGGCCAGAGGTCTGGGAGTCAAGCGCGTGTCGCTCGTCGCTCGCCGCTATTGCTTGCTGTGCACCGTAGCAGGCAATTTGCTTTTGGTTGATTGTTCCTCCTTCTTTCGAGTCCATGCTCTCCCACGACCAGATGTACAGAAAGCGCACAGAAACTTCGGGCGCAGTTTTCACCGCACGTTATAATAGCTCCCATGAGTCTGGGCCTTTCTTCGCACCCCTGAGTCCGAATAGTGATCAAACGAACAGATGGTGATGATTGGGCGGATGATACGGCCTAGGTTCTTCTGCAACCTGCCAGATAAAATATTGCGCCCGCATAAATGCGTGTACAGTCATATAGGTCATCTATTTTCTTCGTTTAGGGAGTGCACGATCAGCAGCAGCCCCTAACACATCCCAGCGCCCCTGGATTTGAAAGAAGGATAGAAACAGAAGATAGAAATCAATCCTTCACCTGAAGGCGTAAATCGGAGGGAGGAATTTGATTGACCACTGATTCAAAAAAAAAAAAAGAGTTTGATTGACCAGATGTTCGAGACTTGCAATCAGTAGGCAAGTAGTCCAAATTAGTGCTTACCAACTGTTGAACAATACAGCAACCGTCACTGTCACCTGTCCTGTTCCAAGTGCAAAGCCGACATGTTGCATGCACCTTGGACAGAAATAGAAACCGGTTGGTGCAATCTGTTAATATCTGCCCTGTGAGAGGAATGATGAACAATTGAAGTAGTGAGAGAGAGACTGATAGGGCGTGAAGCGTCGATCCATTTTCAGCCACTCTCACGCCCTCATTTGACCTCAGATGCCTTCCATCCGGGACCCAATTCCCCAACTGAATGCCGCGACGAGGAGTGGGACGTGTGTGATACCAACTCCCCCTTTTTGGCCGACAGGTACCCATACTCGGCACTCCGTTTCCAAGTGCGTAGATGGTTTCTTTCTATTCCAGGCAATCGCGAAGGATTGGAAGCGCGTCATTGTCGCGGTTGTCACAACAGAGCAGCTTAGAGCACTTTAACAAAGATATGCTCCCCCCGTGATTACCGGAACAACTAAACAAAAAAAGAAATACTTATATAGTACTATCGCCTTTCTCACTGTCAGTGGAGCTGGCCGTGGGAGAGAAGGGAAGAGAAGGAAGCAGGGGAGGCTCGTGATTCACGAGCATCAGAACAACGCGCGCCGCCGTACTGCAGGATTCGGGCTTAGGCGAAAACGAGACTGCGCACTTGTCGAGCAACCGCTGAGGCACTGTGAACGGCGTCCACTGTGGGACGCTCAGCTGCTGTACTGCTGTGCTCGTGCTCTCGTACTATCCCTTCACTGCCCACTGTTGCCCTTACTGGTCCGAGGCTGATGACGCGCTGACCGGTGGGTGATCCCGTCACTCTTCCACCGGCAATAAGAAATGCCCGTCGTCGTCAAAGAGAGTCAGAAAGACACAGCCATAGGTGACCAAAGAGAGGCCGTGAGTGACGAGTCACTACGCCGATCAGAGAATTCAGACTGTGTCAGTCGGGTGGGATTCGGTTGGGAAAAATAAAAATAAAAACAATTGTCCACTCGCATCGCGTTGCCTCCACCGATTGTGTCATCACTTGCAGACAAGCCCGGATCCAAGTGGTGACTCAAAATCGAAGTTGGTCACACTCACAGTTGACCTGCAGCCCAGGACGGATGGCAAATATTACCGGTTTCGCAGTAGATTCATATCAGTTTATTAGGTCCTAGGAACTGACTTGCCAAATCGTCTGTCATGCGGTCACTGTAGCCGTTGCACGATTACATCGTGACACACCTAGATCGAGGTCAGCAGTGGCAACAGCGGCGGCGCGAGGGGGGGGCATACGGGGAGGGCCGTGGGATCTCACCATATGGTGGACTCAAACGACAGCAGACAAGTATGTGCCTTACGCTAGCTGAAAGTAACCACACTCAGGTGTGTGTCATAGTGAGCACACACTGGCACTGACTGGCATCCGCTTCCTTTCCGAATCACGCCGCTGTACAGTGAGCGCGAAATTCTACCGGTACAGTACCGGCCCCCTGTGCACCAGTCGACTCCGCCAGTGCTTCTAGGTTTTGCGGGTCCCGCGTCATCGAAGTTGGGGCCGCGGCGTTGTCTTCGGTAATCAATGGTACCACAGCACCGGGACATGAAGCTTTCTCTCCGCAAAAGTGGCGAAGCGAAAAGCGAGCATCGTGCGCGCTTACACTAGTTCTCAACGAATTGGTCCCTTAAGACGGCGTCCCGTTGGCATTCTGTATGATGAACGATGTTGCGTGGCATTGAATTGACCGTCTGGTGTAATGTACATCCAGTTGGGCGCAATTGCCACATGCTCGCTATTAGCTTGAATGGGTTACAATCCCGAGTCGGACTCGGGCGCCTGTGAGTCAGGTAACGGTTTGTCAGATTGATTCGGTCAACAACGGGGTCAACGATAACTTGAGAGGCACCAATGACGGAATGAGAACAGCGGCACAACTCTATCTCGGATGTAAAAAGTGAGGCCGAAATACGGCAGCTTCCCATAGGGTTCATCTATAAACCCGGCACCCCCATTGACGGACTGTAGCAATGATAGCCAGGCCGGTCGGCGCAGCATGGACCAACGATGCGCCGCCAAGCGTGGGATCTTATAGGTGGGATTGCAGAAGTGCATTGAAGTTGCGGCGCACGTCTGCTGAAATTCACAAGTTCATCCCCTTGAGGACGCAACATGTTGCACAAAATGATCTTGGGATCTTCAGGTAACACCTGCTCCAGACCACCAGAATTTTCGTCTTTTCGTAGTTGTAAATCTGTGTAGATCTTCTATTTTATGATCCTATATCTATGGAACCTATACTGTATCTCCTATTTTTGGGCAGTGAACTTGGCAGAAGGGAATGGGAAAGCATTGATCTATTCGGATCTTTTAAATCATGGGCGCCATGGGCAACTGTAAAACATGCGGTGCTGGACATATAGGGGATCTAAATGTGTGTATTTTTCTGCACGATATGTACCATAAAGGTCTATTTGGTAGGGAAACCAAGATTGTGCATTCGAGGAACGAGTGTTTACACATGACACGGGGCTAGACCCAGTTCTGGGAAACCCATATGCAATGTGAGTATTACCCATTGCGGTAGGCGCGTCAATGCCTGGTGGCGTTCCGAGTCGGACTGAGATCAGCTGCAGTGAGATCCCACATGTACGCGTTGAATCGGATCCGCAGATTCGTCCACGCGGAAGTATTGCTGTGCGATGGTACATATCCAAAGTGAGTGATGGTCATCGCCAGTTGAAGAGGTCTTTCCTCCCATGCTGTAGAGGGAATAGATCTCTCAAACCACGCCTTATCTCCCTCCTACTAAGAGAAGGAAAAGAAGAGTGCGCTCATAGAAAGAACCCTGCCGTTTCCGTCACGACATGGTTCCTTGCTGTGTTCTTAACACGAGCGTTTGTCTGGGGATTCGCCAGGGATCCGTTTCCCAGTGTTGACAGGTACTCGGAAAGCAACTCTTCGCCTTCAAGTTGCATGGGGCAATCAAGCATGCTGCGGTTCTGATGAGAAACATCATATGGTACAAATACCGACACCGAACTTCCAAGTCGGAAGATAGCGTACGTACGTGGCCTACGTTGCGTGGAATGGGAACTTGCCAGCGCGAGATGTGTCACAAGCTGAGCGTTCCACGTTAAACTGAGGTCCCAGTATGCACGCGGAGCAAAGCCCTGACAAACTCTCAGCCATTTGGAGTAAGTTTTATGCCCTGCGATGCTTCACGATAGCGAGAGAGATGTTCCCCTACTGATGTACTGGGCCTCAGTCCAATTACGCTTAGACTTCAGTAAGGAGAACAGGCCGATCAGAAGGAGTATGTCCTTGGCTATGTGAATACAACGAACTCAGGAAGGAGTACCCAAAGTATCGCACGGTCATATCTCGATTCTCATTTGGTATGATGTTGTGATGAACGAACAAATTGAACGTTGAACGCCGAGTGTTTCCAAAGTTGCATTCCGCCCCAATGCTGGGCGACCACAGAAGGAAGGTGAAGGGATACATGAGCGCTACGGTATCCTGTAATCAAGACAACGAAGACTGAGAGTCAAATGATAAAATGTGCAACGCGCGCATAGACCTCCTTTCCCAAGCGTTAACTATCCCCGATCAATATCCTGTCCGCAATCAAGGGTAGCAAGAAAAAGGTTGTCAGTCGCGCCCACGAGGGACTGCTCGAAAGCGGCTCTCTTTGCGGCGCAGAGTACGCACGCTAAATGCCCGGATATACCAGCTACGAACCCTCGGTAGCTCCAAGAATCAATCCAGTGACAGTAAGCAACGATGTACTGTCCTGTAGTGATGTAGCCCTTAGCGCTGAGGATAACCGGTCGCAATGTCAATTTGTTGTCGCCGTGTGCGACGAGTTGACCAAGGATTTCGGGAAGTGCGCCCAAAGAAACCGTGACTGGGCATGTGAAACTAGAACATATGATTCTAAAGTCAGGGTGTCCTTTGACCCGGGTTCATGGGAAAGAAAAGGGTGTTGGTGCCTGACATTCTGGTCGAAAGATGGCGGACAAAGAGTGGGAATAACCCTCGTGTGAATCTTCAAGCGCTAGAAGTTCAACTTGAAGCGCAGCCTTAATGAGGCGCAGGTGAGGCATCATCACGTGATTTTTCTTAATCAGAGCATTGGCCCCATGTACGATATCATTCCCACGTCCCTATTGAGACAACAGAGCACGTCAGAGGTCGTTATGGAGCAGGCTGGGAAAGTGATGTATGAGTCCATTAGTCAGTCCTACGAGGTGGTCGAGAGTCGAGACGCTTCCATCGCGAGGTCAATGTTGGAGCAAATCAGGCAAGCCGATTCCCTCCCATGGAGAATACGCTAGCTCGAGACAAAACGGCAAAGTACCGATAGAGAATAGAACGTGCACCCATGGATACTGAAGCACAAAGCGTCTGCGATTTCGCAAACCTAGCGAAGAAGCCGCCGTCTCTATGTAATCAAGATGGCGATTGAGCGCCTTGACTCAATAAAAGAAAAAAAACCAGGGTGATGTGCTTTTTGGTTACCTATGATAGGTCCAGGAGTTGAAGCACCCGTTATTAGCGTGAGACGGATGGCTTGCGTTTGAGACCAGCACCGCAAAAACGGAGCTTCCGTTTCCTGTGACTACTAGATGAGGATGTTGTCATTTGCAACCTCTACTAGAGCTTGTGTGGTTCTCGATAAAGTGAGCGTCTATTTCTCACAAACCATAACCGTGACTGAACGCCACGGCGAAGAAGTAGTGATCGTCCCGAATAGGCAGATCTGAGATCCACGAAGATGCGCGCAGTGGACGATGTCGCCAACAATGGAGAAAGTCATCAGAAAGTGACCAGGACAGATGGTTACCAGTATCTAGTGCGAGTCGAGTGTGATCCTGATCAACAGCACCGTGGGCGTAATGCAACGCAGATACCCAGTTCCGAGCTAAGACTGGCGCAGGCACCCGCGGCAGCTGCACCATCGCACGCAACCGAGCGGTTGTATACCATGAGGTGAGAAAAGGGCTGTTTATTAATCACTCGTCTTGATGGAGGTGCTAGTGTCACATAGCGGTCATGAGGGACAGGACACCAAGCTAGCGTTATACAGCATCATTACAGTCTGAGGACAAATTCTTGAGACCAGAACATTCGTCACGAGGACGGGTGTTGGCGTACCTTACAACATCACGCAAAGATAGGGATTGCACCTTGTGTTTCGTCCATTACCCAGCCCTGGTTCTCAATATCAAGACTTTGATGCAAACGCTCACAAAGGGCTACTGGACAACGCCACTCGTGCCGTCCGAGGATCAGCGGTTCCACGACTTTCTGCTTACCCTTGCCCTTGGATCGCCTCTTGGTCTGGGGAACTGCGCTAGCAACGGCTGCCAATGAGGGAGCAGGGCGAACGGGGGCCGAGTTACGTTGCGATGAAGACCGAGTAGAGGATCGAAACGATGTAGACGATGAAGACGTATGAGCTACATGTCCCGCCACGTTACGTGGCCGCAAGCGCGAACGTATAGAGCTGTCCTCGGTGGAGATAGCTGGTTCGCTGCCATCCATAGCTAACTGCGATGGTTCGGGCTGCCGTTCGATCGCGTCGACTGCCCCTCTCGCCTTTGTGGTACGCGCGGATGGACCCCTGTCAAGGTGCACTGTGCCGTCCAAAACCAGACCCTGCGGATTAACCGGGGAAGGGATGTCAACCATGTGGTCCTCGCCTCGCATCCTGGAATCGGAGGAGTCAGTACCAGTAACCTCCATGCTAGTAGGCTCTATATCGGGTGTAGGTTGTGGCTTCATCAACTCGGCTATACATTTGCCGTCGAGCATGTGTCCACAACGCAAGCTCCAAAGGCGGCGACGAGTACGTTCATCTTCGGGCATACTGCTTCCGCCAAGAACGAGGGGATCCAGGCAACGAGCGCAGGCGAGGGTATTCATGTTCTCGCTAGGTAAATTGGATCCCGTGGGTTGGCCACTGGGGCCCGGCTCTTCGTCCACATCAATAACGGTGACGGAATGCGACGGGGACTCAAAGTTGTGGGCGAAGCCGGGAGCAGGAGGGTATGGGTGGGTATAGGCAATGCGGTATTCATGGGGCGCACGTCGGGGTTGTGCACGGTCGCCTCCGAATTCAAACGGGCCAACCTCTCCCGCAGCCAAATCGGAAAACGCAAGTGCATCCATCATTTCTTCCTCCGTCGGATCTCCAAAGAGCCATGTGGGAAAGATTCGTCCAATGGTTTGCGAGAGAAAGCCATGTCGTTGGTGTATGCCCCGGGCAATGCGCAGACGGTCAAAATAACGCTGACGCGCCTGATCTCGGGCCTGCTGGTGTTGAATTAATTCAGCTTCATGGCGATTGGTCAGTGAGACGAATCCACCGCCTAGGTTGATTATAGGACGTGGACGAGAAGCGTCGCCAAGAGGAGGATGTGATGCTGGTCTCGGCAAGCGGGCTACCATAGCTCTTTCAAACGCGAAAGGCTCTACGTTGGGACGGACAACATCTGGAGGGAATGCGCGGGTCTGTTGTCGAGGACGATGGCGTGAAGGTAGAGGGGGGACTGGAGGTGGTGCGTGAATGGTTTGTATCGGTGGAGGAGGAGAACGTAATCGGCCACCTTGGAAGAACCAAATCAAGCTGAGGTAATTACGGAAGAGGCGGGCTCACCTGCGGGTCTGGGCTGCGTGGACGGCCCAGTTTCCACACCATCGTCACTGTCTAATACGATGATGTCCGGCGTTAGGTTTTCAGATGAATGGACTTGGAGTCTCGGTCGTCGAGGTGGACGATGGTCATCAAACTCGTCGACGTCAATAACCTCGTGATGCGTGCGGCGCTGTGGAACGGCAGAGGTTGATGGCATCGCAGCTGCTACTGGCGCGCTATCCTCCATATGTTCTGTACAGGATGAGTCGTTTTCTTTGTCGTCGTCTATGTCGATGTCAAAGTGAAGGCGTGGAACGTCGGTCTGATCCTATGACACGTGATCTGTCATTATATAATAAGCGCACGGACCACCGCCCTGACTGGTTTTAAAAAAAAAAAGCTGCATGTTGTCATCAAGTACTTTTCTCACAACTCGTAAGTGATCACCTTCTCATTTCCCCTCTTTTTTTTTCGGGATGACTTCATTCTCTTCCCCGTCCTATACGACCATGCCGAGGAATAGAGTTGTCTGTTCGCAACAGACATGCGTCTTTCAAAGACACAGCGTGCTTGCCAGTACCATTTTGTCTGATCATCTGTCTGTTCTCCGAGTTTGGACCCCTGTGCTAATGGTTTGCGACCTTTCTCTCTAGGCTTCATCACGAGTGTCCTTCTTCGTTTATTTGGTAAGTAGCATTGCTCTAGATGTGATATTACTTCTTGCGCTGCCGAGATGAAACAACGCCGAAATTCGCAGTTTCCACTCAAGTGCCCTCTCGCAAGGAGCACTCCCCCAGTACCGAACGTCTATATTTCCCCTCTTACTCGCTGAACCCATTAGCTGAGTGGAGCGTGGACCGCCTTCCTTCGGGGTTGGTGCGCTGGGCGCCAGGTGGGGGTTGGCACGATGAGGGGCAGTAGTCCTTCCAATGGATGTCTGACTCTAACAGCGCAAATTTATCTGTCGGCTTGACAGTTTGCTAACTCGGAATCTTTTCTAGGTTACGCAAAATACTATGACGGGCATATAGTGGCTGACTACCCTCCGAAAGTGGAGGGAAGTGCACGTGGTCTTAGCGACTTATCCGTGTAGGTACTATGATAGAAGTTCACTGAGACAGTGAGAAGTACAAGGTACTGTACAATACTGTATATCGTAGTGAAAGCTCCTGTGCGACGATGTGTACACGTAATTAGAACATTCTCGACTGAACCCTGACTGAACGCGTGAACTCTAAAAAAAAGATCGTTCGGATTCTCGTTCCGAAACCCGTGTCAGGGTCGGGTCATCTCGTGGTAACGACGTCGACGACGACCTCAACGCCTCAGACTCCGAGGCTACCGACAAACACGGCAACAGTCCAAAGGGGAGGATGCCTAGTGCCACTGGAAAGGCCGAGGAGCAACAAGAGCGCAGTCTCCATGCTCTTCTCCCATTTCTTCAGACCCAGTCACAGACCTCTCTCACTCGCTTGTACCAGCGTCCTTCTTCATGCCTTCCCATATTTCGGTATGCTCGAATGCGATGTGCCCTTTTGCATGTATTCTAATACATCCGTAAGTCTTCTGGGGGCCGTGGAACGGCAACTCGTCATGAATCTTCTGTGGCTCGAGTCGTCCATTCCGACTGCTACTATGTCTTCCTGGGTAACAAAGGAAGGGAAAACGTGGGGATCATATCACTTTCCATTTGGTTACATTCAATTACGCGCTCTGTCAGGCATTTCGACGATGCTCTCGACTTACTCACACGATTACACATTTTGACAAATAATGTCACTACCAAACTTGGGTTGAGCCCTGCATTCAAGTCTAGTATGCGACAAGCCATCACGGGCGGGTACATACAAACAACCTTACTCTTATCTCTGTCCACTCACAAGTCATCGCGCTCTAGAGGAACTAGCGTCAGCTTTGGCGTTCCAGCGGAATCGGACGATAAGCGTCATGCCCCATCTATTGACGCGTTAGACGCGTACGCTCTTGAGCGCTGGGAGGTATATACAGTCAGGCACGGTCCCTGCAGTAAATTGACCTTTTCTAGACCATTTTGCATTATATGGTTTCTTCTGGGACTGGTCAGATGCCTGTTAAACCTTCTCAGGGCGTTCTTTTTCTCCTCCAGCGTAACGGCCTCATGGCGATGAACCAGTCAGAGCGTTTGGTTGTCCAGCGTGATGAATGTGTCTGATGCAAAGAATTGCTGTAGGGGCCAACTCCAGATCACATCTTCTGGGTTTCAATTTTTGTTACACACGCCCCATGCTCAGCTTTGGGAGTTGTTGCTGCAGTATCTCCAAATGGTCGAGGTGCGAGCAGTGTTCTGATTGCGTCCTGTCTGTTCTCACCTACTTTGGGTTCCCCAAACCAGGAAAGGCAAATGGATCTTGTAGAAGTACTCAGCTTCTTATTCATGTTATCGACGATGGAGCTCGGCCGGGTGAGGACTTTTTAGGCCCCGCTCCGACTCGGAATATTGATCGGCTGTACCTCCAGGAATATTCAACAGAGAATCTTAGCGATACGCAGCGGGCGATGCTCGAGGACTTGCGCGACTACGGTCTGATTTGGCAACGCAAGGCGAAAGCGGTTGATCCGCGTGATATTCTGCAGTGCTGACGCCGATTCCCCAGGCATCGTCTCGTCGTTTCAGCCCGACGCGCCTTGCTACGACGCTAACATCCTCTCTGCCGCCTTTGCCAACCGCTACTAATACGGGTGGTGCGCAAGAGCAGGGGTTCATTGTGCTCGAGACAAACTACCGCTTGTATGCGTACACCGGTATGCGCTACTTGCCCCGCGTTTCAATGCACTGTGCCCGTTCCCTGACCTCGGCGGGTAGATAACCCACTCCAGACTGCGGTCCTAAATCTGTTTGTGTCAGTGAGATCGCGCTTCCCAAACCTTGTAGTGGGTGCAATCACACGCGAGAGTGTACGAAAAGCCCTTCTAAACGGCATCACAGCGGATCAGGTAAGGGCCGGCCTACTTCTCTTCTAATATTTTCTTTGCGGTGGGGCTGTCTCCTTTGATGCCGATATTCTAGCCACTTCGTGTCCGTCTAATGAACGGGATATGGTGTGGCTGTATGTGGATGCTAAAGACCGTTCCGTCGTCAGATCATCAGTTACCTCACTACCTATGCGCACCCGCAAATGCGTAAGAACGTACGTCGCATGCACCTAGTAAACGGCCCCTTCTAATTAGTTGTTCGCGTCCTACAGAAGCCTCTGCTCCCTGTGACAGTGCAAGACCAGATCCGGCTATGGGAGCTGGAGCGCAACCGCATCAAAGCGCAGGAAGGTGCGCTAGGCGGTTTCTTTCCCCCTTGTGGTCCTTTATATCGGCTAATCTACAAGCCTCATCATCCCCACCGTTACAGGCTTTCTATACACAGCGTTCGCGTCCCAAGCCGACTACGAATACGTGCTCAACTACGCGCGGCAACTGGACGTCGTGCTGTGGGAAAACACCGCAAAACGCTGCTTCTTTGGAAGTGTCGAGGGTCATGCGAATATTCGAGGCTTCATCGAACGGCGGACAGGCGGAGGGGGGTAGACCGTTACCGATGTATCCGATCAGCGCCGGGTCATCCGTACACCGCTGCGTCCGAGTCGGTTGCGGAGCGGCCCGGTAGCGAACGACAGTCGCGTATGCACGTCAAGGGGGTTGTGCTTCCGGACGGCAAACCAAGGAGCAATGTTGGCCCGACTCAGTTCTGTTGGTCCACCTCTGCGCTGTGCTCGGCGTCAGAGCTACGTTGTCTTAAAATCTAGCAACAAAAAATATACACTGTTGCTGTCGTCGCTTCAGTTAGCGTCTCCGAGGGCCGTCGTTCCAACGGTCCCATTCGTGTAAAGTGTTAGGGGGAAATAAGAAAGGGGGGGGGGGGGGGGTTGTGTGTTTAATGTGTCAAGATCCTGGAGGCGGTACTCTTTCTTGGATCACCAAGTGAGGAGCTGTGCCGCCATTAACCACTAGCGCGATATTATAAAACGAACCGATAAGAGAAACTCCGAGCCCATGCAACAATTCGCTGTTGATGCACTGATGATGACTGCCTGTCTTACACGGGCCCTATACTGAGACGCGTGTCTGACTATGTACTCCAGTAGTGTTACCGAGCCGGCGTTTGGTATTCCAAAGAGCCTCAACTATGAGCCTCCGACGTGATCCATTCATTTGACACATAGCCCGGCGAGAGAAGGCGAGACGTATAGTACAACATGATATAGCGAGACCATCAGACCTACATGATCGGTACGTGTGTTAACTGCTGCAGTCCGCATAAACCGCGATAGACACAACCCCTAAAACCACTGCTCCGGTCATCAATTGAGGCAACCGCTTAATGGATAAATGTCCTTTCTTCCCACCACGGATCGGCATGGTAAGGTCTCCCTCCTCGTAGCACCGTGGCGGAGCCTTACGTTCCACGGGTGGTCGTACTGTCGTACACACCTCTGCGAGGCTCGTCTATATATGGAGTTGTGTAAGACGGTTGATTCTGAGCTATAGGGCCCAGGGGCTGAGCCGTGGAAATTCGCCTATCTGTGATGTCCGGAGAATTTGATGTGCGTGGCGTCCATCCAGGTGTGCCGGTTCGTGTGTACTGATGGGAGAAGTAGAGTTCTCTTTGATTCACGTTTGGCGAGGCGCTCGGATGATGCGCCTGAGACTGTGAATAGTACGAGTTGGCTGGCGCACTGGGGTTTGCGTCATGGAAAGTTGCTCCAGTTGGAGACCATGGTGTCGACGAGCGAGTGCTCTGCGAAGGCGTGCTGGGGTCAACAGGCGTGGGTGGGGGCGACCACGAGTAATGGGCGCGCGTCCGCGCCGGATCTGCGTGCTGCACCTGGGAAAAATGAGGTCCTAGGGGGCGTCCTAGGGCAAAATTGTTCGTTGGAAACGAGGGCAACCTTGTTGGGGGGGTATCACTCTGATGAATGGGGTACGCGGAGGGCGCATGATCTGGAGAAGGCACTACTCGATTGGGGGCGGAAGGTAACAACGCCCGATCGTACTGGCGCCTTGATGAATCGGCCTCTTCGGCATCGTATCTGGAGGCGGCACATATACAATGTCACCCTCCCGCATTACACCAGGCGCGAAGATGTCTTACATATGTGCATTCCCGTCAGGACCAATTTCTACATGGGGCGGATGTCGGAAGTTTGTTGCGCGTACCATCTCTGGCGGGATAGTGAGGCGCATGATATCGGGCCGACTTGTAGGGCGTTGCAGGAGACCGCGTGTAATGTCCTCCTCTCGATAATACGAAACGAGGTGGTGGTCCGTGCCGGACACCTTTACTGTGATGGTCTACTGGTACCAGGACCAGTGGGTCAGCGCACGCGTGCTTATCGGGTTGATTGGGGATTCATTGCCTTCTTTATGAGACCGCTCGGTCGCAATGCCCCGCTATCTCTAAGACCACTAGAATCCGATCTTCCGTGATAGTACGAGTTGGCGGGAGTGCTCGGCGGAGGGGCGACACGAAATGTCGAAGTTCCAGGGGGAAGCAACGCAGTGTCAGCCCCCCTGTTTGAGTTTCGCTCTCCGACCTCGCGGTACATCTAAAGGGGAGGAGGCGCTGTGAGGCGTCTCCGTGGCTGCGCAAAGAAACCAACGACATACTAGGAAATTGCCTACAATCCGCGACGGCGACCAAGAGAGACCCTCTGTCCAACGCCTAATTCCGCTTTCCTCGACACAGAAGACGAACACGGCGCCGCTCCTTATCATGGACCTACGCTCAGAGTCGTTAAGCCGCCGGGTGATACGCGGGATAATACCCTGACGCGCGGCCATGATGAGGCGGAGGGCATCAGTGGTTGTTTCCACGTAACCTATAAAGTGCTGGACGTCAGGGGTGGCCTGGGAAGGGCGACGTCCTGCTGGCGAATCCATAGTCGAAAGTAAGATAGTACAGGAGGTTCCAAACAAAAGGCCGTGTTGGTCCCTTTTTAAGGGTCTATTACCCGGGAGCTCTTTGTCCATTCTACCCAGACGCATGACGCAGTTCTGGAGCAGTCCCTTGAATCACCAATGTTACCATGGGGGGCTAATGTCGATGCAATTCCCTTTTCCCTCGTTCGTAGCCGAAAAAAAGTACTCCGCGAAGTGATTTGAATATCGCCATGTTACTTATGGAGAGTTGCACCAGGAAATCTGACTTTCGATAATCGAGAGTAGTTATGTAAGAGCGGTGTGAAGACGGAATGATTCGGCGGTACCGGACGGGGGCGACCTATGGGGTGGCGACATTCGATTGCGTGAGTTCCCGAGGCGCTCAGGCGCTCATGCCTCAGGGTCTGGGAAGCGCTGTCATCACGTTGATTCCTGCTCCCTGTAATACGGGCCGTGCCCAAGGTGATGAGAAAGCTCTGAGAGTCCGACGGCGAACACACGTTTCAAGCAGTTTGCGGTGTGATGACCGGCCGTCTCGCCGTTGCGTTCGCTTGTTCGGGTAAGAGCAACAGAGATGAGGGGTCTAGTAACGTCCCCAGATTACAGCAAACTCTATTCGTGTCATGCCTGTCATGTCCCCTCTTTTCGAGGCCTGGGAAAAGCGCTTCTGGGCAACCTAGTCTAGCCAGAGTCCCGACACGCTTACTGTTTCAGATTTCGTCTGTAAGAACGGAAGCCAATCTGTGTCGGCGAATCTGGATCGGTTTTGTTGTATCCTGCTGCTGCGCCCCACCACGCCGCTTCGGGAGATTATCGTGTGTAGTGCGCCGCACGCTCAATAAACAGTGTGGGACAATCTTCAATCTTGATTTGGTGGCATCAACGATTCGGACTGGCTTCCTGGCGTGGAGATTACCCCTGTGGACGCCAGAGACGTCCAGATGGCGTACAAGTATGGCAACGGAGGGACACGCTGGGTTTTGCAGCGCGAGTGATGCACGACCATTTTCGGTTGGGGAACGAGATGTGTCCCCGGGTGTCCCAATCCGAACGATCTCCGTGTGCCTGTAGACCAGAATGCGGATACGGCGGTGACAGACAAACTCTCGTTTCTGCTCTGCTCCGGTGTTTATCGCTTTTACCTTCTCGCGGAGGCGGAGCGTAATTTGAAACCCAGCGAGTGGGATTCCCTCTTGTTATCTTGCTTTTTATTGTCGGGCATTTTTCAAAAGCAATCCTCCTGCGGGTCATCTATGAAAAGCTGGGCTACTCCGTGTCGGCGCAAGGCTCGCGCCCAGCTTTAAGCGCCGAATGCTGCAGACGGTCCTACTGTGGGAACACCCAATCATCTAATTCAGTCACGGCAGGTTATCCGAATGCGGTACAAAAGGAATGACACTGTCTTGTGTCACTCGCCAGCGGTGACAAATTCCCATCTGGCTTGAGTGCGCAGCGTGTTAATATGCTGCCGACACTGTAGTAGCAGGCGCTCCGAGTCGTTACTTTGTCATTTGTTACGCCGCAACTCACGACCACATAAAGTGAGATCAGTGTTGAGTCGCGGAAACAAACATGAGCTCACATATTGGAAAGAAGTTTCGCCCTCGCCTATCATCTAAGGAACAATACCATTCGTCCTTGCGAATCGTGGTGTGTTCGCGTGAACCTACTGCGGATGCAGAATGGAACGACAGGCCAGGACAGGCGTGCAGCATGTGGTGTTGGTCCCGTCCGCTCTTCCATTATCTGGAACCGCCGCAGGGCTGGTACATTTTCTCACTGCTTAGTCTTACGCGATGACATACCCCGATACGGGATCGCATTATTCAATAGCTGATAGATTCACGCCCCCGAAATGAACCTTCAAAACATCACGGGTAGGTTGGATCCCAATCAATTACCAAATTCTTGTGTCAATGACACCAGTCCTAAGTAGACCGTAGCGGAAAAAAGATGGGGAACGCACGTTCACCTAGATGATCCGAGGGCTAGCCCAAAAGCGAAGATGTCCGCATTCGAGATGCATGTGGGCTCGTTCACTGATTTCATAAGCGGAACAAAACCCTGTGCACGAAACATTACGTCTACCAAGGAACGAGACAACGAGAGCCACACCTTCTGCAACGAGTAGCGGAGAAAATGTGGGCTGGGGCGTTTGCCATCCCTTTTCTGCGGGTCTTACAATCGATAGAGGTACCAGGCGCATTGCCCGCGCGAGGTGTTCCACGCCTACATGTGAGTTACGAAAATGGTTCCGCATCGTTGGGAAAACTGGGTACACTTCTAGAAAGACCACACTGCCCGTGCAGAACTCTGGAATCTTGCTACGAGTCAAAAACCGATCTGAGCTCAAACGCTCGAACACGTGACAAACGCAAGGGCAATGCGTGGTGATGAAACTGGGGAACGGTGGGTAGCGGCAGCGCAATGTCAAGCAGCTCTCGCATGTCGGGTGCCAATAGTACTGATTCCGATGGTCTCCACCTTCCCCCCTTTCTGTCCCGAGCCTGGTGTCGGGTGTCTGGCCCACCCCAGATAGAATCACTTAAGTCTAAGGACCGAGTGTTTTCCCTTCTGGTGGTGTCAGTTCTGGCGTTTTCGTTCAGCTGGATCGAATACCAGTAGAAGACATCCGCGCGCAGTACACCAGGCTGATTGAGAAAATCGGTAATGGCTTGACCATATTTACGTCCGTTCTTGTACCGTTGTACAAAGCCCTAAAGATTCAAGTAGGCGTATTAAGTTAGATGCACGAAAATGAGAATCGACGTGTGACGCTGATGTCGTCGATATCGAGAGTGAGCACAGTGGTGGTGTCTTTGAGACCCGAAAAAAAATTCAATAGTCCCTCCTTGATCCCTCGTCTGCATTCACCCTTCTAGCTGATAGTTGCCTTCTTGGTTGCCTTCACAAAGAGCCAAAAAATTGTAGACACTGGATCGAACCCGGTGAGGGTGTCACTGGTACATTGCAGAGACGGACGATGTGAGTGGAGAATATACGTGAGATGACAATACGTACCTTATACTTAAATTGTAAAACTTAAGTTGAAGCCCATTACGAATTCCGAAGAATTGTCGCCGTGGGCAGTACTGGTCAGTCAACAAAGTTAGTCACTGACCAAGGCTACTGGGCAATCAACTCTTCCCCGGCCCGGTTTTCCGTAATGCTCGGTCCGGGTTGTTTTGGAACAAGTCTGAAAGCCTGAAACTTACTACACTCCGCTGCTACATTGCTGAAACAGGTTTGGTATTACTTATTTCACAGGCCATAGCCCTCAAGAGCTTATAGCGCTCACGGTTTTACCTGAGAAAAGTATCCGAGTCATGTTTGCGACCATATGCAGCTCCCTAGCACTTCCGAGTTTTCTGTCGCGCCTCGTTTTCAAAGATTCATCTTTCCCACCCCATCACCTTGCGTTCTTCTGCACGGCTTCTCAATTGCTCACAACTTTTGACAGGTCGCCATTCCTTCCGTTATTTCATCTCCGAGATACTCGCTTCGTGTACAGTACATTGCTTTTCGAAATCCGTACCGAACTACAGTAAGTCTCATATTCCGATCATAGAGGTGAAGAGGCAAGGATTAGCAGTCGCTGCTCAGAACTTGCATTCCGACTGTAAGATGCGACCGGTGGGCGAAATGATATGCCCCGCAATTCTTGTTGTAAAGAACATGGCTGCAGGGGACCAGAAGCTAGTGTGCGGCTAGTGCATAGATAGCACACTTGCGGTTCAATGAACGTACACAGATAACTGTTCCGGTCTACCGTAAGTAGTTTCTCGAATTGCGAAGCCAGAACTGGAGATGATCATAGCGAAAAAGCACCACGCCATTGAGGATGTCGTTGGTGGTACTACGCCAGAAGCCGAGAGGGTGCAAACATGGGCCGCCAAGATTGCTAACGGAAATCCTGACATGCCAATGGCAGATGATAAATAATGCTTTCCCACGCGTACCGGCTGCGTCCAGGTAGTTTGCATTTTCGCTTCCCTTCCGGCTTCCAGGGCGTGCTGAGTCATTTCTTTAGTCATTTCTCGCGCTGTGCGTCGTCATGTGTGCACTCAAGTCAGTTGTTCAAGCATGGAACACATCCCTATTGTTAGATAAGTGTGCAAGTTCTTGCGCGCTCAAGCTCGAGTCCTAACGTTTTCGAAGCTGTCGAATCGTAAGACTAACGAAGTGAGGAAATTCTGGATGGAATAATCTCAGTAACCCGTTCAATTACGCGAATTTGTTCCCGCGCCTGCCCCTCCAGTGTTCAATGGAATGAGTGTCTATCGCATATCGATGGTGCAAGTGAGCTAACTCAACGCACTTTTACGTCCTCTGCTGAAATCTGGGGTACATCGCAGACGATGATCGAGCGCTGGGAAGACAGGATGGGCTACAGCGTGTTTCGTGACGTCTTTCAGGGTAATTAGCAAAGGCACAACGTTTTCAAGTCAGAAGCCTTGAGTCGCAGCCCACGCCAGCAATGCAAGCACGTAACCAGTTCACAGGCAAGTATACCCCGGACATTTGTGGCTAGCTACCGTAATGACGGCCCAGTGACTGCACAGGTGTACCAAATAGTATTATTTTTCACGTGGGTCGTAGAAACGGCTGGCGAGATTAACTTGAACCGCATCCGCGACAGATCCGAAGGTCCGTGTAGCGAAAAGTATGCGCTGATTACAATCGAACGGCGAGGCAGACTCGACTATATTTGCTGATATCGGCTGTTCCTGGAATTCTCGCTCTGAATGACCCTGCAAGACACATTAAGCCATAATATCCCAGGCTGTGACTCAGATGACTCAGCGGCATAATTATAAACCGACGAGTTCAAAAAACAACTTGCAGCAGTACGGCATACATTACGCGTCTAATTTGTGAAAGGGGTGGTTGGTCCGCCAGCGCCGCAGTGTGGGGTTCGAGATATGAAGATTACATAGTAATTATGGGCCCGAGCGAGTGGGTAAAGGGTTGGGGACGCTCGGGCGCCGACTTTTGTGTAAGTGATTTAGTGATCTGTACATAAGAGTAGTACGTCCATTTGTGTGCCACTGGTGCTTTGAAGACGCCCAGGCTCTCCTCCATCTCATATTCACGGCTCCCGAATTTGTCCTTCAGAATGTTTCTATACTGCTCGAGTGAGTCGCCAAGTGTCGGAGACGGGTTAATCGGGTTCGATAGAGTGAGTCCTCGGCCTCTCTGGCGAAGAGCAGGATTCGGAACACAAATATTCCGGCAGCGGCCAAGTCAAGCAGTCAGGTTAATCTCGAGTTGTCCGAGAACACGCGGTACCTGCTGCGGCCCAGGACCTCCCGTTTGAGGGCACTTTGACGACGAGTGCCCAGTGAATGCGGAAAGTCGGGCTCATCCCTAGCCCGGACCTTCATTCGTTCGTAACAGAGTCGGAGTGTTGCTTGGTCAGCGCCCAATCTGGTGTACCCGCGCAACGCGGCCACCCTGTGTAAACGCCGCTGCGTGCAGATGGGGTTCACCCGAAGAGGATCTCAGATAGTTCCGAGTAGAGACAAGCCCCGCGCCCTGGAAGGCCTGGTGATATGACCAGGGTGCACGTCCATCAGACGGCGTAGACAGCCTTCAGTCCGCATTCTGAACCGAACAATCTACGTGATACTCGCCCGCCTGGCGTCTGTTTCATCGTGGAAACGTGCGCTTCATTATCGGTGCGAACGTCGGTCGCGGCTTGATACGGCGTAAAGCCAACCCGTGGAACATGACAGTGGCCACAGACGCAAGTCACGCAACCCAACTTAGGGAGGTGATTAGGCTGTCGAATCTGGGAAAGGTGTTCGCCTGGATCCGCCCGATCGAGGTCGAGAGAAAAGTGCACACGGCTGATTGGCCAGGGTGCCGCGTTGCTTCGCTAGTGGGGCAACTGAGGCCCCGGCCGGCGGGGCCCGGGAGATGGGGCCCGGGGGGGCACTGTGTGATTGCGTGATTGCGATGAAATTCCATTGAGACCCTTACTAGTACACGATGACCGTAAAGTAAGAGATACAAACAGTGAAGACTTGGACAAAATCACACCACAAGAAGATGGGGCGTACGTTTTACTGCACCCGTCGTCGGATTAAGGTTTACGATAACAGAATGGAGAGTCACTAAACAGGATGAGACAATTCACAGAGTTAACCAAAATTGGGAGTTACTGCATCGAGAAATTAAAGGGCAGAGAGATCGACATGGGGAGACATAGGGGGGGAGGAGTTACTTGTAACGACGACGACGAATTTTCTCAGCAGGTGACGGCGCTTTGGTCGTACCACACACGCTCATCTTCCTTTCCTTGACCGTTTTGAGATCCGTCAGCTGGAAATCTGGGGACTCCCACGGCCGATCAGGGCCATCGCGAAGTGGAGCGAGCCAAAGTGCGCCCGATGCAGGGACGGACTGGAGGCCAAGTCTCTTCAGGACCACCTTCTTGCACGCCGCGTAGCGTCGAAAGAGCAGATGACGCTTAAGGGTTTCGCTGCGCGCGAACTTGCCCTCTTTATCCGTTTTCTTGCATGGTCCCGGGCAGGACCATTGGACTGGGAAGTGTCGCTGACGATGCTTCATACAGGTGCGAGGGTCGCTGAAGGCCCAGAGACAGTCGTCAATGCGGCAGTACAAATCCTCTTCAGAATACTTGGAGCGTCGGGAAGGGCGAGACAACATTGCTTTCGTATCATCGTCGGTACTGGAGGAAGAAGATGAGGATTCCAGCTCCTCGTCATCGTCGGGTTCGGACGCGGAGGAGATCTAGTATACCGTCAGTTCGCCGACGATGGCGCAGGTGCGAAACTTACCTCATCGTGTACCCTCTTGCGAGCCCGGCTTGAGTCATTCTCAACGACAGGAGACACGTCACCTTCCAGAGGGGCGGCTGGGACGCCGGTAGATGCAAGCATACTACACACGATTGCTTGACGTTCGATAGCCTTTGTGATACAAACCATTGACTTGATAAGGCCGGAAACCCGATCGAGCTCATTCTTTGCGGCCGCGACATGCATAATGAAATTGACAATGTCCTTGCCAGTAGAATCGACTGGCATGCCCAACTGAGTGGTCAGCTTCGAGACGTTGGGGTACCAGAGGTGCGGCGCTTCAGATGGCGGGAAGGCGATAATTTCGAGTATTTCGCGGTAGGTCCAGCCTACGGGCTCCTGCGTTGTGGTACGTCTTTAGTTGACATGCGCATTAGAGGGAGGAAAGGGATCACGAACACTAGATGCTTGCGCGAATTGCCCTACAGTTGCGAGGGGAGCGGAAGGTCCGGCCTCGTCCGGGGTGGCATACATCCATTGGTCTGTCGTGGTCGGCTGAACGTCCCCCTCCACAGTGTTGGTTTCGTCAGCTCCAACGGCCCCGTCTCCATCGTTCATGGAGACGTCTTGCTTGTCAAAGCTGGAGTTCCCGTAATGGGATGTACCATTGGATGATTCAAAGGGGCCAGCGAGCCAGGAAAAATCGCTCGAGCCGGAAGCATCTAACGACGAAGAGAGGGACTTGTCTGTGTCGGTGGGTAGATATTGGCCCGTCAGAGAGGTTGCGTCACCAGCGCAGTTTTTAGGTGTTTGGCCAAGGGGCGGTATATAGTCAAAGTCAAATCCGGCACCGGGACAGCCGAATTGAAACAGCTGGAGTCGCCCGAGGTCTTCTGAGGTCTCTCGCTGGGTACGTCGGGAACGGGGAGTAGTGAGCCCAACGTAGGTGTGAGAGAATGTGCTTACTGCCACATACAAAGTTATCCAGAACTGGTTCGGCGATCGTAGGGTGGAGTATATCGTTGACTGTGTCGAGAGACATGTGGGGTATAATAGAAGAACGAGAGGCAAAAGATGGTATAAGGAAACTATGTTGAGTCAGTGCACCGATCCACAGCGCAAGTCGTGGGAGGCTTGGGACGACGAGTATCAAGCTGAGGAGTTTATATCGTGGTCATGCCACATGGGAGCGGATTCGTTTGCCACAAAATGGGTGAATAGGAAGACGCACTACAAACCATCCATTGTTACTGAAGCGAAACTTGTGGAACAGAGGATCAAAGTGCACACTCACCTCGCGGCCAACGTGTGCACCATGTAGGGGACCCAAGACCAGACAATCAGTTGACTGGGTATAGCACGGGGTGTCCAACTGATTGTCACTCCCCGCAGTCAGAGAAGACCGTGCACACTGCCGTGCGCCAACGAAAAAATCACATTGTGGTGGAAATGAACGAGGATCACGCTTTGATTTTCTCAGACGCGGCAGTTCAGGACTGGGGAGAAATTGACTAAAGCACGTCCGAAACATACTCTCACTACCAGTTCAAAGACTTATGTGTGCTCACGCCCAATTTACTTCCAGGCTGTCGTTCTTGCCGTTGACGTCGCGTGAAATGGTTCCTGCAACAAAAACGATCTGATAATTCACAAATTCTCGTACATTCACTGGGCGATGGCGCGAGATAACAGCCCATCACCACTTTGCGTAGGGTAGGAATTTCCCACTATGTTTCACACGACCATGTCAGCTCTGTCCCCGTGTGAGAAAGTTGGTGGAGGGGGAGGGGCTCACTCGAATGTCAACAAGACACGGTCGCCCTTGGGATCGGGCTTCTTTTCGACGTGGACCTTACAGTCGATCATTGACATGATCCCGTCTCCGAACTGCGAACAGGTTGATCAGTTCACCGACATGACTGGTCAAAGTTGTGACCCACTTTCTCATGTATGACGGCCTGGACCGAAACCGGAGAGTTGATCAGCACGATGCCTTGGAAATCCTGTGAGACTAAAGTACCTTCAAGGCGTGGCCGTATACTAAAACACCCTTATCGACCATTAGATGATGAGAGATTGTCGAACAGACGACCGGCTCACCTCGAAGAGGCGGTATATCACAGGATCGGTGGGCGGGATGGGACCAATCCCACGGTTCGGGTACCAATGCGACCCAAGGTCCCCTATCAGGCTCTCCTCCCCGAATCCTAAGACCTTCGAGAGGGAGCGCAGTTCATCATCTGTGGCCTTGGCCTTTGGCAGTTGTTAGAACAAGGAATAACTTGAGGTGTAAGTCAAGGGGAATGTAGCTAACCTGGCCGTAGAACAAGGCGGCGACCCAGACCTCATCTTTGTCGATCGCTTTGCCTATCTGCTCAAAGGTCAGGCCTTCATTGGACCATGAATTTATGCGTTTCGTTCCGGGAAAACCATCAACACACACCTTTCTTTGCTTTGGCAGAGAAAAGCAAGCTAGAGGCGACGGGCAGGTCACGGTACGGCGCATTACTAGTTGAGATTGACTAGGAGGGGGATAACGAAATTAGTCGAAATAACAAGATTATCGTGCTCACCGCATTCGGGTTGGGATCCATAGTGTGCTATAGCAATATGTTGCGCACAGAGAGGGTTATGTATACACCCAACAAACCCGAAAAGGGAAAAGATACACATGCCTCGCATGCACATATGAGGTCGGAATAACGGCCCGGTAACATTGCAATGAAGAGCTCGGGCTCGCGCGGTTACGGAGGCACTCAAGAATACCAAAAAAATAGATTTAGTCTATCGGGCATCACGGTTCACGATCAACATCCGGTTTCCAAATGTCCTTAGTAGCGTTCATAAGTTCATACATCTGACCTAGCTGTTCCTCGGAAAGCTGAAAAGCCTCAGTGACTGGAGCGGACACAGCAGTTTTCCCAACGCGCACCTTCTCAAAGATGGTAGGGTCTAACTTCTTCCCGCGGAAGTGCTGAGCCTCTGGACCCATGGGAATTTGGTCGAGGTAAACCTTCCACTGCGACAAGAAGCCAATGATATGTGCTGGGTTGGTTACATCCCTATGTCGACGAAATTCTGAGAGACGTGTTAGAATGTTGTGACGCTACTGACACGTAGGCGCACCAGCTTTGACATAGTCGTCTCCTAATGACCGCATCTCCACAGGTAAATATCTATGAGCGCGGAGTATTCCCCGATACAAGCTGAAGAACATCAGATTGTGGAACACACCACCAGATATAGCAGCATACGGGACAGGGGGCAGAAGTGCAGCGGTGGCATCCCTAAGGTTGAGAGGTCGTTTCGAGATATTTTGAGCTAAACGGGAGAGCATGATGGAGGTAAACCGGACCGAAGCTATGATCAGGAACGACAGGTACAGTACAGTACTGCCACTTTGATGTTGATGGGTACCTGCCACAGGGGAACATTCAAAAATCGGGTCGACCCCGTCCTCTCCTCGTCTTCCAACGACGATGACCCCCTCTCGCAGTTCATCCCTCGACACCGATCCCGACCCAGGGAGAATATCTCTTAACCCAGCAGGTATCTCAGACTTCATGTTTCCCTCTCCTTCGTCTTCTAATCCTCAACTCCCCAGCTGCTACTCTAGTCGGCCCTCCTATATCCGCTCCCACCGTCGACAATTCTGCAGAAATCTGGTCTATATGCCTCACCCACGCAGAGAAATTTGACCGCGCCCTCGTTGAGAGCTGGAAGGGTGACATGGACGGCATCCTCATATTCGTACGTTCCACTTGTTCTTCTCGAACATGCACAGCCCACTCATTCGACCCCGTACCACAGTCCGGTCTTTTCTCTGCAGTCGTCTCCGCATTTCTCGTTGACAGTTACAAGACTCTCCAGCCTAACGCCAGCACAGTTACAGCGAACCTTACCTGCATTGGCTGTTATCACATTCGCTAATTCAACCAATCAGACCATTCCTCGAGATCGCTTACCCCCCGAGGGTAGCTTTCCTCTTTCGCCGAATGGCCAAACTCCTTTCCTCATCATCAACGCCCTTTGGTTTCTGAGCTTGATATTCAGTCTAGCCTGTGCACTATCCGCTACCCTTATTCAGCAATGGTCGCGCATCTATCTTCAAGGCACTGAAGAGCGTTTCATCCCACATGAGCGCGCTCGCATGCGTACCTACTTGCAAAAGGGCGTCCAGAACTTCCACCTCGCCGATATGGTCAATGCGATACCCATGTGCGTCTTCTCTCTCACCCCCTCAACGACCTAGCATACCAATCCTTCTTCCTTAGGCTCCTTCATATATCTTTGTTCCTCTTCTTTGGTGGTCTCATCGTCTTCCTTTATAACGTCGACGCCACACTTGCCAGGATTATACTCGCATTCGTCGTACCCAGTCTCGTTTTATATACCCTTCTCACTGCCCTACCCGTCTTCTACTATGACTGTCCCTTCAAGACCCCCCTCACTTCCGTTTTATCATATATCACTTATACTATCGCCAACCACCGTCCAAGAATCCGCCGCCGCCGCAACAAACACACGGAGCACCTTCATTGGCATCCCGAGCAACACTCTGCGTATCTGACCCAACTATGGGCCCACGATAGCAGTGAAGAAGGCGCTGAACTCGATCACACCGCCCTCCGTTGGACACTGCTCGCCCTCACCGACCTCAGGGACCTCGAGCAGTTCATCGGCGCGCTCCCCGCGCTCCTCCAATCCGATTCCAGCTCCACCCTCACCCGCGATGGCGGTCGTGCCGCGCAGGCCCTCCTTTTCGGTCAAGACATGCTCGCGGTGCACCTCGTGCGACTCCTCCATTCCACCTTCCCCTCGGACGCGCTTGCGCTCCCTCCCGCCGAGCGCCAGCGCCTCGAAGCGCGCGCCGCGACGTGCCTCCGCACCGTCATGCTCCTCGCGCGGGCATGCGATGGCCCGACGCTCACTGCGCCGCAGCACTGGCCCGCGTGGGCGATCACGTACTTCAACCCCGTCGCGCGCGATGCGCTCGCGCTCCGCCAGCACCCGGACCTCGGCGTGCTCGCTCAGAGCACCGCGCTGCTGCTCGCGTGGCGTGCCCTCGTCGCGTACCGCTCGTTCCTCGACGACATCGCGCAGCGCGCCGCGAACGCCGCCGCCGCCCCCGCGATGGCGCGCATGCGCGCTGCCGTGGAGGAGCTCCGCTCACGTAAGTCTGCGGGCGAGTACCTCCTCCGCGTGCTGCGCGAGGTCCTGCATGGCCTCGCGGGAGGCACCGCGGGCTCGATGCTTGCGGACGCCGGCCAGGAGCTGCTCGGCGGGAACCTGTACGCACACCTGTATGGCCCCGCCGCGCACGGTCCCCGCGGTGGTAGTGGCAACGGCGGTGCTGCTGGTACGACCGGCGCTGGTCCAGACGTCGAAATGAACGGGCTCGCACAGGCGGCGCGCGCAGACTTGCCAAAGGCCAAGGCGTGCCTCGCGGTGTTGTTCATGCTTGGTGCATGCTCGCTCCCCGCCGACCCGACAGGCGAGGAGACGTTGCACGCGCTCGCTGCGCCCCTGGCGTGGCAGGAGCCGTGCCTCTACGACGACCAGGACGAGGCGATGCGGCTGCTCCTCACCGTGCGAAATGCGTACGGGGATAGGCTGACGGTGCTCGACGCGGATTCTGTGGTTGCACTCTACCGCACCATTCACGATCCGCGCCATCAGCGGGCTCAGCCCTCGAGCAGCACCGCCGGCGGAACGACAGGTCCGTATTTGAGACCGCGGAGGACGAATTGGAGGCAGGGGACGGTTTAATATTTAATCGTCATAATAATTTGGGACATTTACAATTCGTGGATGTAGTTTTCTTGTGGACATAGGATAGGCCCCCAGAAGTCGCTTAATGAGAGACCTCGTTTGTGCATCGCGCGCTTGCGTTCATGCATACCATTACCCAGACGGGTGGCCAAGGAAATTGCGCCTTGCGAGAAGCTTTGAATTGGGATTTACAGAGTGGGGCTGATGATTGAGCGAAGAAGCGAAAAGAAATTAGACGCACCACTCGCGTGAGCTCGGATCAACGACTGATGCAGCGCCCCGATTTCTGCCCGTGCCGGAGTCGGGTGCGTGAGACTGGGATCCGGTTAAATGCCATCGAGCAGCTGCGATTCGGGGTTGGCGGCGAGCTTGGGCAGCGAATCGTTCGGCTGTAGGGCGCTGGCGGCAAACCTGGGAAATCGTTCGTTCAAGGAAGAGTCCGCCCGGGATTGAGGAAGACAAGTAGGAGCGAGGTCGAGGGCGGAACCGTAGTACATTAGAAGTGGGAGACACTCCAGCGATAGAGGTGGAATCAGGGTCAATGAAGAAGGGCACGTATCGAGAAGTGGGGTCGTGGAGACACGATAGGGCACAGTACGTACAGTATGAGTGGCTGGGAGACCGCCAAAGTGATCAAAGAAGCTGGTGGCGTAGAACAGATAGAAGGGGTTGTTGACCCCGCGCGGGGCGCCGATGCGATAGTTAACCTGTCGTGTCGTGTCGACTGGGGCTGCATTACTGTAAGGGTGTTCGAGACTTGTCCCGGGTATCGCGCTGCCTGATTCAGCAGACACAGAACGGTCTGGTTCGGTCCTGCGGTTGTAATGTATGAATCATTAATGGTGTCGTTTTGCGCACCATCGAGAAAGTTGTAAAGATCGAGATAAAAGAGAGACGCGGGAGGGCCCTCGAACATCAGTCGTACGTTTCTGTCAGGTGGCGAACATATGAGCGAGAAGCACGGACGGTGTAAGATTCGCGTCCTGGAACCAGTAGAATGGCTACTTCGCACCATCGGTACAGTTTCCAGGTACGGGTAGAGGCTTTTGAAAGTCGGGATCGGGGTTTGGCCAGAGAGACGGTCGAGATCGGTCCAGTCACGTTACGTTCATATAATCTGTTAGCGCTTCCGCGAATGAAAGATCGCTCACTCTACTTTTTCCCTGTCCGGCGAGTGGATCTAGGACGCGCATATGCACTATCCGCTTAAGCATACGTGCAGGCACAGCAAGTATGTGAAACACGCAACTCTTTGATTGATGCTGAAACCGTAAAGTCATTGGTCTTGACTTCATTCATGCGACAGTTAGCGCGCAACTTTGACATTGTCTGGGTCTCCCTGGACACGACTGCGGATATCACCGCCCTCAGACGGAGCAAAGAAAGAAGTCGCGCCCCTGTTGCAACCCAATCCAGCAGTTGCGATCTGCCCGGCTGTACGTCTTCGGGATGAGGTGATTGTGGAACCATCATATGGTCCCGGCCGCAAAAGGAGAAATGGGACGGTTGTCATGAGGAAATGTCTCTGCAGTGATGTTGAATCCCCATCACGGTGGCCATAAGGCTATTGGAAAATGAAAGGTCAGGAGATGCGGATGGTCCGAACCACGAGGCAGTCCGTCGTACCAATATGTGCGGAGGCGAGGCGCGCAAGGCTTGTCGAAGCGAGAACAAAGACATTCATTGACGGAGAAATCTGAAAGGGTCATTGTGAACAGCTGCGCGTAAAAGAGTCGAACAGCGCCCTACACGTTGATAGTGTTATGACGCAACCAGCGCAGAACGTCCTGAGGAGAAGAGTTCGTGTGGAATGTCCATGGCGCATCTTATGGAGGTTCACGGAACAAATAGATATTGTCGAAGCCCACGACGAAAACCAGCAGCGATAGCGTCGCACTTCAGTTACCAAGTCAGTTACGTGGCGACACGCATGTTCTGCCTGTTTTGGAGAACAATAAGCCCGGCAAATTGGTCTCAATAATTTGGCCCTGGATCCTCGAAGAGATGCAGAAATTTGTCGGGTAATATTAGATACCTTCACTCCGAGACTCCGAGTTCAAGTTCAAGTCCGAGTCCAAGCCCAACACTGGCACTGGCAGCCTGAGCCCAAGGGCAGTACGCTCGCCTCGCATAAGCGGCCTTCGGAATCCTCCGAGCCCCCTCGTAAAGTACTTGCCCGGGCCAGAAGAGGTCGAACATTCAGAGCTAATATTCGATATCTCGGCGACACGGCGTCGCCTTGGAAGGGTTTTGGCAGTGTACAGAGACCGCTTCCGGCCCTGACCATCCTTGGATAACTCACCTTGGACCGTGGTGACGAAGAGCAGACGGCCGCGGTCCGGCGCTGGCTCTAGCCAGCATTCTGAAGCCGGGGTTTATACCTACCTTAAACCTAGACCCCCTCAGCGTGCAAGCAATAAGAAAGGCTTAGCCGTCCCTCGTGTCGCTGAGTTCGAATCCGTTCAGATATCAAGGCAAACTTGGGCCAATCCTGCATACACTCCGACTTTTGTTCATTACCTTGCCGCTTGTGCCCGCATCTAAAAGCAGTGCTTATAATGCCACGAGTGGAACGCTAGGGCGCTCCGAACTCGTCCTTTCTCTTTGTTGCTCTACCTGACTGCCATGCGGCCACAAATTCGCTCTCAAAGGCGCAGTATCGCGATTCAGACAGCTCTCTCATCACCTGCTTAAATACCACTGTCCTCTGCGAGTTCACAGTTCGTCTTGTTTTTCTACTGCTTCACTGAATTGTTCATTTCTCTCCCTCCGTTTTCTTTCCCTTTGTCTGTATCCCTACGAATGCATACTAGCTTTCAATCCGTCGCGGGGAGTGTGCCCCCTTCCGATGCACCTGGCTCTCCTCCCTTGTTTTCCGGTCCTCTCTTTCCCGGGGAGTTGAACTCCCGTGCGGGAGCGGGCTCTTTGTCTCCCATTCAGACCGAGCCGTTCAAACATACGCGCCAGGAGCGCGAAGTTGTGCGTCTTTCATATGTCATCAGCTCGGCACCCTCTTGAACCCTCATCTCTCAGACTGAAAGATATCGAAACGCTCCACAGATGCCAAGAGTGTATGATTTTGCCGTGGACCATGACAATGCTCTATACGACCTAACGCACACCGCTTTCGACAATCATACTACCACTATGTCTACCGAATGCACACTCTCATTAATATCGCCGCTAGATCTCGCTAGCTCGAGTCCGTTCTTTGATCTTACAGAGTTCGAGTCCTTTGGGTCTTCCCTGTACACCCAGTTCAACGCCGACCCGCAAGCTTGGACTGCCGCAGAGATCCCCGCTTTAAATATCCCCGCCCCGTCCCCCATCTCCTTTGACGACGTTCTTGTAAATTTTCATGAGGTCGAGGCTGCGACTAACAAGGATACCGCCCAGTCTCCCCACACATTTCTAATGCAGCCGGCAGCTCTGCCCCTCCCTCAAGTTGCTATCGCACCTTCTCCAACGCCATCTCTGTCCTTCTCCGCTCCTTCCACGTTTTCCTCTCCTTCCCCCGCGTCTACCGTTGACGACGACTTCACCATGTTCGATTATGACCCTGACTATGGCCCGCCCGCATCCACCCGTGCTAATAAGTATTCTTCCAGTGCCGCCGGGGGGACATCTGCGAGGAAGGTGAGGATATACGCGGAGCCCGCCACCTCGATTCCCGGCCGCAGTGCGGGGCGTTTCCCATGCTCTGTCCCAGGCTGCAAGCAGATTTGCAAGACCTTGGGCGACCTAAAGCGCCACGAGAGCGTCCTGGCACACAAGCCGCCGTCGTGGGAGTGCCCTCGTTGTCATTATCATTTCACGCGCGAGGACGCCCTGAAGAGGCACGCGAAAAACGTTTCGAACTGTGGAAGCACAAATGTCAAAGCAAGGGGTACTAGGGGTGCGTCAGTCAGGCCTCTGAATTTTGATACCACTGTGTCAACCGAGGCGTTGTGAGGTTCGTCTCTAGTTCTCGAGTCCAGACAGAATGTATCTTGTCCTACTGTCACTTATGTTGGTAGAATGACTGATGACGTTGTACGTTCTTTTGACTAGTAGTATTTCATTGTTGTAGCCTCGCCACTGTTTAATATAATGACGATAGATACGTTGCAATAATCTGTTAACCGGAGTAGTCGACGCCATATCCCGATCTGAAACAGGACACGAATCCTTTAGCCCCTCTTGTTCCCCCTTCGTCGCTTGCACCATACCTAGCTAGGAACCCTGAAAGCCACCTGACATCCGAACTCAGACACCACGATCAACATCTCTAGATGGCTGAGTTTGATTAGCCTTCGTCCGGTGCCGCCGGTAGTACGTGCATCAGCGATCAAAATAACCGCTTTCACTAACGTTGCAACATCTTTGACTCGGAGTTGCCACATTCGAATACTACTAGAGACCATTGTAGTACTCTTGGTAGTCCGCTTTGCCACACTGGCAGGTTATGGCGTAGCCACAAGGGCGAAGTGAAAACCTCATTCAAGCCCATGAGCCCATTGCGGAGGGGACACCACTGACATCCGCAAAGAAGGTAAACAGACCATGGGCTCTCAGGAGTTAGGACAGTCCTGACAGTAGCTCAGCTAGGCTTTAGCTAGTTCCCCAGATGGCGTGGTACGGAAAGCCAGTAGTTCTCACGACCTCAAAGCAACAGTCAGCTGTGGTAAATCATCGACATAGTTTATGGGGTGCCCATCTCGTATGGCGTTGTAACGTCAGGTAAAAGAGAAATTTCCGGGATCCGGGAATATGGTCCCTCAAGCCTCCCACCCAGAACCACATCAAAGCTTAGACGCCGTGGGCCTGGCCGTGGTATTTACGCCGTACCCAACCACACCAGACGGGAGTCTACCCCAAGCTTACCCAGTCTTCACTAGGCTCCTTGGCTTTCTCGCCACTGGACGGTCCTGCCCGAGAACACAATGGTCGTGCAAATATGATGCCGGCACGGAGATATGAAACCCAGGCGGTCGGACATGTGGACATCATTAGAAATTCCGGGAAACCTGACCTGCCACGTTGCGTGATGGAGACGGCCGACAGGTGAGCTGACTGATAAGCTGCCAAACTCCGTGGCGAGTCCAAGTCCATGCAAATGGATCTCGGTAAGGTAGTGCAGTCTATCGGATGACCACATTGCCCCATTTCGAACAAAACCTTTTACAGGAACCCGGACGCATTGCCCAAATTTTGATTCTTATGAATATAGGTCGTATAATCAGGCGCATCGCTCAGCCAATAGCGGGGAATGATGGAGGACATCGAAGAGCTCAAAGCTTCGAAGCATTTGAAGCCCCGAATGGCGGGGCCTGGACGAATTGGTGCCACACAAAGTGGAGATGCCGCCAAAGGTCCTGATACAAAATATGTAGAGGCAGACCGAACGATCACCAATACTCCCCCCCCCCTCGTGCATTAACACCACCTGAGGATTACTATCATCTGGAGCCTGGACCGAATAACCGTCTGCGATAGTTCACAAACGATGAACCCCTCCGACACACATAGAAAGAGTTACCAAGTCACGAGGGGCGGCGGTCTTGTAACGACATATACCAGTCGCCACATACTATCACCAAGTACGTTGGCTGCACCCGCGTTCGTGCATCACGATCAGGAGGGGAGGGCGGCACAAGGCGTACAGCGCCATGCACAATCTGTAGGCACAGACGTGGGTCAATTGGTGCCGGTTCGCGAAGAACGTCTCACGAGAGCGCAGTTATTCCCAAATTTCCCTCCGCCGCAGACGTTCTTCCCTCATGGGCCGTTGCAAAGTTCTGCTCCCGAACAATATCACGTCAGACTCGACCCCAATTCACCGTACACGGTAGGCGTCCACCGACCCAGGACGTTGGCCAGTTCGCGCTCCACATTCGACCAGCGTGCGTACCTTCCACAGGATTCTCTAAGAACAATCTGTGACGCGAACGATGTCTTCTGGATGGATCTACATTCGAATACGTCAGCTCCTGAGTTCGCGGATCAACCTCACGCACACTTGACAACCCATGACACGCAAAGGCCAATTCAGTCAGGTTGGCCCACAAACACCCGTGTGGGCCTAGCCCAGCTAGAGAGAAGCTCAACCGCATTCAACGACCAAGAGGACGTACCTTCTCACTCCGGTTATGCCGGGGCGTCTACTGTCTACACCCGACTCGAAAGCGCCGTCAGCGCTTCGCCACCGAACGACCACTATCCCGCCCAATCGCCCCCACCGACCTTAGGGTCGTACCTCCCCTTCACACCCTCGACATCTGCTCCTATTCAACGCCCCCCCCCCTATCAAGCTCTAGACCACGAGTCTGCAAGTGCGTTCGCTTCGAGTTGGCCTAGTGTCCTGGGTTCTGCTGCATCCCCTGCCAATAGTCCCGTCCGAAGCAACGAGCACGATGAGCAAGCGGGGACAGATCGCACGATGCGGAGCATACGCACCAAATCCGGGGACGTGTATGCCGAATACGAGCTAAGCACAGATCGAGCTGGCGGACGCTGGGTGTGCCAGTGCGGCTCCACGTTTGTGCGGGACAGCGACTGGGAGAGACACGCCGTGCACTCCTTGTCACACGGCGTTGGAGGCGGCTTCGATTGCAGCATTTGTGACATCTCCTTCACGCGGTCTGATGCCATGTCTCGCCACCTGCGGAAGAAGCACGGTGGCTTGAAAGCTCAAGTGCAGGGGACAGAAGGAGCAGATGAATGATTGATCACGGACATTGATTCTGGAGCCCAGCGCGCTTGTTAGTTTTCTCGTCCTCACTCCCCAACTCTGAACTTACACACCTGAGGATTGCTTCATCGTCTGTATACCTGTAAATTTTCAACCGCCTCGCGTGTTCTTCGCTACCTATCCCCTGATGATGAGACCGTGTTTCCGCATTAACACAACAACTCGCTACGAAAAGCTTGCACGAACCGAGAAACTAAGCCCAGAAGTACCCGAGACTGACTCTTGGTTAATGACATCCAAGAAACGTAGGATTATCGTCTCACCGTTTGTCCAAGCGGGCCCATGCAATGTGTACACTGAGGCTGAGACTTGATCTGGAAATTGAGACACCAGTGCTAGGGCAGGAGGCGATACAATTTACACCGCCACCATCGTCTACCGGAGAGGGGATGGCGGACAGGAGCATAGCCATTGCCTCGTGTTCCCCCATGGTCGCCGTCAACTCTGGGCGCCAAACGAGACGACAGCGCGTCTAACTGGCTACTTCCCTTTTTTGGGCAACACACAATCCATTTTTAGTAGGGACGTCCAAAGCACGTCGAGCGGAAGCAAAGTAAGACGGTAGCGTGGAGCAGTGATAGGACTGAACCGCTTTACATCTCTCAATTCTTGCAAACTAGACGAACACTGCATGATCCCTGGAAATAAAAGGGGAGTTGAAGGGCGTACCTTCCAACCGTGAACACCCAATTGAACCCTCCTCCTTACTGAGTCAACTTCTTCTGCTCGTGTCCGACGCGTTTTCTTTTGAGTCTTTGAGCGGTGAGTGATGGCAACGGCCAACTGCCGGTTCTCCATATCGCGTCACTTTGCGACATGGACACTGACTTGAATTATGATGCAGTGCATGTCAGTCAGAAGAACATCACAAAACTGGGGCCAACCGACAACGCAACCAAATGACCTATACCCCAACTTCAATGACGTCTTTTGGGGGAGTGGGTTGCAGCTCGGTGATACCCATGAACAGGGCATGTTCCCATCCAACGTGAGTTGTACAGTGGTCTTAGTAAACACGACGTCTGACGCTTTGTTGTTCAAATAGAACGATTACGAGCTGTTTCTCGGTAATTACAATGTCAGCCTTCAACAAGAATTCAACCCGGAGACGTACGGAGAACCAGGTGAAATGCACAACCTGGGGTACCCGGAGTCCAGCGCAACCGCAATGCACCCGACTTTTATCCCTACACCTCTACCAGTCGCGATGGGGATCGGATTCCTACCACTCGGGGAATCGCCGCCGAGCGAAGGTGGTGACGCAAATTGGCAGTCAAGTTGGGAGAACGAGGAGGTTGATGTGGATCTCTCGATGCGAGTCCGCGAGCTGCAGCTTGAAGGTGCAATGCCATCCACGAGCAATTCTACGGCGGGACGAGGGGGGCCGAAAAAGTCCAGGAAAAAGGAGGAAAGCGGGGTTTGCGTCCAGTGTAGTCAGACGTTCAGCCGTAAGAGTGACGTCAGGCGACACGAGAACACGGCGCACGGGAGGGAGGTACACGCATGCCCACTGTGCAATATTATCTGCAGCCGCAAAGACGCACTACAGAGGCATATTCGGGACCAACACTAACACTAACTTCCAACCACATTGGAATCAGCGAGGGTAAGAAAATTGCTTCATTACGCACCAGATAGTGACTGACGAAATTGTGGTTAGGCAGAATTATGACATGAGGAACAGGGAACATGGGTCGTAGTCTTCACTTTTTGATTACATAACTGTTAATGCGTTGCATTTTCATAATTTAGACATTAAAACAGACCATACCGTAGTACAGAACAGCTTTCTCGACATTAGTATGTTTTGAAGGTGGTCGCGTCGTTATAACTCGGAGTAGACTTTCCAGAGGGGCATAGTCATTTGTTGGTCACGCCACAGAGTTGCAGGTCCACGTGACTCGTCGTATATACGCGTCGTTTACGCGTCGGTATTCGTTTCTATCCTACTGCAACTGAAAGGGTACGTATTTCATTACTAGTTATCCCATCACCGATAATGAGAAGATATGGGGTCATTTACTCACTAGGTGGGTTCAGCGAGTCGATCGATAAGGCTGCTGGCGGTGTTATAATGGATCGCGGTGATGCGCAATCTCGATTTATGAACATTTTAGCGATCTTGTAGGAGTACTTGACCCTTCAGCATGGTCTGCGGCTTATTTATGACTACAAGAGTTCCTTGTGTCTGATAAGGGACTTGTCCTAGCGCTAGCCGAGGACCATACTCTCGACGTCTGCTCTTATTCAGCGCCAGTAATCTCAGTCAAAGTGTTGTGTACGACGAGCAAGCGGGGTCCACTTGCACACCACGGGGCGCACGCACCAAGTACGGGGGCGTGTACTACGAATGCGAGTTAAGCATGGACGACACAGAGAGACACGCTACGCACTCATTATCACACGGTGTGGGAGGCAGCTTCTACTGCGGCATTTGTGACCCCTCCTTAGACGAATAACTGATAAGGACGTCGGTTGTCGAGAGGCCAAGCGCACTTGTTAGTTCGTCCGTCTCCACTCGCCAACACCGAGTTTACACACCGTAGGATTGCTTCATCGTCTGTGTAAGTGCTCGTAATTTTCAACTGTCTCGTGTGTATCCTTCGCTGCCTATCTATATTATCCTTAACATGACTCTCTACCAGAAATACCCTTGGTCGATGACCTCGCCGTTCGTCCATGCGGGCCCATGCGCTGTCCCCATCGAGGCTGAGGCTTTATCCACACTCAAGTGCTAGGAGCCAGGGGACACAATAGATACACTGCCACCTGGGGGGGGGATGAAGGAAAGGAGTATAGCCATCGCCTCGTGTCCCGCCACAGTCTTCGTCAAACCTTGGGCGCCAAACGAGACGACTGCGCGTCTAACTGGCTAATTCCCTTTTTTGGTTCACAAGCACTCCATTTTCAGTAGGTATGGCCAAAGCACGTCGGGCGGAAGCAAAATGAGAGGGTAGCGTAGGGCAGTGATAGGGCCGAACTGCATTATATTTCTCGATTTCTTGAAACTAGAAGGACATAGCCTATGCTTGAAAATAAAAGGGAAGTCAAAAGGCTTACCTTCCTACGTGAACTTCTTCCCTCCTCTTCTCCTGCCCGTATCCGACGTTAACGGTGAGTGGTGACAAATGGTCCAAGAGCCACTGCCAGCCCCCCGATACGAGGAAGATCTGCATTCATCCTACCCATATCGCGTCCCTTCACGACATGGTCATTGACTTTGGTTATGCAGTACATGCCAGGCAGCAGAACATCAGCGAACTGGGGCCAACAAACAGCGCAACTGAATGACTTGTATCCCAACGATAACTTTTGGGGAAGTGGGTTGCCGCTCAGTGAAACCCAAGAAGAGTTCCTATCCAACGTGAGTGGTACAATGGTCTGGGTGGACACGACGTCCGACGCTCTGTGACCGAATAGGACGTGTACGGCGACCAATTCCTCGGCGAATACAATGAATCCCTTGAACAAGTCCTCAACCAGCGGACGTACGGAGAACCAGGTGACGGACAAGATCTGGGCTACCTGGAGCCCGGCACAGCCACGACCCAACCGAGCTTCCTTCCCACATCGATCGGATTGTCGCTCGGTAGTGCCGCGAATTGGCAGCCGAGTTTGGAGAGCGAGGATGTTGATATGGATCTCTCGACGCGAGTCAACGAACTGCAGCTTGAAAGCCCCACGCCATCCACAAGCAACCTCGCAACGGGACCGGGGAAGAGGCCCAGGAAAAAAAAGGAAGAAGGCGGGGAATGCAGCCAGTGTAACAAGGGGTTCAGTCGCAAAAGCGACGCAAGGCGACACGAAATAACTGTCCACGGCGGGGAGGGATACATATGCCAGCTGTGCAACACACCTTGCTGTCGAAAAGACGCACTTCAGAGGCACATGCGAGACCAACACTAACACTCACATTGGAATCAACGACTCACAGCAAGTGCCAGAGGGTGACTAGTCAGGCCTAGTCAGAGCGTGTAATTGATATGATGGCTCGGGCCAGCTTGGACTTGGACAACTTCACTTTTGATTACATAACTTCCACAGTAATGGCACAATTACGTATTCATCTGATAACTAGATATGGGGCACGAGGCGGTTGGACCCATCTCAGGTGTGAGTGAGTTCAACGCTTCAACAGCGCGTAGTTACAATGGGCAACTTGCGTACTATGGCCTCAAGGGTCCTTGTATCTGTATTAGAGACTTGAGCTAGACGAAGATCGTCATTTGTATGTGCGAGTGGCGAGAGTAGTTATACTACTTGTGCAGATGTAGTAAATTGCATGCGGTGGCTCGGGTCGACCTGGGCTTACAATTTCGTTTCGACGATGCAGAAGACGCTGTGCGCATGCAAAATAAACCGAAAACCCGAATAACCAAAGTTACAAGAGGTAATTCGTTCGAGTAACATTGCTGTGAGCCAAAGGTGTCTCGCATTCCGAACGGCCGTATCGATGAGTACGATACGGAGGGCACTTCGGCGTGGCGTACACCACAGCCGCACGGGGGAAGAGATATTACAACGACGAAAAGTGAGCCCAGAAAGGTTGAAGTGTATACGCACGCACGCCTCCCGATTCATGCGTCATCCGCGAAGGACAAGCCCACCTTGGGCTTTTTCGTTTTACCTTTCGGCGCTGGTGCACCGACGTGGGAACCTTCACTACGGCCGTCACCTACGGCCTTCCGTTTAGCCATCGTCAGCTTGGTCGAGGAGGATGGTCTAGATGAAAACGAGAGGCCCTTCGCCTCCTCTTTTGTCGACTTCTTCTTAGGGTCCTTCGCGTCGCCCGACGACGAGTGCTGCGGTGTTGCCACCGCGGGATCAGGTAGAGGAGGTAATCCTTTTGCTAAGGTGGTATGCAGGTCCTTGTGAGATTGTGACACGAAACGGCTTGCGTCCCTCAGTCTCACCTTTGCGTTTCTCATTCTGAGCCTCTTGCTCGCTAAGGTGCTTTCCTTCCTTCAGCACTACCACCTGCGGCGCTTCGTCGTCCACATCCTCATCTCCACTTCCGGGGTTGTCGGCAGGACGCTCTGGGATCGCGGGGCGACGGGGAATGGGCGGTCGCCCAGAACCGTCATCTTCGAACTCTTGGTCTTCGTCACCGCTGATATCATCTGGAATTCCGGATACTTGTCTCTGGAGCTTGCGCAAGAATGCGGGTGTGCGTTGACTATAGGTAAGGCGAGAAGAGAGCTGATGTTTTGTTGGCTCTTTCGGAGCCATTGTCCATCAAACTGCTCCTGAACTCAAGTCACCTCCTTGCGCGGAGTCGACCGGTCCGGCTCAAATTCTTCCTGACTACAGTACATGCGGCGCTCTCTTCGTCCATCTCTTACGTGGATCACTTCCTTCGCTATTTTTATTTCATCGTTTAATTGGAGAGCGTCTTGATTTTGGCAATTATCGCTATGCGCGGCGAGTCAGCGCAAGGAGTGTGCAAGGATACGATCAACCACATACACTGAGGGTCCAGGCCTTGAAATGTAATTTGCTCTTGCAACCCACCGCATCCTAGTTGGTAATTTTGAGTATTCTCGATAGAGCTGGGACAAGCGGTGATTACCCTCTTTGTGAGTGCCCAGATAACCATATTTCGGCGTGAGCTGACGCTCGAGAAGCCAGGTGCCGAATCTCGAACCAAGCTACAACAAAAATAACTTAACGTAAGTGTGGGGAAATGTAGCGGTTTGCACGTACTCCGGTCTTGCGGCTGAGTGATTCGACGACAAGCACGAAAGGGCTCGATCCGATCTTCTTGATTGTCTGCACGTGACGTGTCGACAACGCAAGGTACTGGTTGACATGGGATCAACGCTCACCTGCTCATCGACGAGATTGAGAGTGGGTTTGTTGATGAGGCCCACGTCCAAGCCTTCCTGGCGCACGCGTAGAACCGCATCATAACTGCGATACAGCATGTCGCCATAGGAGACGACGTATCCGTCCTTTCCCTCCAGGACGACTTCATCCTTACCCGGTACGAACTCGTAATCATCGCCGAAAAATTTATCATCTGAGCCCGGTTTGAGCAGATACGGCACCTTGGCGCGTGTAGAGAAGACAAAGCGCAGGCCACGCTCGAAGAACACGCGTTTGATGACCGCACGCATTTGCAGTGCATCTGCCGGGAAGTACAACCAGGAGTGCACATCGTCGAGGCCGTTGTCGGCAAAGAAGGAATTGATACCGAAGTGGCAAGTGTTATCGGCGATCTCATCGACTACGACTTGTCATCAAAATGTGTGCATAGATGGTGCGAGATCACGCACCCCCAGAGTGTGAGAAATGGCAGAGCACATTGCAATTGTTCAATCTCGCCATCGTGACCTCGGATACGACCATCTCGAGGAAGGCAGAGAACGTCGAAAAGACGCCAAACTTGTCGGACTCGAAGCCAAAGCCCGCTGCAGCGGAGAAGTTACCGCGCTCCATGACGCCAGAAGGAACGAACACCTCGGGGTGTTTCTGATGGATCACCTTCAGACCGGTAGAACCCTCGAGATCACCTGCGTGTAAAGGTGAGCATCGCATCGAATGTCGTGAAGACGGAACGGACTATCGATGACCATGACTTTCTTCGCGGCTTCTTCTTTGGAGAGCCCATCAAGTACAGTACTCACGGCTTCTCCAAACACAACGCGATTCGCATTGTTCTCACGCGTAGAGCCGACATACAGGTACGGAACAGAGGAGGGTTTGATGTTCAGCAAAATGTTCTCAATCTCGTTATACTTTTCGTCGGGGTATCCGCGACGCTTGAAATAGGAAAGTGCACCTTTGACCGGAATCACATCGTGGCCATGGTTGCTCCCTTCGATATCTGGAACACCCGGAGCCATGACGCGTTTTGCCACGACTACCCACGGAATCAGCCCATGGGATGGAAGTCAAAGTAGCGAGTTCAAGACCCACTAGCGGCAGGGCCATTGTACGCGACCGCTTTGACAAATGCGCCCCAGAGGGCGTCGATATCTTCGCCTTGAACCGTAATGACCTCCAGACCGTGCCCGGCGAGCGTCTTGGGTAGCTCGTAGCCTTTGAGATATTCGGACGGGTATCCGGCAATGGTGACGTTGTTATCATCAATGATGAGCTTCACATTCAAGCCCTGCGCAACTGCCAGGCGAGCCGCCTCAGCATCGTTGCCCTCCTGCTGCGAGCCATCGGAACCAAGACAGAAGACAGTCTTGTCGCGATTGGCGAGCGCGACGCCGTTAACCATAGGCCACATGTGTCCGAGGCGCCCCGAGGAGAATTTGACGCCTGGTGTAAGACCGAGCTCGGGATGACCTGGCAGCTTCGATTCCGCTGCTCGGTACTGTAGGAGGTGCTCCGCGGGGATGTGTCCGTCGAGCGCGGAGAGAAGGTACTGCGTTGCGACGCGATGACCTGGACTGGAACGTTAGCTTCAGAAGATCCGTTGAGTGAAAGAATAACTGACCAGCCTCATCGAAGACGACTGGGTAATACTTGTCGGATGACTCGAAAAGGGAGAGAAGGATGCATAGTTCTGGCACGGTGTCATAAGGACCGCCTAGATGGTAAGGAATCAGAAGTGTCAGTGCCGATCACGGACATCATGAAGCTCTACTGAGACGCGGGCCTCGCAAGGCATCAAGACATCCACGCCCGAAGAGAGCTGATTAAACTGACCCGTGTGTCCACTGACACCGCGAGCGGCACCAGTGGAGGTGAATAGGACGATGGCATCGCGCAGGAGCTGGATGTTATGCTTCAGTGTCTGCCTTTGCTCATCAGTGAGCCGAGGGTTGGAAGCATCGAGTTTTAGCCTGTGTGTGGCAAGGTAAGCTCGAATACAATGTCTGGGTTGGAAACTCCAACAACTTTTTGTACTTGCTAAGATCAATGGGAAACTTATCGAGGGGGGCAGACATGTCGATGAAGTGGCAGACGGCGACTGGGCTACTTTTAAATTGCTGTGAAAATCCAATGATGTCATGAGTGTCATCTGGCCCGATTGGGAAGAGTTAATAAACCGCTTAATTATTACTCCTCACGTGTTTCTTCTCACGTGATTAAGAGGTTTGGTCATGAGAAGCTTTCCTCAACAGGCGTTCCTGCTTGGCTCGCTTAAACTATTCACTCCTGATACTCTGGGAATGGATATGGGGTAGGGTAGCGGTGCTGTGCTTCTCGCGGGTATAAATATCTAGACCCGGCGTGTCCACAGGTCAGCCCCATCCCATATCTCAGCAGATAGATATGCCCCATATGAAAAACTTGTTACGCCACGCTAGAGGGCTCATTCGCACCCCATCTTCACCCGTGCTCTCGTTCTACGTCCGTTACTCCCATACCGTCACGGCCAGGCCCTCGTATATAGCTGCATCGACTGAGAAAGATCCCTACCAATACCAAGTTGGCTTTGGAAACCGCTTTGTGAGCGAAGCCTTGTGAGTAATCTGTCGCGTTCGTCACTCGTTTGAACCTGACAGAAGTGCATATGATGCAGGCCTAGGGTACTCCCAGTAGCACAGAACTCCCCGCAGAGGGTCAAATATGGGTTGTACGTTGAGGCGGTTAGTAATCCAGCACTTGCCATTTAAGATTACTACATGAGAAATTTACAGATGACGGGTACCTCATTTGTGGCCCCCCGCTCTGAGAGCAAGACAGCGTGCGGTCGCCTAACGTGATTTTCGCACTTGCGGCTGATCAATTCGATTAGTTGGCTGTATCGTATTCGACCATCGGTGGCACATAGAGGATTCACTCCACTCGCCGCCAATGCCGACGTATGCCCCCTCGTCTTGTATTCCGACTGGTTCGCCTAAACTGTATATCCCTAGCTGGAAGCCGATTTTTCTCTCACCAATCCACATGTCCAAGTCTCTCCGACTCAACTAGCTTGGCACCCGTTTGCAATCCCACACGAGGGTTCTGGCATCGATTTTCCACGCGGTTTGAAGACGTTATGTGGCGCAGGTTCCCCAGTGCTACGAGAAGGACTAGCAATACACATTTACGCCGCGGACAAATCAATGGAGAACGAAGCGTTCTGCAACAACGATGGACATATGCTCATTCTTCCACAGCAAGGCAGGCTGGACATCCAGACTGAGTTTGGCAGGTGAGATCTAGATCGACATAGGTTTTCTCGTAAAGTGACAATTGGTGGCGCCAAGGATGATGGTTCGGCCAGGAGAGCTAGTCGTGATTCAGCGTGGGATGAAGTTCAAGGTTGAACTGCCCGATGGTCCGGTCCGAGGATGTACGTCACACCTCACGTACGCTCTGTGTACCGTGATGAACTAAATGCATGCCGCAGATATCCAGGAGATCTTTGGTTCACAATTCGATCTGCCTGAACTCGGACCTCTTGGTACACACGGTCTTGCGAATACACGCGACTTCGAGTCTCCGGTTGCGAGCTTCGACGTTGACCAATCCCCTTGGGAGAGTACGTTTCGGTTTCCAGGATGCTTGTGTACGTTGTTTGACGTTTAGTATTTGATGTGAAGTTGTCTATAAGTACGTCAAGACGTGCATGGTATTCGGAGGTGGCTGATTTAGATCGCGCAGACTTGGAGGGCGGCTATTTTCTTGCAAGCAAGATCACACTCCGTTCGATGTTGTCGCGTGGCACGGAAAGTCAGTTCTCGTTTTGTCGTTGGTGCTTACTGCCGCTTATGTGAGCATCCCAGCTATGTACCCTACAAATATGCACTGGAGAAGTTCGTGAATGTCGGGAGCATATCCAAAGACCACATCGACCCATCCATCTTCTGCGTGTTGACGGCCAAGTCAAAGATACCACATCATTCGCTGGTGGACCTCTTGATCTTCAGTCCAAGATGGGACGTGTCGAATCACACGTTCCGCCCGCCGTTCTACCATAGGAACAGCGCAACGGAATTCATGGGCCTCTTGTATGGTGTGTATGGCGGTCGAAGCGACGGTTTCCAACCTGGTGGTGCCAGCTATGAGACCGGATTTTGCCCCCATGGCGGTGATTAGTCGTTCTTAAGACTGACAACGGAACGCTGAACATTAATTGGTTCATCTCAGTGTCGTACGAGGAGTTCAACCGAGCCTCTGAGGCGGATTTGAAACCGATGCGGGTTCACGAGGGTACCATTGGTGCGTTTCTCCGAAGCCTGTCTTCTTGAACCCCTGACGCCCTGAATTGATTTCGACATACAGCGTTCATGTTCGAGTCTAGCCTTATACTTCCTCTCACCGACTACGCGATCAAACGCTCCGGTGTCCTACACGGTGAGTCGAGGTCGCATTGTCGGAAGGCACAGGACGGCGGCTGACATCCTGACCTTTCAGAGCATGAACCGCAGATGTGGGATGGCTTGGGTGCCCAATTCATGGATCATCTTGGGGAGATCAATGCAGAGTTACGAAAGACGGGTGTACAGGAGATCAAAGCAAAGAAAACGTGATTAGCAACGGCCACCGGCCCGGGTATGCGGTACTACTATGTGTTGGGCGTGCAAGAAATAGTCCAGAGATGCGCTCTGTAACTAGGAAGCAGAGAGAAGGCCCGGAATAGAAAAGGAGAAAGTATGCTATCAAGTGTACTACTAGTCCGAGCCTGAGACTACATGACATTCAAGTTGGGTATGCAGTCGAACTTCTCATTCGAATGAAAAAATCCACCAGAGCCAGTCCGTGATATAAAAGTACCAACATAGCTTGTCCGATCCGTTTTTTAGACCCGGCCCAGGGTCCACTGGCAGCGTCCGAGAAGTGCGTGCGTCGAGGTACGGTCAGGGCGGAAGCTATTATGAATCATCGATCGTCTCAGGGCGAAGAAGGTATCACGAAACGATACGTTTCATCGAACAGCTTGATATTCGCTCTTAGTACCTAGCTCGAAAATTGAAATTGGACCGCGGCGCAATTCTGCTGTGTTGGAAACATAGCAACGAGTAGAGGCCTTCAATTACGACATTATAAGTAGCCGACCAAAGGCAATAGATGATGTAAACCTATACGACATCGATCCCTCGTTCGTTGAATCCCTACGCTCCACCGATGTCATACTCTGACAACAACCGCGCAATCTTCCGGTATCCAAACCTCAGTGCGTCTTGAGAAGGTGTCCTTCCGTATACATTCCGTATTTGTACATTAGCTCCCTGTGTAAGTAACGACTGTACCATTTCGAAACGTCCAAAGGCTGATGCGATGTGCAAGGCAGTAGCGTCCTCCCGCTGCGCGGCGTTTATATCGGCGCCATTGTCTATCAACAGTCGAGCGACGTTGATGTGCCCATTTTGTGCCGCCCAGTGCAACGGGGTCCAGCCCGAGGCATTTCGTGAGTTCACATCCGCGCCATATTTCAGTAGTGACATTGCAATTTCGAGTCTCCCATCCTTCGATGCGACGTCCAACGGAGTCAGAAGATGCTCGTCGCGTTCGTTGACGTCTGCACCGCGATCGAGTAATCTCTGGGCCACGTCAAAGTGTCCGTTGACCAATGCGCTATGCAACGAATTGCCCTCCTCATCGTGAGATGATTCGCCACTGTACAGTTGCGACTCCGGAAGACTGTTTTGCGATCCTGCTTCCCATGGGGTCGAGCCCGCGGTGTCGAGGGTACATACATTCCCAGAACGCCTTGCTAGGAAACTCGTAACGTCGCGCTTCCTACTTTCGTGGGCGAGATCGAAGGGTGTTTTTTCGCTGCTATTCAGCATGCCAACGTCCGCGCCAGAGTCATGAAGTAACTCCATGAGACTGAGATGTCCATTTTGTGCCGCTGAGTGTGATGGAGTCGAGCCCTCGTTGTCTTGTGAATTGACATTTGAGCCGCACTTGACTAACAGGCGCGCAACCTCGAGTTCCCCATTTCCCGACGCCAGGTCCAACGGGGTCTTCTGAGCTTCGTTCCGCACGTCAACCTCTGCACCGCGCTCGATTAGCAACTCCACAACTTTGAGATGTCCTCCAGCTGATGCGTGATGGAGTGGAGCCCATAGACCCGCTTCCTGGGCATTCACATGCGCCCCATGGTCGAGTAAGAGCTGCACGACATCGGCATGACCATATCGTGATGCTAAATGTAGTGACGTCCAGCCCCGATCGTTGACGGAATTCACATCAGCTTGATGCTCGATCAGAAAGCGCGATACCGCCACGTGTCCGCCGAATGACGCGAGGATCAATGGTGTGTCGTGATTCCTATCCCGGACCTGGGCAGCAATACCGAGGTCGAGCAAAAGCCGCACGATGTCAAGGTGACCATTTCGTGCCGCTGTGTGGAGGAGTGTCCGGCCTCGCTTATCGCAACAGTTCACACCCGCTCCACGCTTGATTAGGAAGCGAACAACCTCGAGGTGCCCGCGGCCCGACGCGAGGTCCAAGGGAGTCTCCTCGCTTGCAGTTCGTGCGTCGACGTCCATGCCGCCTTCAAGAAATGTCTCCACAAGGCCGAGGTGCCCGTGTCGTGATGTATGGTGCAACGGTGTCCAACCACGCTTATCTTTGGACATTGTGTTTGCGCCTTGCCGGATTAAGAAGCGGGCAATTTTGAGGTTCCCGACGCGAGACGCCACGTGTAACGGCGTTTCTTGGTCCACATTCGTCCTATCAATTGTCGCGCCATTTCGGACAAGCGATTGGACAATCTCGAGATATCCTGCGAATGATGCCAGATGCAACGGAGTTATAAGACCTTTTTTCTGGGCATTCGCATCGGCACCGTAGACGAGTAAATCTTGCACAATATCGAGATGACCGTGCCGGGACGCCAAGTGCAGTGACGTCCACCCATCTTTCGCTTGGGACGCTACGTCTGCCCCATGCTTCAGTAGTAGCCGACAAATTTCCAGTGGTCCATTTAGCGCTGCCACATGCAACGGGGCCCGGCGCGAGTCGCCTGTTTGGATGTTGATATCTGCTTGATGTTCGAGTAACAATTTTACCACGGCACAATGTCCGCCTTCTGTCGCTCTGTGTAGCGCACTGTCACCCCCGCCATCCAGGGCGTTTATATTTGCGCCATTCTGAAGCAAGGCCCGGGCAATCTCGACCTCGCCTTTGGCAAATGCAGCGTTCAACGCGGTTCCGTGGTCCCCGCCCCTGGCGTTAACATCCGTGTCGTGGGTTAAAGAGAGACGTTCCATGAGGCTGCGAAAACCACACAGTGCCGCGTAGTAAAATGGCTTTGCCTCTGGTTGCGTCGGTCGCGCCGTTGCCGTGGACCCTTTCCAAGGACGATCGATGTCGTGTATCCAGACCCACGTCGCAAAGTAAGGCCTGTCTGGGTCAAAGAGATGTTCCATCAGGTCCTGGATACTCGAAGACACGCCTTCGAATTTGCCGTGGCTAACCCAGTACCGAGCCGCGTAGATCGCGAATGGACGTTTTTGTACTGCGCTTTTGTTGACCCGGTCACCGAGATTGAGCAGGATGCCGAGGCAAGCCCTGGCAAGAACGGCGTGGGCGGAATGAGGGAGGATGTGATAGAGAGAAAGATGCTCTGCCGCGTTGGCAAGGCGAGAGGACATCAGAAATTCTTTCACGGAGAAATGCGAAAATTGTACGACCAGCGAACCGTCGACATTGACGATGGTGATCAGACTGGAACAAGCAGACAACACGGCTTGATGTGCATTCTCGGGGCGCCAGTCAGAATGATATTCTGAATCCTCTCCGGCGTCAAGTCGAACGGCAAGTACTTCTGCGAGCTCTTCGACGCAAAGCGGGCGAATGGAGACTGCAAGGCATTGTAAAAGACGGTAGGCATATTCTCGTTTCGCCTTCTCGATGCCTAGCAAGATACGCTCGTATGTTGTATCGAGGGTTTCGGGTAATTGTTCGAGAGCGCGCCGTAATGCCGGGGGAAAACAACCACGCAACTCTTCTATTAGGCAGAAAACCCACCGGAACCTATGATGAAATTCTAAAAATGTCGCCTCACAGTAAGGGTGATTACTTACATTCCGTCGGCCCTCTGAGAGAGTGCATCGATGACCAATTGCCTATCTCCCGCCCTCCACTTTCGCATCTTTCTATCCGACTGGACAGCACGATTGATGTAATCGTTGATATCCCGCTTTTGACCAACTTCGTCGTGAAGAGAGACAGAATGAGATACCAACGACCCAAGAACTTCTTGGATATCGGCCTCGAGACGACTCGTGACACAGATGCGAAGATTGGGAAGATATAACGTGACAAGATCCTCTAAGAGGTCAAGCACGAGTTCGCGGGGAGATGGTGCCCCAGACGAGTTGGGACACTCGTCGAGAGCATCAAGAACGATATAGATTGGGGGCTGTCCTGGGTGTTTAAGCATGTCTTTGAGGCATTGGGTGAGTGCGTCATCATCAGGCAAGCGCAATCCGACGTCGTGCTTAGAATATAGGTGAGAAAGGATGTCATAGCAAAGATCTGACTGGGCGCAGAGTTGGACGACGAGGGAGGATAGCAGGCCGCGCACGTCCTGCTTTGCGGTATCTCTAAAATCGAAGTAATAATAAGCCACCAAGCCCAGACCCTCATCGCGTAGCGTAGCGGCCTCTTCAATGATGCTGGAACTAGTTGACAGGCGTCAGTGAATTGGACGAAATTGAGCATGTGGCACCTACCATAGGATGCTCTTTCCCGATCCCACTAGAGCCGAATTACCATCGGCAGCTGAAAAAGGGTACAGGATGTTGGGAAGTACGCACGTTTGCCATGTATCCACAGAAGGCCGCCCATCAGACTCCAGTTGTCAAAGGTGTAGCCGCGGGTAAACCACACCGCAGACTCACCAGAGCGGATTCTGCGTGCAAGGATGTGGTTTTTAGACGGGTCCGGAGGCGAGATCCAGCCCCTGGCATTCATTTGTAACTGGTCGCCTGTGGGAAAGGTATACCCCCCACGCTACCAAGTGCAGATGAGACGACGCACGCCTCATTTTGTTAATTTCGTTTGCAACCTCCTGCATGGTAACTAGCATACTTTATAAGGCCAGGGAAAGGCCAATTCGCGCATAATGGGAGAACCTACTAAGAGTCCGTCGGATCGCACTTGTTGATGCCTCGCCACCTACAACAGTCAATAAGATGTTTTGAGTTCTCTAAGCAGCTTAACTCACCATCCATGACCACCTTCATATTATTCAAAAGACCGTGGACGACAGCCAAGGTCTGCGCTGCGGTCATGTGGGCTTCTTCCCGCGTGAGTCGGTCCAACCTCTTCAGTATGGTCTCAATCTCGCTATCCCCCAACAACTTCTTTGCAAATTGCTCTACAACGCGTTCAGAGGTTGCCGCCTATGGTTACCACTGCAAGACCCTGCTTACTGAGTCGACCTCGATTGATCTGTTTCTTCGCTAGAGCAAGTATCGAAATCAACTCGACCATTATCTTCGCGACCACATCCATCATCAAAGGGTCCAAAGAGATCTCGGTATAAATATGGAGACGTTTGAGGAAGTTCCCGATGCACTCAAAAAGTTCAAGGAGGGCGTCATAGCTCGCGCTTACTTCATCTGCTGCCTGAGATCACTCGGATTTCAGATAGACTCGGTCAGCGAATAAGGAAGACACACAGTGAAGAGAACACCGATACCGACGAAGATTAGTTTTGCTGGTTGGAACGGCACCTTGCGGAGAAAGAGTTGAAAAAAAAATAGATAGCGAAGTGAAATGACAGTTGGCAGCTCACCAGACTAGTCGCCTCACAAAGAATTCCTGAGAAGGCGTGAACGAATTGTACCACCGGGCCAAGGCAATCGATGAACCTCCGATTTTGGTCTCGATAGCCTTTGAACGCTTCCAAGTTCTCTTGAAGTAGGAAGAGGACGGCACCAGGAGAGTCACAGCCCTTGACCTTGTCGGCGAACGGATTTTCCTTTAGACTTATCCCAGTCTGCTCGGTGTATTTATCCACAGCATCGAGAATCGATTGAAAGTTGGACATTGTTGATCAGCAGAGGGAACACTAGGAACTTGAAGCTTGAAGTTGCAAGGGGGATGAACGGGAAGCTGGCAGTAGCGGCAGGCGATAGACGCTTGTAGGGCGCTTAACTATGATACGACAACTGATTCACCTCACGCTCGATGTTCGCTACGCCAAGATTAAAAGCAAATGCCTCAAGGAAGCATGAAATCTCCCTTGATCCGCAGGAGACCACGTTTGTTCGCTGCTATTACGAATCTTGCCGCGGTGCCCGCCTTCATTTCTTCACCATCGCCATTTTCGAAACGTGGGTAAATCTGCAATCTTAGACATCCAGGAAAATTTGGTTCGCAGGCTAATCGCAGCTTGAATTGCTCCAACTTGGTCTTCTTGGAACGCACGGCCACGCGAATGCGCTTGGTCTCGAGTCCCCTATTGTGAGCTTCGAAGTTGACCAGGCCTATTGGGGGAGTACGTCTGGTTCACGTCATGCTTGTGTATGTTCTCTGACGCTCAGTACTTCATCTACAACTAGCTCAAGATACGCCCCGTGGTCGTGACAGTCAGTGGCCGCGCAGACTTGGAAGGGGTCTATTTTCTCACAAATGAGATCACAGTTCGATGTTATCGCGTGGCATGGAAAGTCAGTTCTCGACTGCTCTGTGGTCCCCACTTCTACTTAAGTGACTATCCCAGTTATGCGCTGGGGAAATTCGTGCCTGTTGCTAGGATCATATCGACTCGTCTAGCTGCTACGTGCTAACGGCCAAGTCAAACATACCCCGTCACCCGCTGGACTTCGCTACCTTTATCTGCCCGAGGTGGAATGTCACGGAGAACACGTACCGCCCGCCATACTTTCATCGGAACAGCGCGTCAGAATTCGTAGGCCTCTTAGGTGGGGCGTATGAAGGCCGGAACGAAAGCTTCTGGCCTGGCGGTGCCAGCTATGAGATCCCTCATAGCGGTGAGTGCTTGTTCTTAGAGACGAGCACCGAGCGCTGATCCGTCAGTGGATGTGCGTTAGAATCTTCCGAAACATACTACATTTATAAGATGGCCCCGGAAGCGGCTTTGGAACCGATGCAGGTTCTCGCCTGGTTTGCTTTCTGTTCCGAACCCTTTAGCCCGTTCGCTTGGGTTTTGACACCTCGTAATCCGCATGCCGTAGTGTTCATCCTAGAGTCTAGCTTCATCCTTCCTTTCGCCGATCGCGCGGTTAGGCGTGGTGGTGTGGTGCACGGTGAGTTGAGGTTGGATTGGCTCGTCGTCGGATGGTAATTGACCTCAGGACAGAACATGAACCAAACATGTAGGCACTGTGTACGTGTCCAATTCATAGGTGAACGCGGGAGCAACGAAAGGCTCAGGATGCAGCAACTAAGAGCGATGGGTACTTGATAGTATAGTATGTACTAGATAGCGGTACGATACTACGATCAGAGCTTTTGCTGACCGTCTAACCGACTCGGCTTGTGCTCGTAGTACGTACCATGGCATTCTCCTCTTTTTCCTGTCTTCTCTAACGTAACCTTCACGGAGCCACATGGCGATTTCCCAGTCCCCCCCGGGGGCCCTATGAGAAGAAGTTCCGATCAGATGGGCGAGACCCTCTTCAGCATTGGTTAGCATTTACTTGTAAGGACAGCCCAGATTTACGATAGCCATAGTATGGCAAGCTGTGCCGTTCGGCGCTAGCCTGGTTGGCCTTCGTTAGCACCTCCATGACCGTCTCCCTTTAGTCTTATCTATTCATTTCCTAGACGCACTATGCAAGCTCGCCCAGAGCCACCAGCTCCTGAGAAACCCAAGAATACCGATTTGATAGAAACAACAACATCCGATGACCCCCTTCAACAACTTTTGCAGCGCCTAGTACCCGCTGGGGTCTCCGAGTCTATTCCACCCTACCACTGATTCCCGTGCGTTACTATCCATCTTCTTTGAACCCGATATGTCCGCTAAGAAACCTCACATTGTCTAGCATTCCCCACATTGAGCTTTGCTTCACTCATGACCGGCATGGCCGAGTACACCTACGGTGGTCCTCCATACTCGACTGTCTCTCGCCCCTATAGTCCTCCCTTATCCGTCTATCCCTCCGCGCTTGAAATGGCGTCTTCAGGCACATCGCGGAGCAGCGGCTCTGGGTCTTACTCTTCGGACCTCACTTCGGTCCCGCGTTCCATGCGCTATAACCCCATCGGTGTCGCACCCTCCGTGGTCCGCTCGGGTCGAGGCCGCAACGGTCGTCCGAAGAAGCACGGGGACCCGACCAACGTCCGTGACCCCATCCCGGCGCACGACCACGCTGCTTCCCATTCTCTGTGAGCCCCAAGCCTGCGACTTTCACGTTCGACTTTTCTCATTGCACCTATGACGTACCTAATAGGCGTCGCCAGGAAATCCACCATTTGCAGATTGAGTCGGAGCAGCGGAGGCGTGATGAACTCATGGCGTCGTACCGCCGTCTCCAAGACGCCGTTCCGACATACGGCCTCGGACTTGGGTCCCACCAAAAGTTGAGCAAGGTTGTACTCCTGGACCGTGCGACCACCAGTATCAATTCCTTGGAAATGAGTCGGCAGCAGCTCCTCGTGAAGATTCGAGAGGTAGAGGAAGAGGGAGTCCGTCTCCGCCAGTGCGTTCATTTCCCCTTCCGAGTCCCTCAATGTGTGGGATTAATGACAATGATCAAGGGCCAACGAGGCGTTGGCGCTGAGCTCTGTCGCTGAACGTCCGGCCCCTGCCCCTCCCCCGCCGTAACCAAAGTCTCGCAGGAGCAGTCGCGGGTTGCATAGAAGCCCTCTTTTTAATTATCCTGCCCCCGCGTGGCACAACGAGTGGATTTCACTTCTGTTATGTTTCGTATGTACAACTGATATCAGTGCCACAGCGAAAAAAAAAAAAAAAAATCTTGAAGGGCAATATTCCCCCCTGTACGGTACAGTATGTTTAAATAATTTTGTTGTGTCAAGGCAAGGATTGGACAACAGGACATGCCGGCTTATTGCGAGAGCACTCCCAGTCCTATTTTATAATCCCCTCAGAACACTGGTTCCAATGGCCTGTGAAGAGTAGTAAAAATAAATAAATAATGCCAGTGTTATGCGCGTCTGCAGTCGTAAGTCAATTGTGGACAGAAGTTGAGTAAGAATCAGCCCTCCGATGACAAAATCACGAAAAATCCAACTGACACAAAATTTAACAGACTTTGAGCCTTTCATGGAGGACAACAATGAGGAGAAGTCAATGCACCATGTAGAAAACTTACGGCCATTTGAGCTCGTCATGGCCATGGTCTCTAGGCTTAGCGCTTAGTGGTTGTTATTCCACATTCACTTAGCATCAAGAATCAATAAAAATGACTTGCTTGTTATGTATATCATGTAAATGTAAATAGGATAGAATCCAAATGCCGCGTAACAAGTCAGTCCGAGAATATAGAAAAGTCGGCACGGTATCGTTGACATGTTGCTCATCAAACCGCCGGTATTAGTGACCACCGGGTTCTACCCCTTGAAATGTGGTGAAAAGAAGCAGCGCACCGTACTACAAGCACAGTATACGCACCCAAGCATACAGTCAGGCCCTCGGCTTCGAAGTGCTCGCGATTTCGACTTCTTTTTTTTGCCACCGTGGTCGGACCGCTGGTCACAACCGTTCCGATGTCGCTCGGCACGCCGCCGTTGGGCGTATGGGTCAGCTACGTATCGAATATTGTCTTTGTTGGAAGAGTGGGTGAGATATCAGCAGGATCAGATCGGCCCTTTATTTTCCATGTGCTCGTGTTGTATGCGATTACCGCCGAGTCAAAAGCTACCTCCACCGCACGGGAATGGAACTTTATAATCACCAGCGCGGGGCGGAATGAATAGAACCAACGTACGCTCCGCACTCACTTCTATCATCGGAAATTGGGCCCCTGTGCGGAGAGGATGTTCGTACATTGATCGGATCCGGTGGCGCAAATAATGCGAATGGAGCCAGCGGGTAAGAGAAAATGGGGCCACATAGATGGCGTCGAGTAGAACAAGGTGTATTCTGATAAACGAGACACCCGGCTCAAGTCCAGGTGCCGGATGTGCTTAAGCCATGTCCATTCGAATTGAGAGTTGAGACTTCCTCTCATGGAAACTAACGCGCTCAAGGTGTCCGTGTGACGCGGTTGCAGCCCGGTCATATCGCAGTTAATCCGCTCTGGAGTACAAATCACAGCGCGGTCCGGAACGAGGACGTGAAGTGACGTGGGAGAACACGTGGGCTATATTGTGTATGATGCGGTTATGATGTGCTGTATGTGACCGCGAACATGGTAGTGCCCGGTGTGAAACGGGAGGTGTGCTTGTGTTGTGAAGGATATTTCCGAGTGAGGTAAGTGGCGTTTCATACTACCCCCCCTAAATGTCGAGAAATATCACCTATAAAAGTGTGTCAGAGAGAGTAAGATATCGCGTTTTTAAAGTGGAATTTCAGAGAACCGAGCTCGACATGAGGTAGTTCGGACGGCACTTCCTAATATTGTCGGTAACAAATCATCCCGTAGAGAGTGAAGAAGAAGAGAGAGATTATTACTCACCTTGTTGATGGGGTGGCTGACGAGAAAAAGATTATAAACTGAGAAAAACAAGTTTAAACTCCGTCCGTGTAATTTGAGATAATGTGGTTCCAAACCTGCCAATAACCTTTTCCCCCCCACTCTCCTAAGCTGACTATTCCTCCCCACAATAAGGGGGGCCACATACGCTTCATTTACGAGCCCAATAACTTGTTGTTCTTTTCACATCGAGTCGGGTGAGTGATCCTATTTTTGTTGAGCCATCTTTACGAGTGTGTTTTCTTTTTCTTTTTCTTTTCTTTTTTCTGTTGTGGATTCTGCGATGAGGGTTAACAAAATTATTACGATTCGTCTAATAATTTTGGTTGTCTTACTCTCATATGATGTCTCTTAATGACTGACTCGTCGCTCTCTTCGCAGTTTACCCCACACAATGGACGGCTTAGCGGGCACTTTGGCCACCCAGCCTTCAGCTTCTGGTCAACCGTCCACCGGCGCCGATGCAAACCCGGCTGCTGGTGTCCTCGTCCCGACGGGTGATGCCAGCGTTTCGCCAGTCACTCCGGTAAAGCGTGGACCCGGACGTCCCAAAGGTAGCGGCGTGAAGAAGCACGTCGACCCGAACGCTCCTGTTCTGCCAAAGCGCCCCGTTGGCCGTCCACGCAAGGACGGTCTCCCCGCCGGTTCCGTACCTCGCGGTACTCCTTCGTCCTCTTCACGCAAGCGCAAGGTCGCCGCGCCTGGTGACTTTGCCACTCCTTCCGCTGAGAATGGCGCCAGTCAAACCCCGGCACCATCTGCATCTGCGCCACCGTTCGCCAGCTCGGTGCGTTTCCTGGCCACCTCGAAAAGGGATGGTGTGTTCAATCCCCACTCTCAGCCTGCTTATAGCAGCTACACCTACCCGACTCCTACTACTCCAGCGCCCCAGCAGCCGTGGAGCACGTCGTACAGCACCTTATCGGCCGCGCTCCAGTACAAGGCAGAGACGCCAGCCTCCCCGCAGAAAGCTGTCCAGGCGGTTGATCCGGTGCTCCACGACGATTGGGCAGAGCTTCTCCGCATGGACGTGAACACGTTACTCCAGAGCCTCGTCTCCTCACTTCACGCACCGGCCCCTGTCTCACGTGTCGGGATGAACGTTGAAGAGTCGTTCAAGTTCCACGTCAATTCGTTATTCGCACCCCAGGAGGGCCCGATTCCGCAACTATACTCAATCCTCAGATCTTTCTGGTTGCCCTGGTCCCCGTCTTATTTCGCGCTCACCGCTTCCTCATTGGCTTCACCTACACCTCCCGAACATCGCTTTTTCTATTGGGACCCCCTCCCCCTGGTGTTCAATGGCATTGCCTGTCCTCTCTGTGCCGCGCCACTACTCAACCGTGGTTGTATCCGGTCGGCCCCAACGAAGGTTTATGATCTCGGCAGGCCGTTCTTCCTAATTGGTTGCGAGTACGTGTGCAACAACCCCCAATGTAAAGGACGCACAGGTACCGAAGGACGTCGCTTTGCGAGCACGGATCCGGTGGTAATCCGCGCCCTCCCTCCCGTCCTTCGGGACGAACTGCCTGTCACATTACTTGCCAGCGGTGCCTCGGATCCGCATTCGTGGAACTGGCAACCTATCGGTGTCTCTAAATCGTTATGGGCCGTCGTCGTTGGATGTATCGGTGAAGGTCTGGGCAAAGAGGCGACATTGCGTGTTGTGCGCGCCGCACAGCAGAGCTCTCCTGGTCCCGCAACACAGAGAGATGATGCGGCCACGGACGAGAGTTCCGACGACATGGAGTTGCAGCATCCACCGGATGCGATGCAGGTTGATGACGGTACACCTGAGGTTCGTGACCTACAGCCTTGATGCGCAAGTGATGTGATGTTCATCTTTCACGCAGGGAGCGCCTTATGGGGAGGCCTGGAAAGGTCATCCTCCGCCGGTGACTGCGCAGCCTGATCAGAATGCGCCCTCATCATCTTCTGCGCCACCGACGGCTACACACGTGCCGTCGCACCCGCACCCACACCCACACCCGCACCCGCATCCGCACCCACACACGTCCGTGCCTGCACCGTACGGTTACCCGCAGGGTGCGCCCTACATGCCATATGCCTATGGCCCTTACCCGATGCCCTACCAGCCACTGGCCGAGGCCGCTAACCCCGGGATAAAAGAAAGCCAAGTGAAGCGCATTCGGCATTGCGTCAAGTGTGGGTCTAAAGATTGCAAAGGCAAGGGTGGCCGTAACTTTTGCACAAATGCGTGTCAGGACTGTGGAGAGATGGAGTGCAAGGGAAGGAACAGTAAACGCCCAGACAAGACCTGTCGTGATGCTTGGCCTTGAGCCACATTGCTTTGCTATGAGTATTTTGGGGAATTGATCAAGGTGGGAACGAGGCGTCAAGCCTTATTATGGACCAAATCCTTTTCACAGCTTGTTTCTGTCTATGATGTAGTGTAAAATGTCGTGTCGTGTTGAAAGAGACTTTACTATGATTTACGATCTGTCGTGCCAACTGCCTATCTCATTTACAAAGTCAATGAATGATAAGTCGTGAAGGACCTAGATACAACAAAGTGAGTATAGTGTATGTGGAATGGATGAAAAATGAAAAAGAAATCAGTTTTCCGTTCTTGATGGCTGGTTCTCAACCGGTTCCTAAGGAAGTGAACCTGGAAGAGTCGACCATCGGAAGGTCACCGAAGATAAACTTCTTTCGAAGGGGTAAAATTGACATCACGGAGAGGAAGGAGAAGTTTAGACGAGTACAAGTCACTCACCTGGCAAGTGAACATGGTTGCTTATGGAAGTGATGAGTTCGGACCGACCGGACCGATATGTCATATTAAGTGCAAGTGTGTTGTTCGTCTTTACAAAGTTCAGAGTTCACGGCGAGTTCGCTTTCGCTCGTGTCGCTGCGCCAGAATGCTTTCGTTCAACGGCGCTCCGACGGTATACTCCGATATAAGGTGTAATCTACTCGCTCACTATGGAAATATTTATTCTCCAGCTTTTTGCATTTGCCTCATGGGTCACCTGTGCGCTTCGTACACGTGTTGGCTGGATCCCAGCTTGCCGTCCCCAAAGTTCTTCTCGCATAGTTCTATCAACCTTCTTGGCACTCTCAGACCCGATGACGACTCCAAACATGTCCTCCTCCTGGATTGAGACACAGTATGACCCTCGTCCTAACCCCCCCTACTACCTAGCAGACCACGCCGACGGCAGTGTACGTGAGGCGGATCATACGCCGTCTATGCGGACGGTTTACTCCGCCACTCCTCATCACAGTCACAACAGTAGCAGACAAACCTATACTTCTGGGTTGTATGGCCCCCGCCCACAGCCTCCGCCTGTGGACCCTATACAGGGTCTGCCTACCCCCGCAATGGTACCTCGGGCCATGATGGAGCTAGAAGACCCCGACGCCGAAACCATGGAGCTCGATCCTGGCATCGACCAGGATCCAATATATGAGTCAGAATTCGACGACGGGCACCGATCTCACGGCACTCGCAGGTTTGTGGGCGGCTTTATGAGATCGTTGAGGAAGATCCCGAGGGCGATGAAACGCGGCTTTCAACCGGATCGGCGGGGGGCACAGACCTCTCCAAGTTTTGTGCACCATCACCAGTCCCCATACCATCCTCCTTATACCTCCGACAACTTGAACGCTGGGCCCCGGGAGCAGGCAGGAAACCCGCCCTATGGTGTTACCGTAGAGCACACAGAAGGCGATCTGCGCTACTCAGACGACCCGAATGTTACCCCGGCGCTCACCCCATCCGCTGGTCCATCGCGATCCATGTCTCATACCATTCGGGCCCCCCGCACCGAGTCACAGCCTACATACCAGTCACTCACAAACCCAGCATCTCGGCACATCTCACATCACGGTTCCTTGCACAACGCCCAGAGGTCCTCTCCCCCTCGTACCGTTCGCAATCCCGATCCTGCCTCGTCCACGGAGGAAGGAAGCGACAGTAGGACCAATGGAAACTCACCACGGCCTTCGCAATATCACGCGGAGCCAGAGCCTTCACCCCCTGGGACCTCTCGTATATCCCCACACGATCCCGCTCGCCGGCCAACCGTCACGGTCCAGAGTCCCACCGGCAGTCCCATCTACGTCGAACCGCAGCTCGCAGACGACTACGCCGGCATGGACTCGCCCGTCGAGCCCCCTCCCGAACCGTCCGTTCCCTCCCAATTCGCGCGCGTAGGAAAGTTCTTCCGCGACCTGAACAGCCTCCCTTGGGTCTCCCCTAACGTCACCGTCGACTTCAACCCGGCAGACTCGGGACGTGGGCGCCATTCGCACACCCGCGGCACCGGCAGGTCCTGGTACACCGGTCAGCTGCACGACCTAGACCTCCTCGGAGGCGGAGCTGGCGGTTCGAGCACGCGCAGACTCACTGCGCCCTCTGGCCACTCGCTCGCGCATGCGCAGGGCTCAAGCGCAACGCTTGCGCCTGGTCAAGGAGGCTCCGCGTCCAGTAGCGAAGGCGCGAGCACGCACCTCCCGGCGCCGCATGTCGGGCTCGGGATGGGCCCCCCGCTATCGTCGTACCCCCCGTATGCCGTTCCTCAAGTCGCGCTGCCGTCCCAGCCGCTCTACTTTTTCCCGGCCGCGTACCCCCAACCGCCCCCACCGCGGGGCCCGGGCCCGAGCCCGAACTTGGCGGACCAGACGTCGCCGCAGTCGAGTGGGAATTCGGATCCTGGGGTGCCACGGCAACCGTATTTTTATGTCGTCGCGATGCCACCAGCGTATGTGGGGGGCGCGGTGGACCCCTCGCGACCAATGATGCCCTACGGTGTTCCGTATCCGCCCCCGGTCTGACACGTTCTTGTTGGATAGACTCGGTTATTTTATTTTTATATGACTTGTCTATGTAGCTAGCGAACTCGAACGCTCCTCCTGTAGCCCTATGTATCAACCTGTGTACCGCTATGGAAGGAAATTTTTCAAGTTGCGTCGCGTAAAAAACGGCTAAATGGCCTCATGGTGGCTGCCCCTAGCCCAGGGGTTTCTGGCACTTGTCACCTCTTGTCACTCACTCTTCCTTCCACAATGCCCAGAGAAATCATAAATATCCAGGTAACGCGGTTCATTGGTCTCGGGGATGTCGTAGCTGACACGTACCTCTACTTAGACTGGCCAGGTAAATAATCTCGCGCGTTAACGGAACGCAAGTTCAACATGTCGCAGGCCGGGAACCAAATCGGCGAGAACTTTTGGAAGATGCTCCTTGCTGAGCACGGTCTCGACCAGAGCGGGGTTTGTCGCCTTATGTTTCCTCATCCCAGTTGACGACCGTTTGACTCACTGCAACTCGTGTGGCTGGCAGGCGTACCACGGCACTGATCCGCTACAGCTCGCCCGTGTAAGCCTTTTTTTTCGTTCCGTCAATTTTCTTTTCCCAAAAAATTTTGGGGGGTTGGGGGGGGGGCAAGAATGTTGATCTTCTTCTTTGGTAAAGGTGGAAACGTACTTTTCCGAGGTCAATGCGGGATCGGTGGCGAAGTATGTCCCGCGTAGCGTCCAGATCGACCTCGAAGCGGGCGTGTGCGACCGAGTACGTATACTGCACTGTGTCACCACGCGTTCGTTGCTTTGTTCATGGGATCCATTCAGATACGTTCCGGTCCTACTGGTGCGCTGTTCAAGCCGGACACGTTCATCGCTGGGGACGGTGGCGCGGGCAACAACTGGGCAAAAGGCTGTTCGTCCTCTCTCTTTCTGTTCTTCTCCACTCATGCTCACGATGCGATGCAGTCTACACCGACGGCGAGTACTGAAAACTCCAACGCTTCTACTTTATCTTACTTTCCCCTCCTTTCAAGGTGCTGAGCTCGTGGACAATATCACGGTACGGTTCACTAAACTTCGTCGGGTGTCCATTTTCTCATCATTCCTGTAGGATGTTCTAAGGAAACAGAGCGAACCCTGCGATGCTCTTCAGGGATTTCAGATTATCCACTCTCTCGGAGGCGGTACTGGTGCTGGCCTGGGAAGTCTGCTTCTATCCAAACTGCGAGAAGTACGTCTTTTCGACCATTGTCTTTTCCATGTCCACACATGACTTTCCTCGTGCAGGAATACCCCGATCGAATTCTGGCCACGTTTTCAATCTTGCCGTCGCCAAAGGTGTCCGAGACGGTCGTGGAAGTCAGTCATGTCACATATAATGGGTTGATGCACGATGACCAACGTTTTCTCCAGCCGTACAACGCGCTCCTTTCGGTACACCAACTCGTAGAGAACAGTGACATGACCATTTGCATCGACAACGAGGCGCTGTGCGAGGGTTTTTCGAATCGCGTAATGTTCTAAATCTAACTGAAGCATGATCTCTAGATATGACATTACCACCCGGGCCCTGAAGGTGAAAAGCCCGACGTTCGATGATCTCAACAGTGTGAGTGGGATACTCTGATCGTATCTCAGCATTGTCTGATGGTTCCGCTTGTATAGTTGGTTTCACAGGTGATGTGTGGAGTGAGCACCAGTCTTCGGTTCCCAGGTCAACTGAATGGGTCAGTCGTGGTGATAACGCTTGGCGCTGTTCCGCTGATCTTGCGCACCATTGTAGCGACCTTCGAAAACTATCTCTGAACCTCATACCATTCCCTCGGGTGAGTTTTTCTCTGAAAAGTCTCGTCGCTTCTCACCTTCATCCCTCTCCAAGCTACACTTCCTGGCGCCAAGTTATGCTCCGTTCTATGACCCCAAGGCGCAATCGTTCCACCGTATATCGGTCCCCGACTTGACTAGCGCGTACGTTCCATCGCATCGTCTAATAAACATCCTTTCACTGTCGTAACTAGCCTTTTCGATCGTAAAAACCTCCTGGTGGCGTGTGATCCACGCTTTGGGTGGGTGATGTTTCGTCGCCTGAAGCGATTCTCCACTTGAACTGAAGTTTCTAGGCGATACCTAACCGCTGCGACCATTTTCCGTGGCAAAATTGCCTCCCGAGAAGTCTGTTCGTTCTTTGCGTGTCATACAGGCATTATCCGCTAACTCGTCGTCTCAGGCTGAAGTACGTGCAGTTTCCTGCGCCGCGACGGAAGAGGCACTAATGCCGTGATTCACAGTACACAGTACACCAGCTACAGCAAAAGAACTCTCATCTCTTTGTCGAGTAATTATGACCCTTGTCATTACTGCTGGAGCGCGCACTGATCGCTCCTCTGAATAGTTGGATCCCGGACAATGTGTCAGTGACACTGTGCTCCGTACCGCCTGTTGGCCAGAAACAGTCGGCGACCTGCCTGGCAAACACCACGGCCATTCAGGAGTTGTTTACTCGTAACCTGTCCCAAGTATGCTTCTGTTTCTTACCGAGTCCCATACTGAGTTAGCTAAACTCCTTTCCGTGTTGCGCCTGAAATAGTTTACGGCAATGTATAAACGCAAGGCGTTCGTCCATTGGTACACAGAAGAAGGGATGGACACGATGGAGTTCTCCGAAGCGGAGAGTAACACACACGATCTAGTGTAAGCCTCTCACTTGCTCTCTATTTGTTTGACCTCTCACCCGCCGCCAATTTCGGACGCAGTAATGAGTACCAGCAGGTATGGCCCGTAAATACTTTGTTCCTGTCGACCACTGACCACGCCCTACTTGCAGTACCAAGAGGCCACCGCTGACACTGAGGATGTTGAATATGAGCATGTCAGTGAAATCGACCAATCGGTTGGGGATGAAAGCTAGAATGGCGTGGATACTTTTCTTTTTAATCACTGCGTTCTGGATGCCCATATTTTCAAAAATGGCCGCTTTCACGTTATTATGTTGCACATAAATAAATACAGTAATTGGTGCCCCAACCGTTTCTCCGACGCAACAGGGTCTGCATCCAACGACGATGACCTCGCTCACCGTCACTTCAACTGGCAAGTCAACCCTCTTGCGCAGCTTCCCGGTCACAATTACCCTCGAAAATCCTGCGGATGTCGCAAAATTCGCGGATGTAAAGGCCGCGTTGGCAGCAAGGTTCCCTCGTGTACGATCAACTTTGTCAGGCGTTCGTCGCTCTCACACCCGCGTGCATAGCTCTACATCGAACGACAGAAGCTCACGCTCAAGGGCGATACCAAACCACTAGATGACGACGCCATTCTGGCAGCTGCGGGTGTGCGCGGTGGAGACGAACTGGTGGTCAAGGACCTCGGCCCGCAGGTCAGCTGGAAGACGGTGTTCTTGACTGAATATGTGCGTTCTTCATCGACCATCCCCGCTTTTTCTTTTCTGACACACTTATCGCACTAGGCCGGCCCACTCGTCATCCATCCGCTCTTGTATCATCTGCCCAATGTATTCTACCGGGGTCAGGTGCAGCACAGCCAGCTGCAAAAGTGTGTCACCTTCAACTGATCGCCGTAACGGAGCTGACGGCGCCTTTGTAGGTATGTGTACGCGATGGCCGTCTTGCATTTCGCGAAACGTGAACTCGAGACATTGTTGTACGTGGAATTTCTACCGTAGATGTCTGTTGTACTACCGTTCCCTTCTAGCGTCCATCGGTTCTCGCATGCGACTATGCCCCTGAGGAACATCTTCAAAAAGTACGCGTCGTTCAGCTTGAACAACTCCTTGCCTGATACCTAGTTCAGTTCGTTCCACTACCATATTCTGTCAGGTACGAGCCCTTCACGTATATTCGATTTCAAGTTAATGTTCCTTTGCAGGGTTTTTCCTCGCATATCCAATTTATGGCCCAACATACTCTGCCAACTCCCCTTACATCCAAGGCACGCTGCGAGCTAGTCCGCCATTCCTTTGGTCCTGTGCTGCTATTTGGCTCGTGCGTACAATGTTCTCACTTGTCGTTCGCTTGATGGTTATTTGACGATGCAGTTCGCGGAACTCTCCAACTTGAGCACCCATCTGACCCTGCGCAACCTACGTCCACCAGGCACGAGGAAGCGCGCGATCCCGCACGGCTACGGCTTTGGACTCATCTCGTGCCCAAACTACTTCTTTGAAAGCGTCGCCTGGGCCGCCGTTGCCTACATGTCGGGTTCATGGGCCGGTAAGTCACTAAACAAACCTCCATCTGTTTTGGAACTAGGCACTCACCAACTTGGGTCGCACGCAGCATGGCTGTTCTGGGCCGCGTCGACAGTTCAGATGTCGATCTGGGCCGCGAAGAAGCAGCGTGCATATAAAAAGGAGTTTGGGAAGGATTACCCCAGCAAGAGGAAGGCCATTTTCCCGTTCATCTTTTGATTATAGTTGGCCATCTCTACAATCAATGTCTGATACAAACCCAATCGTAGCCGTATCTACATCTTCCTGAAATCTAACATGACGAATTGCGTTCGTTCTTCCATTCGTACCTGAACTAATCTCCGTGACACTCGTCGATTCATTTCAAAATGGCAATACAAAAAGAGGTTTCCTGCCATAGATTCAAAGTTCTTTCTTTCCGTCCACTGATAAGTTCAGTCGCTTTGGCCGAAGATATGAGAGAGCTCATCTTATTTGGGGGCACTCGTGCATTTAGCACATTGGACTTACGAACAACAAAGCCAGGAAGCCCCGGCTAGTGATTGAGGACAACAAGTACACAAGCCATCCGGTTGCCAGCACAATGCAAGTACTGTACACTATTTCCATCATGATGTTAATATCCACGTAACCGAGTTGAAAGTTGCGAACTCAACACCCGAATCTGCGGCTCCATGACGACCATGATTGTGGCGTATCAGGCTGGTCTGTAAGGTAGTAAATGAAGACTCGCACACGAACCACGTCTATTCTATATTTGTTATCTATCCCCAATCAACCACGCCCGATCCCAAGTAATTCCGGAGTGCCTGAATCGTGCCCTTGCTCGCAGGACACTCCCGCAACGCAAGCCGGATCGGCTCTCCACGCCGGCGACGGGTCAACAGCACACGCACTAGCGAGTCGACATCCGTGTTGTCTAGGTCGATGCCCTCGAGCGATACCCCGCGGAGCGCGGGGAGGACTCCGTGCATCGCCACGATGGCGAGCAGCCCCCGGACGGCCTCGTCACGCGCCTTTTCGTGGGATTCAGCAAAAAGTTGAGGACGAGACCGGCCGTCGGCGGCGCGCAGACTTGGACGCGGAGGATCGTCCCGCATACCCAGCGTGTGGACACGCCGCAACGCGGCAGCGGGAAGGGCGGAGAGCAGTGCGGAGAAGAGGTCGGCGGATGCATCACCCCATGCCAAGGACAGCTGTAGCTGGGGCAGTCCTGGAATGGGGCGTGAAAGGGAAGCGCCTTGGTAGGTCGGATGCGGGGTTGCGAAGCGTGAGTGTCCGTTTATAGGTGCTGCTTGGCGTGGTGATTTCGAGGAGAGGAAATGAGTGGCCCGCCCCGAGCGCACGTTCGACGTGCGCAGAAAGGACTGCTGACAATGTCGAGGTGATTATGTGAAGAAGAACAGTATCGTCAAGCGGCTCGTCTATAACTGCATAGTCTGTACATGTGATGGAGAGCGAGGTCGATGCGGAGGTCAGAATACCCTTTATGAGGAATGCGACGATACCAGATGCGTTTGTGATTGCAAGGTGCTGTAGTTGCTGGAGATGTACGACGTTGGATGAATTGCGAAGGGGGGCGTCGTGGAATGGGGTGCTTTCTAAATTCAGCGTGCGAAGATGTGGGAGACGGCTGAGAACCTCTAGCAGACTGTCTGCCTGACAGTTCTCAAGGTGAAGAGATACCAAAGGTGCATGGAACAGCGCATTAGAAGGGCGGACGTCACAATACACGAGGGTTAGGGAGCGCAATGCAACAACGGCGTTATGATAGCGGAGGAAGATGTCGTCGGAGAGTAAAACGAGGTTACGCGCCATGGTTCCATTGATGCTCAACGTCTCGAGCTTCGGAGCAGGGGAGCCACCCAGAAGGTGCAGTGCCTCCATACGAAATTCTAGGTTCGTGGCTGCCGAGCTCTGAAGGTGGACCTCCTGGGCCCGTGCAACCGCACGGAGGGCGGAGAGCGCCGCGCGACGGTACCACTCCGATTGTGTAGTCGAACAGTCTACGCGGAAAGAGATGGGGCGCGGGTAGGAGCGCGCCAGGGACACCTCCGCCCAGTACGCAGACGTTTGGAGGGGGATATACGCCCAGAAATCCTTGAAGTTGGCAACTATCGCTCTCCAACGGCGACAGACTTGTGCGATGGACATCCAGGTGGGCCGTAGCGGTACACCAGCCGCGTGCGCCCGGAGGGACTCCTCGAACTCCATGCGTGGGACGTGAGTGAACATTTCCATGAGGAGCTCCGCCGGTACACGCGAGATTGGGGAGGCCACGGCCACTGGGGGGCCATCTGGTGCTGGCCTTGGTGGCTGCTCCAAGGGCGGCAACCGCTGCGGCTCGGGAGGTGAATGTGGATGAAATTTTGCCTTGACGCGTCGCATAGTATGCGTTAGGCGCTGAAAAGATAGGCGTGCCGAGCCCGACACCCTGTCAGAGTAGCGGGATCGTGGTCAGCATGCGTTCATCGTCAAAGTTGGCTGACCAGAAGCTCACATCGTGCACGGTTCGGAAATACTCTATGGACTGTAAACGTAGCCGGGCTTAAAAGGAAAAGGAGTTGTGGTGGAACAGCCCTGGACCCCGAATGTGTCCAGTTCGGCCGTGGAACGGAGATATGAGGGTGGTAAAGTCGAATCAAGCTATTATAACACTTTATAAATGCCAAGGCAATGGACACTCTCGGCGGCCGGGCTTGGCATGGTTACTTCTCGATACAACACGACTCGGTACAGATGTAGTAAATGGTACATCAATCGGGACCCGGGTCTCGAAACGTCCCGGGGTCCTCCTAATCAAGCGCGAGTTGTGCACGAACAGCACCGGGAGTGATCGTGCGTGGCGCCGTGGCACTGACGCTAGAGCCGGGAGCACCACCGAATAACGAGGACATTATGTCACCGAATGGGTTTGCGTTCGCCGTGCGCGGGGGTTGAAGATCAAAATACAGCGTCCCCAATTCATCCAACACCTACGAATTTCGTGTCAATATCAGTCAAGTAGATGAACGTGCCGATATCACAAACCACCCGGATCTCCGGCTGGGCAAGCAAAGCGGACCGGGACTGATAAGTCCCACAGAGACGTATCCAGGCTTCCCTTGCAGTCCTGTTCTGCGAACCCGCGGCACGTTGCACAGAACGCACGGCAAGTTGCGCAAAGTTTAATAAGGGATCAGGAGTAAAGGTAATCTCGTCGCCGGTAGAACCGATAGGAAGGGCCGTCCCAGAGGAAGAAACATAGGGAATGAAGGCGCCAAGGAATGTGCGTGCGGCAAGAATGTTTCCATTGAGCAGGTACCTACAAATAATGAATCGTGATGGTGGTGTACGTGAATGGGTGGCGTACGGGAGGACGGCACGTAGTGCGAAGGTGCCTGCATGGGATTCCAGGGAGTTGCTCGCCTTGGCCCAATCGAAGTATACTTGAGCGAGCAAGCGGGCGCTATCACGGGTACCAGCGGCAAGGAGATGGGGCTCAGCACCAACAAAGTCATTCTCTGGTGCCAAACTGTTATCACGGGTTGGCCATATTATGTGATCAAATCTACCTTTGTGCAAGAGATCGCCGATGTAGTGTTGCAGAGCAGGATCGCCGGCAGGATATCCACCTTGTTTCGCGGACCACCTGTAAGAGCTTAGAATCCAATCGCGAGAAAACAGGGAACTGGAAAACGGACGCAACGGATCGGTCGATGATACTCTTTCGCCAGGCACCGGAGGGGCCCACCAATGCAATGAGCTGTGTTATCCGGCCTGGACAAATGTCAGATAGTACTCGCAGTCACGGTGACGATGTACACACCCCTGCTCACGTCGCCAACTGGTTCGTTTGCACGCTCATATGACTCGAGAAGCAATAGTGTAAGGTCAGTGCCGGAACCTGGGTTTCCGGCCTTTAAGAGTTCGCGTGCAGATTGGAAGAGAACATCGATCGTGATTGCATGGGCGCCGGACTTTGTGTATCGCGCAGCAAATGTACGCGCTTTTTGATGGGCTTCATAAGGCTGACCAGCTGCGACGAGTGGAAGGATGGCCTCGAGAGCTCTGGAAGAAGAGGTTGGGCCTGTGCTCGACATATTTCAGGTTAACTGACTGGGAATCGCAGCTGCTGATAGGCCCATAGGCGGGATTTGAAAGATTAATTTATGTAACTATTCGATAACCCGAAATTGGAAGCACTGCTTTGCGTCAGGTCAGGTCCAGATTAAATTACATAACTATTCGATAACCCGAAATTGAAGCGCTGTAACTGACCCGAAAATTACATAACTATTCTATTGAAGCGCTGCTTTGCGTGTAATACGCCCCCAACTGGCACCGTGACATGCACATGTCCTCAATACGTGGTGCCCGTTCGCGCTCTTTGCGGTGGGCCTACCTTTCCCCGCACCGGAGCCACGTTGTACAAAAGACCCTCTACCTTGACCCCCTCCCTCACCCTTTCCGACAGTCTCTCGCATATCGCAAAAAGGGAACAATAGCTTGCAATGCAGTCTGGCGCCCGTGTTAGTGACGACTTGATGTGCCGTGGACGGTTTCTACGACGTGAGTGGAAGCGGTATAAGCCCGTCAGTGTCTTTTGGAGCTATCCTGCGTGTATACCGCTTGACATCGATCTCGCACTTATCTACATAGCATCTAGCGAAATCCACTTCGTTACCTGAGCTAGACTTGGTCCCCGCGAACCGCCCCCTGTTTACCTGTGAGCGCTGTGGTTTCTCAAACGTGTATATTCCCTTGTGCCTTTGGTGTACGTGGACATCTCCCGATGCAACGTCGGCGTTCAAGGCCGCGACTCCACGTCGTAGCCGGCGCATCAGCAGCCCCAGCAAAGCTGTCTGGAAAGCCGACGCATGCAGTTTAAGGCGCGAAGATCGACAGATCCAAGCACCGCCGGTGACCCCCTCTGGTCCGAAGGCTAGTTTTAGGCCGTCTGTTACTACCGATGCTCTCGATAACCCTGCGAAACCGGCGCCTGCCGCCAAACCTGGTGTTCAATCTGACCAGAACAGGGTCGTTAGAGCAACTGGAGGAGCCCTCCGTAGCTCAGATGCTGATCATCCACGGAAGCCCAGTGCACTGCGGATCCGTCGTGGGTTACCAGCTGCAACTGTCGTCGTTCCAACTCGGTATCCAATTATGACCACGACCATCGCCTCTCCCCATACTGCACCAGTCTCAGGGGATGTCAAGCACGCGGTGCACCCCTTTTCACTCCCTCCACTCCTTACTCCACCAACCCGCACGCTGCGCAGGAAGCACCACATGACTTTTCCAGGCGAAAAATCCAAGCGTTCCTTGCGATCGCGGGTGCTCGATGTGCCGCCACCACTGCCCACACCTGTTTCGCCCGTGCGTCTTGGTCACCCGAGCCGACCGTACTATACGGCTATTCGTCCCCACCTTAACAATGGGGTAACTGTTTCGCGCCCCGATACACCAACAACTCCGAGCTCCGCTCCGAGTCCTGTCACACCGGCGGAGAAAGGACAATCGCTATCATCATCGCCGCAAGGACGGCCTAGTTTCGAATTTACACGCCCGCGTAGGTCAACGACATCTGGATGGTCGTTGAGCGGGGAAATAGAATTGCGCATCGCACTCTCGCAACGAAGAGAAGAGGAGGATGGGGTAGCACCCCGTAGCTCGGAGAAACGAGGGAGTATTGTGCGCGGGGTACGGAAGTTAGGCGCCGGTCTCCGCAATCTTGTGCTCCGCCGCAATTAGAGTCGGTAACGTGTTTGACGAGGTTTTATGATCTTTATGATATCCATGACGCATACGATATACGATACCCATTCGAACTTGTCACGCAGCTAGTCTGCACAGACGCAAGCTGTGTACTGTAGCGTACTTAGGGCAGGGTCTTACGCTTCAAACTTCAGCGCTTTCAATAAACCGATTAGACACGATGTCATGTCTGCGTTCCAGGTATCCTTCGAGAGCCCATTCAGCGTGCGTGCGTGCGTGAATGTACCTCTTTTATTTTTACTAACAAATCTACTCAGCCGATACGAACCCCAAGGCGCAACGTGATAGACATATTTGTTATCGCTCACTGAAGGCCGGAAAATTGTCAAGACCCGCGGAGATATAGGTTATTTCAGAAACGAAACAAGGTAACCCATGCAATCTAAGTTGGCATAATGTCTTCGGAGGATTGTGCGGGGTCTGCTGTTATGTTGGGGCTGACGGCGGTAATTTGGGGGGGACATGACATTGGCGGATGATAACGAAATGGGGTGAGAAAGTGGTGACGGGTGAAAGGGTGGTTGAAGCCGGGGGAGATTCGGAACCACACAGTTTGGATCGAAACGCGGGAGGTTCCGAGGACAGTTGCGGGGCCTCAGGGGGGTCAATGGAATATCAGAGGTGGAGTGGGTAATCATTCCGGCGGATATGTCGGTTCTTCCTCGACAGTGGCCAGATCCGAGGAAGGGGAGAGAACGTGGGTGACTCGCAACTCCTAAACCAAATGTGGAGATCACAGTCAGCAGTCGTTAAACGTTTACCTGAGAAATTAAGGGGTGGGGGAAAATGCTGGTAGGGGTGAATGCAATTTGAACAAGGGAGACAGTAACGCGTAACGAGTCGTATTCTGTAAGCGTTGCTGTGAGTTGCAGGGGAGAAATCACAGGACGGGGATTGGCAAACAGGTGGTAGGATAACTTGGTGGGGAGCTACGGCAGGGATGGTGGGAGCTGCCTCAATGGCAACGGCATCTTGAGCATGTGACGTAAGGTGCAGGCGATGGTCGAGGATACTGCATAGAGGATAAGAGGAAAATAAAAGTAAAATCCCATTCGTTGGCGTCGGCATCGATAGAAACGGCTGTTGACGTTGAGGCCTTGAGGCAGGAATGATCGCAAAGCGATGTGTGTATTGGGATCGAATGGTGACCACAGTCGGTCATCGCCATCCAAACGATCTGGCTCCATGGGTCGTAGAAGTCATGTCAAACTTAGACACTAATATTGAAGCAGTTCCGATCCAAAGGGTCATGAATGATGTCCTCGAAGGATGCGGGTACCGATGATGAGTGACATGCTGTCCCCGTAAACCTCGAAGGTAGAACGGTAGAGAGCACGGGTTGCGAATGATAAGTAGCCACTGGTTCTCTGTAATTAGCCAAGTCAAAATTCAGTAGAACCCAGAGAGTCCTTGTGGACGACATGATGTTAAGGAAGGGATGTCGCGTTGATCGCCTCCCTAGCAAGATAAAAGCCGCAGATTCTTGAATTTTGAAGCCCAAAGCCAGTCGTTATTCGGCTCAATGCAAGTGTCAGTGAAGTGACTCGGACCAGGCTAACGGTTCGTTACATAATTCATGCGTTTGCCTTTTCCATTTGTTCGCCATTGACACGTTCGTACCACTCTCCTTCGTCTTTTGCAGACCACGACGCTCGTTTCGACTTTCAACCTCGCCCAAAAATTTCCAATCGAAAGGCTCTCCTTTTTGAAAAAAAAAAACAAAACCAAAAAAAATCACTTTCCTGTTTGAATGATACCATCTTACAATCATGAACGTCCGGAAAATAGTCGAATCTTATGAGCAAGAATTATCTTCCACACCTACACCACCTTCCCCGCGTCCAGGGTCCCTTCGTCCGCATCCGCGTCCACGCCAGCCGGCATCGCACAATACCTCATTCTTCGTAGCTAGCAATCAACGGTCGATGCGCCCTCAACGGCCACCCAGCCTCAAGTTAGTTGCAGAGGAAGGGCCTGCAGTCATGTTGAGAGTCTGTGGACGTTCTCCGTTACGTGAATTGTCGCTCATGAAAGTCTATAGGAGTGGACAAACGAGCCTCAGGTCGAGCCAAGACCGAATGGTACTCGTCTCTCTGTTCTACTGTGCGTTCATTATCCCCATGTCCAACTGGCGAGCTGACACGCGCCCACAGAACGTCCGATACCGGTCACACATTCGGTTACCCTTCCATCGTGTCTGCCACACCACTGCGTGTTTCATCCACCCTCGAGTCTCCTCTTACTTCCTTGATTCGCCCCCGGTCCCCATCCGCTCCAACCTCTGGCCTCCCTTCACGCCTCACTCTGCAACGACGTGCGAATCTTCGAACACGTCGACAACAGCAATATTCACGTGACGAGTCTGCCCTCGCAGGCCTCTCTGAGGCGACCTGCAGAGTACTGAGCGACTTTTTCCACCGAAACCCTCATCCCAAGTATGCCGTAAGACAGCTTGAGATTCGCTGTTAATGACGCCAAGGCACGCCTTGCGGAGGTGCGCGAGCTTATTCGGGATGAAGCTACAGATGAAGCTACACACCAGGCACTGCTCCGCACCCGGTGGATGGCGGAGCACTGGATCGCTGCGACGGAGGCAGAGCTCTCTCGTGCGGGCCCTCTGGTGGGTAATTCAGTTCCGCTAGACGCCGTCCAGCCCCCCGTGCGGAAAACTCGACGGGACGCCAACTTGGCATATTTCTTCGCACATTCCCCTACACAGAGAACTGCTTTTTCCACCCAACACAAGGTCCCGGGTCCCCTTGATCATCATCCCTCGTCTAATTTCCAAACGCGACGTTGAACCCCCACAATTGCGAACGTGGCCTCTGACGGCTACTCTTCGGGAGCCGATCAAGTTGAAAACCTTCCCTTCAACTCCGTACGACGTCCACCCGCAGTCTTCTAGCCCAACGCTTCCTCCACCCAGTCCTGTATCCGGGCAACAGCAGCGACGCCCAGACAAACTTGACCTTGGTTCGCCCGAATATGAACCATCTTTGCCTACCGACACAACGGCCTCGCTAGACAGTCCCCTGGACGATTCTTCACTTTACTCATGGCCCGGTTTTGCCGACATTTATGTCCCCCCTCATCTGTCCGATGAGGAGCTCCTTGCCGCACTGAGCGCTGACCTGAAAGAAGAGCCGATGCCAGCATACGTCACATACCTTCTAGATCAATTGGAGGCCATTGGTGAGGGCGTGAGCCTAGCTGGCTTATCACGGAAGGGGTCCACGACATTGTCAGCATTCGAGTTCATCTCGCGGCCGTCCATTGAGGTCTACGAGTATCCAGTCCTCCCGCGCTCACGTCTACTCGTTCGTCGGAGTATGCGCTTCCGCACCCCTCAAAGTGGATCGAGATTTCTGTCTGGGCTCCGTCCGGTGCGCGAGGATCCCAGA
>JAKELL010000082.1:0-234900 GCA_021524915.1 Lactarius akahatsu | reverse complement strand
GGAACTTCTTCACCACTGGATCGGGCTCTGATCTGTCTTCGCAGCATTCCGGTTCTTACCTGGAAAGGAAGTCCAAAGCGGAAAAGGTCGGAACCTGGTCTCCAAGACCCGTGAGTGGACATTGCTCTTGCCTGGCGTGTTCTCACTCATACTCGTTATGTCTGCAGAACGCCTTGGCCTGAAGTGGGGTGCAGACCTAAATCTCAAGTTCGGTGGTGACCCATCGAAAGTGACCATGTGAGCAACACCTTGTATCACAGTCTTCGTGGTTCTGTCGACTAACTGGCCACAGCTGGGGAGAGAGCGCTGGTGCTATCTCTGTGGCTCACACATGATAACGAACAACGGGGATAATGAAGGGTTGTTCCGTGGTGCAATCATGCAGTCCGGCGGACCCATTCCCGTCGGAGACATCGAGAACGGGCCAGCGGTACTATACTTCATGGTCGAAAAAGACCGGTTGTAGCAGGGCGAAGGCCACACTTGACTGTCTTCGCAAGGTGCCGTACACAACGTACAAGAGAGCGATGGACGACTCTCCGGATTTCTTCGGCGTATCAGGTGAGGGCTTATGGCCTTGTCGTCGCTGTGTGATCGGGTGCTTGACAGTTCCACAGGGACTTGTACTAGCCTGGTTACCCCGTGTCGATGGCGTCTTCCTGAAAGAGCCTACACAATATTCTGTCGTGCGCGGCAACGTGGCGAACGTACCGATGATTGCAGGTGTGTCCGCTGAGCCCATTCGCGACAGAGGCTGATCGGCGCTGACCTGGCATGTCAGGAAACTGCGACGACGAAGGCTCATTATTCTCGATATCCACGATGAACATTACGTATGTGGGAACCACCGCACGTCGGTGCACATCAAATCTTATATCCCTCTAGGACCACGGCCGAACTGAAGGACTATATGAAATTGTATATGATGCCTAAAGCCAAAGACAGCCAAGTCGACCTCCTTCTCAAGTACTACCCGGATGACCAGCGGGCCGGGTGTCCTTTCGACACCGGACTCAAGAATGCACTCAGTACGGTCGCTCGCACCCAAGGGTCACAATTTAGCAATGCTCACATAGCGATGGCTAGGTCCACAATTCAAGCGTACGGCAGCGCTTCAGGGCGATTTCGTGTTCCATGGCCCGCGTCGGTACTTCCTCCAGCACAGGGCCGACAAGCAGAAGTCGTGGGGGTTCAGTACGTTGATCCATGATGAGGTTTGACCCGCTGCTTATTTTACCCACGTGCTTCGTAGTCCACAAGCGCGGCAAGGATTTGCCCTTCGTCGGAGCGGTAGGGGCCTGACTTGCTTCCCACGCCCGTCACAGGCTAACATCTCGCATCACTTTTCAGGCCCATATAACGGACGTCCCCAACTCCTTCGGCGTTGGCCCTGCCCTCTCGGAACTCAGGGACTATTTCATCCGGTTCACTAACAACCTCGACCCTAACGGCAAGAGGGGTCTCGGGGTTCCGTGGCCCCAGTGGGACCCGAGAAAGCCCAAGGCAGCCATCTTCCAAGACAGCACCCTCTTCCCGATTATCATCGGCGATGACAACTACCGCACTGACGCGCTCAACTATGTCGCGAACATGTCCTTACTTTACCCCATCTAAAGCAGAAATGCGCGAAGAAAACTATAAATCGGGTCACTAGCATACGTGGCCTTTCAGTTATCTCAAATGTGTTTTGCTTGATCTTGGACTCGCTCCAGACGAAGGAACTCGTCTTTTTGTATCTACCGAATTTTTGTATCTGCCGAACGTTCATGAAATTTGAGCTTATCATATCTTCCTAGGCCCTAGGGCGGTATTCCGGTGCAGCCAATGGCGTAAACAAATTCTATAGACGTCGCCGGGCCACCCCAGCGGAGAGTACGTTGAGGCGTTGCAATTCTCCAACAGGGGCACAACCACCCTCAAATTGAGCTAGGCGTCGTACGTCATCCTGATATCGAAGTCCTCTATACCCAGAACGAAACGGTGACCGTCGACTGGCCTGAATATGCATTTCTTTCTAAGTGAGGTCGAATTAGCTAGTGACTTTTGGAAGCTCCTTGAGCTTTCGCCGCAAGTTTCGATGTGAGCTATTTGCGTTGGATCGTGGAATGAACGCTCGCCTGAGGATCAGTACTTTACTCTGTTACTCGTATCTCGGAATGCTCTATAAGTCTTGGTATAAGTATAAATGGTTCAATAAAAAAGCTTGACCATTTGCTTGAACACCAGACGCCGGGCCCGACGACACGCCGAACATAGTAGACTGGGGGACCGACGCGGCGTGCTAGCCTTCCTGTGGTCACGGTGGCGGGCGATGATGAGATCATATGACAAGGACGTGTAACTTACATGTATGCACTTTCCACCTTACGGTCAGGGTATGAGGCTGGAGGTACCAAGCTGTGTACAGAACCAATGCCTCAAATTTTGTTCATTTGACCCGGAACAGTGTTTTTAAATTGACGTCATGTTTTCGTGGCACCGGCAGTTCCTGACATTTGTTCCGGTCTTTGCAAGGTCCCTGGCAACTGAACTAAGTACGGGATCTTTACGATACGCATCGCAACGGATCATTCAAAGAGAAGGTCAGCGCCCCTGAACAAGTTTCAATTGACTGCCCGACCTGGTCTCGAAACTGTGAGAAATACCGACGGTTGTATTCACTAAGTTAGTTACGTGGACTTTCATGAGCACAACCGCAAGGCGCAGGTTCGGGCTGTGTACTAGGACACGCATTGTCGTCCGCTTCACCGGTTAGCGCTCATAGCGCTCATACCTTACTAAGGCCTTATTAAGCTATTCAGTTCTCTGTGGTTTCATGGTGGCCCGGCCCATGTGTACATGTACGTTCTTACAGTACAGTAAAAGCGACCAGCACTCATCTTGATTGTCCTCCAAAGCACCCGGCATGCACTCATGCCGTCGGAAGCCGTCCAACGAAGTTACTTCCGACAAGACTTCTTCGTCCCTCTCATCCATACACTGCGTTCCCACACATCTAATTAAACTACCATATCAACTGTCACTTCAGACACACTAGACATGGCTTGAACCAGGGCTGAGAGAGAGCGCAAGATAATAATAAAATGGTCAAGCTCAAGGCCCGACGCGTCCAGAGCGGAAGATCACCGAAGCAGTGAAGAGAGTTCGAGGGAGGGTCAGCATCGGAAGAATGGTTATAGTAACTCCTTATGTGGTGTGGCATCACCAGTCAGGCATCACCGGCATCACCGCTCAATGCGACACTGTTCCTATTCTCCCGTTTCGTTTCTTATGACATACTGCCAGTGCTCTGCGCCCATATGCACAATAGTGTTTGGGATATAGAGCTTACAGAGCTTTTCTTTTTTTGAATCAGTACATGTACAAGTTACATCGCCGCTTGAGCATGATGCATCACCGAATCACCATTAATCACCCATTAATCACCCCTTGATGCATCACCCTGTTTCCTATTCTCCCATCCTGTTGCTCTTTTTGTACATAGAATACTGCACCTCCAAGGGGAAAAGGTAGTCAACAGGTGACTTGTACGTAGAAGGGGAAAGTGGGTGTCCAATTGCTCCTGGGTCAATCGCACTACTGTAATTGAATGGTATTCATTGATCACGTCTTCGTTGTCTTGTCTCATCGACCAGTTACGTAGTAACTCCAAAAACGCTGACGAGAACCCGGCTTCTGATCATATGCCCGTCTAATTGGCAAATGGCAATGGCACTGCCAACGTGCATCCCCCCCAGCGCCTGGGATTCGAGAGGCCAATGCCTTAAAGCTCAGAGTCCCCGCGCCCCCCTCGGAACTGCTAATCGTTCTTCTTGGCCGATATGGCCTCTCTTCGGGTGTCGCTATTTGCAATCTGCGCAGCGGCTGCCACAGTATTGGCTGCCACACCTTCAACATACACTGGCAGTGGCCCCATCGTCACGCTTGATAGGGGCACATTCGTAGGAACAACGGCCGGCGGTATAAACAAGTTCCTCGGCATCCCCTTCGCGAAACCACCGTCCGTAGTTGCCTTTGGTTCGACTCTCTGTCCCCCTTGACTGATCCGTTAAACCGACAGAATCGGCGACCTGCGTTTCCGTCTGCCCCAAGCGTTTGGCTCCTACGTTGGCAAACACAATGCCACTGCGTTCGGTCTTTCATGCCCCCAACAAGCAGATCCTCTGGCGCTCCCGGACGGGTTACCGCCGCCGACGCTCCAGTTCCTCCAGAGCCTCGGAACCAAAGCCACAATTCCAATAGGCGAAGACTGTGAGGAGGCCGTGCTCTGTGCCCACATGGAGAGCAGTTCTGATCATAGTCTGTAGGTTTGACACTCAATGTCATTGCACCTGCCTACGTCAAACCTGGTTCAAAGCTCCCAGTTGTAGTGGTGTGTGCTCTGTAAATGGTGTGCTGTCACATGTACTAATAGTAATAATCCACTTGGTAGTGGATATATGGAGGTGAGACGTACGGAATGCATTCGACCTGTTGCCCTCACTAACATAATACATTACCCCACAGGCGGTTTCGAAGACGGATCGTCAGCTTTGTACGGTTTTATTTTTCCATCTTTCGTGTCCTAGAAATCAAAGAAATCCGCAGCTTCGATGGCACTGTCATTGTGAATCGCTCAATTGCACTTCATCAGCCTGTGGTTTATGTCAGTATGAACTATCGGTGAGCGCAACTTGAATCGTTCTTCGTGACTTTACGTAACCGTCGTTCTCTTAGTCTTGGAGGTGCGTCCGCCACTCTCAGTTTGAGTTTTTTTCGTTTCGCTAACAAATTAATCCTTCGCTAGCATTCGGGTTCCTAGCCAGTAAAGAAGTCAAAGATGCTAAAGTCGGTAATCTCGGGCTGTGGGATCGTAAGCGTTCGGACAGTCGGCATAATCAACATTGTAACATCTGACTTTGCAGAGCGTCTGGCACTTCGTTGGGTACAAAAGTATATTTACGCATTTGGTGGCGATTCGTCGAAAGTGACGATGTAAGTGTGAAGTGGCCCCTTTACGAGGAGTCTGCTGACATCTTTCAGCTGGGGTGAAAGTGCTGGTGCAATCTCAGTATCACTCCAGATGTTGGCAAACGGTGGGAACACTGAAGGACTGTTCCGCGCAGCATTCATGCAGTCCGGGTCCCCTACGCCGGTCGGTGATATCACGAATGTAGGCATATATACTGCGAGTACACTCAATTTCTGAGCGAACTTATAGGGTCAAAAATACTATGACTTCCTCGTTGCACGCACCAATTGCACGGGCTCTCCCGACACCTTAGTCTGTCTGCGTGCGGCACCATACGAGGCGTTGCAGGCTGCTATGGATAGCACTCCATCACTTTTCTCATTTCAAGTGCGTAGTCTACTCCCTACTGCTCCTTAGAGTTCCCTAGCGGCTAACTAACCATCCCACAGTCTCTTGCGCTCGCTTGGCAGCCCCGTGCAGATGGCGTTTTTCTCACGGATCACCCGCAGAAACTCGTCCAACAAGGGAAAGTTGCGAAGATTCCGTTCGTCGCAGGGGAGTGCGACGACGAAGGGACTTTGTTTTCTCTTTCCAACGCCAACATCACGTAAATGCTCTTTTTTAGGCACGCCGAATGTTGTATTGATCACTGAGTGCCGCAGGAAAGACGCGGATCTACGCGCTTACTTAGCTCAATTCTTCCTTATCAATGTAACAGCTGCCCAGGTGGACCAAGTGCTTACGCTGTACCCCCAGGATGCCACCCTGGGCTCGCCATTCGACACGGGTACCAACAATACGCTTACCCCAGAATTCAAGCGCATTGCTTCTCTCTTGGGTGATTTTGTGTTCCAAGCACCACGGCGGTTTTTCCTGAAGAACCTATCGGGAAAACAGAATACTTGGTCATATTGTGCGTTGCACGTATTGCCTGCCTTTGCGCGTAGATCCTTGTTCCCTCACTCACACGTAACACAGTAAGCAAGCGCCTGAAGTCGCTGCCCATACTCGGTTCGGCACATGCGTCCGATATTGCGAACATCTACGGCGGGCAAGACCTGACGGACTACCTAATACACTTTGTCACCAACTTAGATCCCAATGGCAGATCGGGCCCGCATTGGCCGCAGTATACCACCTCATCGCCGCAATTGCTGACACTCCTCGATGGCGCAGTCCCCGCAGACATAACGCTAGACACGTACCGCGCTGATGGAATGAATTTCCTCACGGAGCTTTCGCTTGTGCATCCGTTGTAGATTAAGTTACCTATAGTGGCCGCGGTCACGTGAACCCGCATTTGAGACTTTGATACCTTTCGTAATTTTTATGTTTAACGGACAGTCCAAACCTCGTTTGGCCTTTCTTTGATGAGAAGTCGCCACATTCCGCCGGACTTCGATGTTTGAACCCCATGGGTCAGGCCGATCAGGTACAGTGCAAGACAACATTGCTGCTGCGTGACAGACATTCATTCAAGCTTGCATTCAAGTTTTGCCAACTTTGCAACACAATGAGGTTGAAACAAAAATAAAAAGATGGAGCACAATATATTTAATTTGGACCAGAGGTGAGTAAAAAATATCACGCGTCCTTATTGTGGAGTTCAAGTTAGCCTGCAGCTTATGCGAAGAGATAACGGCGACTCCAGAACGCGTGTGAGTCACCCGCGGTCCTTGCCCGCAGTCTCAGACCATTCTGGGTCGGCCAGCTGTCCAGAATCCAAAAAGCGCCTTCTCGTTGTAACTTGCGGTAAATCGGATCAGGAAGTTCGACTTCTAAATATAGGGTGAAATGTGGCCGCGGTGACTGGGGCACTGATTTGGGGTGCCCAATGAACCTACTTTAGGTGCCTGCTTTCTTCTGATCATGCTGCTCAGAGGTCCTCTTTAGACTCCCCATTGCCCCCAATCCTTTCCTGGCTGTCATGGTCTTTCTTCAAGCGTTACTCTTTATCATTTGCGCCGCGATTGCTATAATCTTGGCACCTACTACAAAACATACTACTCGTCCTATCGTTACGATTGACAAGGGGAAGTTCTTGGGAACTACGGCAGGCGGTGTAAACAAGTTCCTCGGCATCCCCTTCGCGAAACCACCGTCCGTAGTTGCCTTCGGTTCGACTCTCTGTCCCCCTTGACTGACCCGTCAAACCGACAGAGTCGGCGACCTGCGTTTCCGTCTGCCTAAAGCGCTTGGCCCCTACGTTGGCAAATACAATGCCACTGCTTTCGGTCTTTCGTGCCCCCAACAAGCGGCCACGTTTGCAGTCCCTGACGGGTTACCTCATGAGACGGTCGATTACCTCTCGATCATCTCCGGGACCCCGATTCTAGACGGCGAAGACTGTGAGGAGACCATCGTGGACGCTCTGTGCCCCACAGAGAGCGATTCTGATAATAGTTGTAGGTTTGACTCTCAATGTCGTTGCACCATCCCATGTCAAACGTGGTTCAAAGCTCCCGGTTGTAGTGGTGTGTGCTCTGTGATATGCAATCACTTGTGTGAATAGTAATAACCCACCTTGGAAGTGGATATATGGAGGTGAGACGTATCGCAATCTCTTCAACCTGTTGCTTGTACTAACATAATTAACCAATACACAGGTGGTTTCGAATTTGGGTCATCAACGCTGTACGGTCACTTTTTCCATCATTCGTTTGCCGGGAAAATAAAGAAATACACAGCTACGATGGCGGTGTCATAGTGAATCGCTCAATCGCACTGAGAGAGCCAGTGATTTACGTCAGCATGAACTATCGGTGAGCACAACATGAATCGTTCTTCGTCACTTTTGTCGGACCCTCATCCTCTCCTCTTCTCAGCGTTTCAGGTGTGTCTACCCCGAGTTGATTCTAAATAAACTAACACCTTGCAAGCCTTCGGGTTCCTGGCCAGTCAAGAAGTTAAAGACGCCAAAGTAGGCAATCTCGGGCTGTGGGATCGTGAGCGTTCGGGCAGTCAACACAATCAACATTGTAACATCTTGGCTTTACAGAGCGTCTGGCACTTCGTTGGGTACAGAAGTATATTCACGCTTTTGGGGGTGATCCGTCGAAAGTGACGATGTGAGTGGAGTGGCCCATCAACGCGGATTCTACTAACACCTTTCAGCTGGGGTGAGAGTGCTGGCTCAATCTCGATATCACTCCAGATGTTGGCAAACGGTGGGAATAACGAGGGCCTGTTCCATGCAGCATTCATGCAATCCGGAGCACCCATGTCGATCGGTGATATCACCCATGTAGGAATATGTGTTGCGAATTCGCTCAATTCTGAGCGATTTTGTAGGGTCAACAATATTATGACTTCCTTGTTGAACGTACTGGTTGCACGAGCCCTTCCGACACCTTAACGTGTCTGCGGGCTGCGCCCTACGAGGAGTTGAAGGCCGCCATGGACAGCACACCGTCAGTCAACTCATACCAGGTGAGTGGCCTATTTCCCCACGCTCGTCAGAGTTTCGTAGTGGCCAATGAACCATCCATCCCACAGTCTGCTGCGCTCGTCTGGCAGCCCCGTGTAGATGGCATTTTCCTGGCGGATAACCCGCTGGAGCTCACCCGACAAGGGAAAGTAGCGAAGATCCCATTCGTCATAGGAGACTGCGATGACGAAGGGACTCTGTTTTCTCTTTCTCAGACCAACGTTACGTAAATGCTCAATTTTTGTGACCTCAGTCATTTCGTTGATCGTGGAGTGCTTGCAGGACCGAGGCGGAGCTACGCACTTACCTATCCGAATTCTTATTTCCCAATGCAACCGATGCCCAGATGGACAGGCTACTTACGTTGTACCCCCAGGATGTCACTCGGGGTTCGCCATATGACACGGGTACCCAAAATGCGTTCACCCCAGAGTTCAAACGCATTGCTTCTATTTTGGGCGATTTTGTATTCCAAGCACCACGGCGCATTTTCCTGAACAACTCATCGGAAAAGCAGAATACTTGGTCATATTGTGCGTTGCACATTTGCTTTCGCGCGCGGCCCTTGTTCCCCCACTCACACGTAACACAGTAAGCAAGCGGCTGAAGTCGCTGCCTATACTCGGTTCGGCACATGCGTCCGATATTCTGAATATCTATGGCGGGGGGGACCTAACAGACTACCTAATCCACTTCGCCACCAACTTAGATCCCAATTGCGGATCGGGCCCGCATTGGCCGCAGTATACCACCTCGTCGCCGCAATTGCTGACACTCCTCGATGGCGCAGTCCCCGCAGACATAACGCTAGACACGTACCGCGTTGAGGCGATGAAATACCTTACGAAACTTTCACTTGCGAATCCGCAGTAGCTGATTTATTGAGGTTGCGGTTAGGTAGAACCACAATTGGGACTCAAAACATTCGTAATCCTATTTTCTGATGAAGAACAAAAGCCCTCACGTAGCCTTTCTTTGATGCTCCTGCTGGAGTTTGGTGATTGGACCGTGACTGCGTGACTTGGGCCCACTACGACAGGTCCCAATATCGACATGGTACTTCTTTCTCGGTAGGACCCCTGAACACCCTGGGGTCGAATACGTGTACACTATAAGACCCCCATTTTGGATGAAACTTTGATCAAGAGACAGGTTAACTAATAATAATCTTTTATTGGCTGAGGCGAACAGAAATTCGTTTACCTTTAATACCTTATTGACAAGGTGTTCCATAATACCCTCTCTGGTCCTGGGTTGGTGGAGCCCCAGATCTACATGATGTCAATGATAGTGATTTACAGGCCTGGCCCGAAAGCCGGAAGCCAGCCAAAGCCAGCTGCAAAATGCCGTTCTCATGGACGCCGCCAGCTTGGCTTTTGATGGCCCGCGTCTCAAGCTTCAATTTTCACAGGACGGCGGTCTGGCCTGCAGCTCTGGCTCCGCTCTGGCGACTCTCGGGCCTGATCATTGTTGCGATGATGAACCATGGGTGTGTTGTCATCGCCAAGTCGTCGCGCAGATCGCAAACTTGGACGCGAGTTCCAACGACTCGCATTTTGATCTGCACAGACGTCTTTAGGTTTAAATACAGTCCATTTCTTTCTTTTTTTTCCCCCGACACCATGAGGCCTCGACCCTCCCGCACAATTTACCCCTCCACTAAGTTGACTGCAGACAATGCGGGTGAGTTGGAGCTCACCTCGCATCACCGCGCGGTTGCATCTGCTGCGTCCATTGTTCAACATCGACCGCCCGATTCACCGGCGTCAATCACTGTCAAGCCCATGCCGCCAAACTCGGACAACGCCCCAGCACCTTCGCTTATGCCATCCGACTTGGTGCCAGCTCGAACCTCATGTAAGCGACCTCACGATGTGGCAGTCAACAAGCCACCCTCCGTACTGACCCTCAACGATGATTGCGATGGCGTTCTCAACTCGAAGAAGGCGAAGACCCAAGCGAGGCCTGACACTGATACTGATACAGGGATGCACTCTGACGTCGAGGTCATGGACATCGACGACGTTGACGACCCACACGATGAAACTCTCAACAAGACGGACCCGACTGCCGATATCAAGGCATTCTTCACGGCCCTCCCTCGTGTGGCTGGACAAGCCAAACAACGCATGAGCTGTAATCTGTGCGCGTGAGTACCCTCCCTTTTTCCTTGCCCGTGGTTTCCTATCGCGCGGGTCTTTTTTTGCTTGTCATGCCAGAGTCCGAGGTGGTCAAAGTACCCTCGAGTAGTGATTTCCGGGCCCGGCTCTAAAGCCGAAAGCCAGCCCAAACCGGACATCTGAAGCCGGTCTGGGACCGGGCCGAGAGTGCAGTCCTGGGAGGGCTCGTGGCCCTGGCATTAATTTTGGCATGCGGCTCCCACAGACCCACGTCCCGGGCTTTCGTTGTTGGGGCCACGAGGCCTGGGCCCATGACTACGCAACTCGCAACTCACGATCTGCAGGATCCCCAGTAATGCCACACTCTCTAGATATGATCAACGCTGGATTCTTACTTCGCAATTCGATATGCCGTAGTCAACGGCGCCTCAGTTTCAGAATTCTCAAGTTCACTTCGCGTTGATAACCGCCCCAGCCGCCATACAGTACTGGCACTTTGTATTTACCTATAAAACAGAGCCTTTTTCTCCCTCACAAACCAGTGAAGTCCCTCTGCGATGTCTCCTCGACCCTCACGGAAAATCTTTCCCACTGCCAAACTCACCGCTGACAACGCTGGTGAGCTGGAGCTGTCCTCATACCGCAAGGCCGTTGCATCTGCGTCTGCAGCATCAAAAGTCCCCCCGCCGATTTCCTTGTCTACGTCGTCTCCTTTACCCGACTCCTCACCCCCCCCACAGACAGATACAGATGATGCTTTGTCACTAGCCACCGACTTGTCCGAGGTTCGGAGCTCCTCAAAGCGACCTTCTCAAGCAATCAGAAGCTCGCTTTCGCTGGACAGTATCACTGTACTCTCTCACACCACCCTTGACACCACCTCTGACGCCGCCGACGACAATGCGCCCAAGTCCAAGAAGACGAAAACATCTCCGGCATCGGGTGTTCAAGAACCCTCGCTCATACTCCCAGACATTTCCATCATCGAGATCGATGACATCGATAACCCGCAAGACGAGCGATTGAACAAGTCGGACCCTAGCGCCGACATCAAGTTTTTTTTTATGACTGTACCTCGTCTACCGGGTCAAGCCAAAAGACGCATGAAGTGTAACCTCTGCACGTGAGTCCTTTCTTTTCTGATTGACTTGTCCTAACTCAGTTCATCACAGACAAGGTCTCGGTTGTCCCAAGCAGGACAAAGTTCTCATCAGTGAACATACAACACTTCGGCGTCACGCTGCAGCACTGCACTCGGTACGTTCTGAACCCTCACACCCTTCCTGTATTTTTAAATTAGATTTCCAGCGCCGGTACAGAAAATGGTGCGACACGAACAACTTCAACTCGATGTTACCGGAAGACACCAGGCAGCGCAAGGAGGCTGCTTTGGACAGAAGCCTCCAGACCCAACAGACGGTCCTTTCTGACCATTTTGACCCTCCTGGCCCGGAGGTTATCCCATACAGTGATAGGGCGTTCGAGGCAGCTGCGATCGAATGGCTCGTCCACACGAATCAGGTGCGTGTTACTCTTTTTTGTTTTTTGCCATCTGACCCTTGGATGCTTCAGCCAATTCAGACGTTCAAAAACCTGATGTTCAAGACGATGCTTGACATTGCATCTCGAGCGAGCAAGGGCATCACACTGCCATCTCCCAAAAAGACGCGCACGCGCATCATCCACATGTTCAAGCAAAAGATGTACTTGCTTAGGGATCGTCTCAATGTGAGTTTTGTTGTCTCACTCGTTCGTGCTGAGTCACTGATATCTGCACATTAGGGCCCCACTGTTACCAGGGAAATCAGTCTCACTTGTGACGCATGGCAGGCGGACAATACAGACGGTTACTTTGCCATTACAGGGCACTGGATCGAGGAGCGCGCGCCTGGTGAATGGACCCTAGAGCATGCTTTGCTCAGGTTTGCGCAGATGAATTGCTCTCACAGTGGAATTCGTCTAGGTCAAATGTTATATACAATCCTCAACCGGCTTCGTATTGTTCACAAGGTGAGAGTTCCGGCTCTGTTCTGACTTTTTACTCACTCGTGCAAATCCAGATCGGACATGTAACATGCGACAACGCGAAGAACAACACCACTATGCTACAAGAATTCGCCTGCTGCTTTCAAATCAAGACCGGGACGAGTTTTGATGTCAAACGCCGGCAGATCGGGTGAGTGCCCTTACTATTGTACTGACGCTTCCTACTCACCAGTTCCTCCAGGTGCCTCACCCACATCATCAACTTGGCGACACAAGCCATAATCTCTGCGCGGACCAAGTCGAAGTACTACAATGGTGACCCCACAGATGATCACCTCCCCGAGGACCTGGGGACTAGCGAGCGTGACGAGATAGGGATTGTCCGTGCTATCTGTATAAAGGTATGACTATCATTTTGCTCATACTTGGCGCTAACTAGTGGGTATGTAGGCACACTCGTCGTCGCAGCGCAAAGAGCTCTTCAAGAGCATCCAAGTTCGCAACAATATCTCTCCGGTCAACCTCCTGCTTGACATGAAAGTTCGATGGAGTTCTACATACATTATGCTATATCGCGCCGAGTCACGACGCCAGGTAAGCACTTTGATCATTCTTCATTATATTCTTACAGTCTTATTGCTATGTACACCAGGCGGTCGACGAATTTATCCTTGGCCTTGGATTGAAAGAAACAAATGCCGAAAAGGGGCGCAAGATTTCCGCTCTTGCCCTGCATGACAAAGAGTGGACGCGAGTCCGGCTCTTCTGCAACATTCTCCAGGTGTGTTGTTCGTTTAATATACATCTAGTAATCTGCTGTAACGTCTACCACGGACGTTTGCCTGACTTAGGCCTCTTGCTTGGTGGCGATCCGTACACGTCGATAGTTGTGGTTAGCGAAGGTGTCCGCGTAGAAGGCTGGGTGAGGTTGGAGACTTTCGTCTCGTCCGAAATATGCGTGAAGGTCTTCGAGTTGTGGTACTCCTACTGGGATGTGGTCGATGTACTGAGCGTTAGCCCACGTGACGCTATCGATGATATAGAACGTGTGGTAAGGAGACGCTACTCGGTCGTTGCGGTATAGAAAGACTTGGTAGGCTGCAGTGTTGGCGGGATATTCCACTGATCCGCGAAGGGACAGTCAAAGGGTAAGTCACGGGGATCCCCTGGTCTCTGAGGGATATGCCGGACACTCACTTAAGAGGGGAGAGACCTCTTAGCTAGAGACGAGTAGATGGTAGTGGTATTGGAAGAAGACCAAGATGCCGTTCTTGGTCTTCACACTGGTCTACTTATACAGTTACGCGTGGGCTTTGAAGCGCCGCTTGAATACTAACTAGCGAATAGCGTAAGTACCGTGAATCCTAGTACAGCTATCCTAGTTATGAGTCACTACGAGTCATCCCGAGATCCGATCTGTTATCGTACAATCACATGCGCCGGAGCTTACCTGGCTGACTGATCCTACAAGTCCATGACGATGTTCTGCTGACGGCGATGTCATAGTCGACGCGTCAGTGTCCACTTCCCGGCCCGAGGCGCCGATCAATCCGAATCGTGACATCACCCCCTTCTTATGGTCGAGCCCCAGCTCGACCCCGCTGGGCTGCCTCCCTCTGCTCGGCGACTTGCTGTCCCGCCTCCAGGCCCGGCCGATAGGAGTCCCTTTCTGCTTTGATGCACGTAATCGCATTGGCGCGCTGCAGATGGAGCACACACTCCCGTCGTACCCTGGCGACCTTGTCCAGCTCCTCTGTGAGCCTCGCCAACTCCGACTCCTTCGCTTCCACCCCCGCTTGGGCGCAGCGGTATCGGTGGACCTCCGCCGTTAGTGTGAGGTCCTTCATGCCTGTGAGGGCGCGGTCTACTGACTCCCGCATGATGCTGCGCTGATCTAAGAAGATCAGGTCGTCGTCGCAGTACGCGGTGTCTCGGGGGTAGTCGTAGTTGGGGGCGGCGTGCACCGGCTTCCCGTACTGCTGGTCGCTGCCCCTCCTATAGGCGAGGACGAACGGGTCCGCCGTAAGGATGAGCTGCGTATACCGAGCTGGGTGCAGCCGGTCCTGAGCATCGCGGATCTGGAAAGGGATATAGTGTACTCCCCTGTTGTGTCTGAACCCGAGGGGTGGAGGAGTCTCCACTTGGCGTCGGGAAATTGGGCTGTGTTCTTCCGCACGATAGATGCGGACCTTGGGTCGAGGATTTTGCGGCATACGGATGGGCTCCCCGTCTGTGGTGCATAGCGGAGGGGTTTCGTTGTGCGTGGTGGTGAGGTGGTTGCCGTAGACGAGGTGTTGGTGTAGAGGGCAATGTTCCTCTGATAGGTACCGGTCGAAGTCTCGGTCCTCTTGAACCTGAGCCTCGTCCGTATTGGGTTCTGCGGTCGTTGACATGTGGGCCGGCGAAGGATCTCTTGAACCAACTCTTGTAGTGGTTGGTGAAGGAATGAGGGATGGTACGGGGGTAGGTGGACGACTGTCTCTGTTGTGAATGGACTGGGGAAGCGACAGGGGTGATGATGGCGCGTTCTGAACGATGAGGGTAGGTTGTACTGAGACGGGGAGTAGGTCGTCGAGGACATAGTGTACTTGGACTGGGGATGAGGACATGAGTATGTGAGAGAGTGGGTGAAGGAGATGGGGACGTCTCTTGGGATTTCCCTGCGCTTATATGTGTTTCTCTGGCGGGGTTTGAACGTTTGAATTCCCGAATTGCTTCATCAGCGAATACGTCATCCTTGGAGACCCACTGGTTGTCCGAGTCCGGGTATCCGCGCCATTTGACCAAATATTGCAACTTCCTTGTCTTGCCGAATCGCCGGGAGTCTAGAATTTTCTCGACTTCGTATTCTTCTTCTCCGTTTACCAAATCCGGCGGTGGGCGCTGATAGTTTGGTCCGTGTGTGGGAGTTTCTTTGTACGGAGTGAGGAGGTCCATGTGAAACACTGGGTGAATGCTCCACTGCGTGGGAAGTTCTAGGCGGTAATTGACTGCGGACATCACCTGGATGATCTGGAAGGGTCCATGTCTTCGGGGCGCGAGTTTTGCCGTTGGTTGATTGGTACGTAGGTGGCGCCCTTCGAGCCATACAAGGTCCCCGATTTGGTATTTTGGGGTGTCCTTGTGTTTGATCCATCCCTGCTGTGCTTTGATCATCAGTTCCTGGGCGCGCGTTCTAGCCTCCTTGAATTGTTGCGCCTGTAGCGCCACTTGCGGAATGGGGGATGGTCGATCGATCCAATCAGCGCGTGGGTTATACCCCATGAGGATGTTGAATGGGGATTCCTTGGTTGATTCGTTGGGCCAGTTGTTGTGCGTGAATTCTGCCATTGGTAGGTACTGTGTCCAGTCATCTTGTCGTTCATTAACCCAGAATCTTAGGTATTGTTCTAGCCATTGGTCGGTTCGTTCCGATTGGCCGTCAGTTCTGGGGTGGTACGCGGTGGAGATGTTTTGCTCTATGCCAAGTATTCAGCACAGTTCGCGGGTGAACTTTGACGCGAATCTGGGGTCTCGATCGCTAATGATGCGCGCTGGCAGTCCGAACCTGGGAAAAACATGTGTCACGTACAGGGCCGCCATTCCTTCTGCGCTAATCTCTTCTAGGCATGGGATGAATACTGCCGCTTTAGAACAGTCGTGGTCTGTTACTGTCAGTATGGAATCGCAACCGTTCGATTGGGGTAATTTGGTGATGAAGTCTAGGGCTATGACTTCGAACGGGGTTGCTTCCGGTTTTGGGAATATTGGTTGTAGAGGTGCGCGTGTTGGTCTGTTGTTGACTTTGATTCGTTGACAGTCGGCGCATCCTTTAACGTAATCCTGTGCTTCTTGCCGGAGTCCTGGCCACCAGTAGTATCTCTCAATTAGTTTGATGGTTCGGCTGATTCCCGGGTGTCCGTATGTGAGGGTGTCGTGGTGGGCTTGTATAATACGCTTCCGTTCGTGAGCGTCGCCTGTGACTACCCTTCGCCCCTCCTTGTACCAGGTGTCTTCGATGCGTTTGAGTTTATGGGGGTCTATCCACTTCGCGACAATATTGTTGTCCTGGGTGTATACTGGGTACGTGGGTTGCATTTCTTCCACCGGGATCGTTGCGCTCATGCATGTCGGGTTGTCTGTTGTGTCGATTGTTGCAGCTCTGACGAATATGTGGTCCGGGAGCACTGTAACTTGTTCGTTGTCGTGCTCTCCTTGGTCGTAGTCGGGTCTCCTTGACAGGGCGTCTGCTCTCCCATTCGCCGTTCCCTTGATGTGGTGAATCTCTATGTCATATTCGGAGAGTTCCAGTACTTCCCTTGCCACTCGTCTGCTTATTTTCTGTGGGGATCTCCAATATTGCAGGTTCATGTGGTCGGAGAACACTTTAATCTTGTGGGGTGATCCGGCGAGGTAGGGTCTCCAGTTCCTCAGTGCTTTGACAATGGCTAACAGCTCCAGGTCGTAGATGTCGTAGTTCCTTTCTGCTGCGTTGAGGGTGTTGGAATAGTAGGCGATCGGGTGTCGTTTGTTGTCTCTATCGCGTTGGAGTAGTACTGCTCCCACTGCGTATCCCGAGGCGTCGACTTCTAGTTCGAACGGTTTGTCTAATTCCGGGTGTTTGAGTACTGGTTCTTCCGTTACAAGGGTTTTGAGCTTGTCGAATGCTGTCTGTTGCTCTGTTCCCCATTGCCATTCCGTGTCTTTGCGTGTGAGTTTGTTGAGTGGTCGTGCGTGATTGGCAAAACCTCGGATGAAAGCGCGGTAAAAGTTGCAAAATCCTAGGAATGATCGTACCTGTTTGACGTTTTTGGGGACTGGCCATTCGCGGATTCCGGAGATTTTGACAGGGTCCATGCGAATCACCCCCTTCTTAATGATTACCCCCAGGTAATCGAGGGTGTCTGAGTGGAATGTGCATTTGTCCAGTTTGAGGTAGAGGTCGTTCTGTTCCAGTAGGTCTAGGATGTCAGTGGATGGCGTCCGTATGTGCTTCCTTCGTTGTGGCCGTGGCCACTCCAATGTCGTCCATGTACACCCGAATGATGGTCCCTTTCTTCTCGTGGTATTCGATGAGGGGGAGCGAAGATCCAGTTCATCATAGCTTGGAAAGTTGCCGGTGCGTTTGTCATTCCAAAGTACATTACCAGTGGTTCGAAGAACCCCCGCTTGGTTTTGAATGCCTGCTTTGTGTTCGTCGCCGGGTTTGATCCTGATGTTTGTGTATCCCCACCGGACGTCGAATTTCGAGAATATCCACCCCCCACTGAGGTCTGCGATTAGCTGGGGTATGAGCGGTAGGGGGTATTGGTTGCGTATGGTCCATGCGTTGAGTTCCCTATAGTCCTGCACCGGGCGTAGTTTTCCGTCCTTCTTTTTGACGAAGAAGAAAGGGGCTGCGTACTGTGACTTCGATGGTCGGATGTATCCTTTTGCCATTTGTTCATCCAAAAATTCCTCTAAGCGCTTTGTCTTCCGCTTGATTGAGCGGGTAGACTTTGCAGTTGATGTGGTCTGGGGCGTTTGGTTTGAGGTCGATGGCGTGATCCCAGGGTCTGGTCGGTGGGAATCGATGGGATTCCTCTTCGCTGAATACCTTTGCGTGTCTCTTGTATTCCTCGGGGAGTTCCTTCTTTTCCGCTGTGTCGTGTGCTGCGATTGCCAGGTCGGTTGCCGTTGTTCGTAAGTGTACCGGGATTGTTTCTTCCAGCTCTTCGAAGGCTTGCGTTCGTTCGTCGTCCTGCATTTTTGTGATGATGCTTCGAAGTTCTGCTTGGACTGTTATTTGGGTCGGTGGTTTGTTCGGATTGGTGGTTCGTATGATGATAGGGTACTGTTTTGTGTCCATGGTGGCAGTAGCCCACTGTATCCGTGGTTGGAATGTTGCTAGCCAGGGGTAACCGAGGATAATGTCTTCCCCTCCTACGTTGGTGATTAGGAACTGGATGGTTTTAAGTTTTCCATCAGTTTGTATATTTAGATCGACGTAATGGGTGATTTTTCCCCCTTTGTTGTGCGTTCCGTCGATGTTCCATATGTTACGCGGGTTTGGCAGTTCTTTGGTTCCCAGATGCATTCCTTCTGACGAAGTCTGGGTGTATGAAGTTGTGGGTGGCTCCGGAGTCCACCTAGTGCTTTCTTGTCGGCCATGAAGTAACTCGTGCGAATCGAAACTGGGACGTGCATAGATCGATAGTGCAGTGATAAACGTTGAGTTACAATTTAAAGCCCTCACCCAGGCCGTTGGGTTCAGGCGCTTCGGAAAATCCTGCCTCCCCATCATTTCCCTCATAAACATCCCCCTTTGTTCCTCCAGTAGTGCCACGACTTGAGTCAGCAGGTCGCCTACTTGAGAGCTGACAGTGCCCCTGTTGCCTTGGACTGGATTCATCCAGGTCGATGAGAGGTTCCTCTGCTACGCTTTGTGGTGCGGTAGGGACTTCTTCGATGTATGCGCTTCTTCCTCGCGCCCTTCAGTGGCTGGTTGCAATCTCGTGAGAAGTGTCCCTTCTGGTTACAATTGTAACAGGTTACGTCCCTTATGTTCAGGACTCCGCGTCCTCCTCCCCTTCGTTGCACTGAATCCGCCCCTTGGCGGGAAGCGGAGGTCTTCCTCCCGGGGTCCAGTCCCTTGGGTCTTCTGGGTGGTTTCTATTAACGTCGCCGATTTCTGCTGACTCTTGCCCTAATCCTTCCGGGAGTGGTATCCATTGCGTCTGGGTGGTTACGGTATTGCTGCCACCCTTGTTGGTTTCCTTGCCGCTGCGGAGGTTGGAACCTGGAGTGGCTGGTTTGGGCGAGGTCGTTGCACAGCCTGTGGCTGTCTTCCAAAGCCGTTTTCCCTGGCCTTTATGTGCAGGTACCTCTTCTGTTGTTCGATGAGCGCGCTTTTCCATTGGGAGTAGCTGCGCGGGTTGTGGAATTGATAGGCGTTCTGGTATAGTTTAAGGGGGACACCCCTAGTGAACTTGTCGAGAACAAGTGGTTCGTCCAGCCGATAGTCAGCCTGTCGGACCAGCTTTTCGAATTAGTGACGTAGCTGTCAATGTCCTCGTTCATCATTCTAAACCCTTTGTCGAGTTCTACTCTTGCGCGGTCCTTTTCTAGGTTGTCGCGGAATTGTCCTTTGAACGCGAGCTCTACTCCTGCCCAGAGCCATGGGTCGTTTCTGTTGGCTTGGGCGTCGAGCCATTTGGCTGTTTCTGTTGTCCATTCGTCGACGAGTGGTCCCTGGATGTAAGTGAGGAAACATCATTGCCTTGATGTAAGGGATTTTGAGGCTTTTGTTAGCGGCGTTGACTCCTGCGAATCGGTTCCATTGGGCGAGGAAGGCTTCTGCTTCGTCACGATTTCCGGTGAAGATTTTGGGCTCCTTCCCGATGAATTTGTCGGTATCGGGCATTACAAATGCTGGTATGCCTGTTTGGTCTTGCGGGTTGTCGTCTGGGTCGCCTCCTGGTGGTGCTCCTCCTCCTTCGTCCGGCGGTCCTCCGGGGAGTGGCTGGTATCCCCCGATGTTCTTGCCCAGTAGGGCTGTTCGGGCTGCGGCCATGGTTGGGATGGTTGTGGACATGTCAGTGGGAATCAACTCAGCGATCTGTTTTAGTTGTTCCTCTTCTTGTTCGTCTCTGATGACGATTTCTTCTGGGTTGCTTTTGATCGATGGCGATGGTGCGGGTGTCTTAGGCGTTGGGGATCTGATGGGTTCTTCGTCTTCTCCGTCGATGGTTCCCCACTGATCTCTGGTGACAACTTCTGACTGTTTGATGTCTAAGTTGAGGATTGAGCTTGCTGGTCTGGTGGCTTGGAGTTTTTCTCTTCCGGCGTCCCAACGAACTTCTACCCAACAGTGGTTGTCGAAGTTGAATTCTACCGGGATAAGTTGCGAGTTATTTTGTTGATCGAAATAGTAAGTGACATAGCCTGGTGTCTCTGTGTCGTCTTTCCAAAATGCGGATCCCAAGTATCTCTTTGGGACGTTGCGGTCTCCTCTTCTGTCGATGTAGTAGGGCCTGAACGGGACCCAAAGTTCTTTGGTTGTAGGATTGGCCACGGTGGGATCTTGGTCTTAATGTAACGTCTACCACGGACGTTTGCCTGACTTAGGCCTCTTGCTTGGTGGCGATCCGTACACGTCGATAGTTGTGGTTAGCGAAGGTGTCCGCGTAGAAGGCTGGGTGAGGTTGGAGACTTTCGTCTCGTCCGAAATATGCGTGAAGGTCTTCGAGTTGTGGTACTCCTACTGGGATGTGGTCGATGTACTGAGCGTTAGCCCACGTGACGCTATCGATGATATAGAACGTGTGGTAAGGAGACGCTACTCGGTCGTTGCGGTATAGAAAGACTTGGTAGGCTGCAGTGTCGGCGGGATATTCCACTGATCCGTGAAGGGACAGTCAAAGGGTAAGTCACGGGGATCCCCTGGTCTCTGAGGGATATGCCGGACACTCACTTAAGAGGGGAGAGACCTCTTAGCTAGAGACGAGTAGATGGTAGTGGTATTGGAAGAAGACCAAGATGCCGTTCTTGGTCTTCACACTGGTCTACTTATACAGTTACGCGTGGGCTTTGAAGCGCCGCTTGAATACTAACTAGCGAATAGCGTAAGTACCGTGAATCCTAGTACAGCTATCCTAGTTATGAGTCACTACGAGTCATCCCGAGATCCGATCTGTTATCGTACAATCACATGCGCCGGAGCTTACCTGGCTGACTGATCCTACAAGTCCATGACGATGTTCTGCTGACGGCGATGTCATAGTCGACGCGTCAGTGTCCACTTCCCGGCCCGAGGCGCCGATCAATCCGAATCGTGACATCTGCGCTGACAATGATACACCGCCGACTGGTGACAGCACGCAGACAGTGCCCAACAGGCATTCTCTGCAGCCTCGACTCCAACGCTTCAACATGCACTCCCCGCCCTTGAAAAGCTGTACGGGTCATGGGAGAAGGCTTCCACCAAGAGTCGCTACAAGACTTTCATCCCTGCCCTCACTGCTGGGATGGCGAAACTCGATAGTTATTACCAGCGAAGTGCCGAGTCGGACGCGCATATTATGGCAATGGGTGATGTACCCTCTCTCATACTATGTTTGCTGCTCCCTGACCCTTGTGCCGTAGTCCTCGATCCCTCCAAGAAGATGTCGTATTTCCGCAAGAACTGGCCCTCCAGCCTGGTCTCTGACGTAGAAGATGCCATACAGACCCGAGTAAGTCCCTCTTTTCTCTCTTTGTTAATATAAATAAATTGATCTGCCGACGTGAAGTTTCTAGAACACTTCAATACTCTGCAAAGCAACCCGAGTGCCAAGTCCACATGCGCTCGCAAGGCTCCCCCAACCCACAAGTCGACCCGTCCCAACATCGATGATACCGACTCAGAAGACGACGCCGATAGCTGTGAAGCCGCCATCAGCCCAGCCAATGCTGCGATGGACGAGTGGAAGACTTACCTCAACACTATTGAGGATATACCAGATGGGATGGGCATAGTCCGTTGGTGGGGGGTATGCCATTTCTTTATTCCATTTGCACGCATCACTAATACTCAATGACCATGCGGCGCTGTAGATGTACGGTTCCCGATACCCAACTTGGCGCTCTATTGCAGGTGACTACCTCGCTGTAATGGCGTCGTCAGTAGCAAGTGAGAGGGCTTTTTCTTCGGTGGGAATCACTATCTGCAAGCGCCACAACCGCCTCGACGCCGACATCGTTGAGGCACTGCAATGCCTCAAGTCACTCATCAGTCAAGGCCTCATGTCGAGGATGTTTCCCAGCGTAGCCGATGAAGAAAAGTTGCTGGATGATGAAGATCGGCAACCCGCCAATCAAGAGGGGTCTGCAAGTGAAGTCGTGAATGATGCAGAGGACTGGACGTGGGAATTGGTGGCCGAGAACATTGACGATGACGACGACGACTTTGAGGAGGTCGAAATAGTGGTAGTGGCTTAGTAGATCATTGACTCGAACTTTTCTTGTTGAATACGGTGGCTGAGGACATTGACGACGACGACGACGTCGAAATAGTGGCTTAGTAGATCTTGTAGTAGATCATCGACTTGAACTTTTCTTGTTCCCTTATGTTGAATACACACTTGGTGTCAATTTTTCGTGTATTTTCCTACAGAGCCGTGGCCCGCCATGGCTTGCAGGCCAGAGTCAGCCCAAGACGTTGAAAGCCTCAGGGTGAGGGTTCGGGCCTCAAAATATCCGGGCCACAAGCCCTAAAAAGCTGAGCCAAGTGCCAGGCTTTCAGGCCGAGCTGGGCCTGGAAACCACTACCCTCGAGCGTAGTCCGTCGAGGCGCACAAGCTGGTTGGCGTACCCTGCACGAGTTCGTCGGCTTGCGTGAGAGCGAGGTTGTTCGCATACTCCCCGAGCGCGTCGCTGTCACCGCTGCGTGCGCGGCACGCATCTTTGCGCTCTCGCCTCCATCGCACTCTCATGTTTATTTACTGATCATATCCATGCGCACAGGCAAGGTCTTGGCTGTGTCAAGCAAGACAAGATATTGACTAACAAGCACACAACCTTTCGTCGGCATGCTGCGTCATTGCATTTGGTAAGTCTGATCGGATCTATGATTTCTTGGGTCTTAACTGTGTATTATTGTTGAGATCGAGTGCAGATAATGCGCGATGACCATTTGCTTCCGTCCCGCGCACTTTAAAACTTACTATAGCACAATACATCCGTTCCTTAACCTGTCCTCCCCTGAATATACTACTAGTATGACAGCCATATGTATTAGACTTTGGACTCCGTAGTATAAGTACTTTCGTTCCCTTGTACCTAGCACCTCAGACATCGCTCGTACTGTGCGATCCTGAGACTTCGTGTTCTATCTAGTTTGCCTCACGCGCTGCTTCCAAGCTCCCGAAACTATCCATAACTTACAGGTTACATCAGGATTTTGACAGAAAAGTTTCCTGTGTTTCAGCTGTTATTGACATTTTTTGCTGTATTCCGGGTTCCTGGAAACCTGGGGGTTGGGGGCCTATTTACTTCACTAGTGTTTCATGCTAATTTGCCATGTTATTTATTTGCCATTGATTATATTTTTCTTGACAGACCCCTTACTATTCCAGAAAAGGATAAGGCCATACCATTCTCATGCTTGTTGAAATTTTGGGTTTCTGTGAAATTGGTCTTGGGTCACCAAGTCTCAGAATAGACATAGTTTTCACTGTTTTATATGGTTTTTAGCAGTTTTTAGGGTTGTGAAACCAGCAAAAACTTTTATGTCAAATTGCTGATGTATGGGCCCTGCCAAGCGTTGCTAATACCACACACTTCCCCCCGCATCATTATCGTCTGAAATCAGTATGACTGGAACCCTCACATCCTCATCTTCGTCGACCGCACCACCGCCTCCCCAACCTTCTCCCACTGTAGAACAACTCCCTGCTAACGTCCCTTGTCTGGAATCAGATGGCTCCAACTGGGCTGTCTTCCTCATGCGCTTCCATGAGGCAATGGATGTGACCAACCGGTGGGGCTTCTTCGATGGCAGCAACCCTCTGCCACTGCCCGCAGACCCCATGGTCCCTACAGAAGAAGAGAAGGCAGAAAAAGTAAAGTGGGAGCACGACGACAAGGTCGCAAGATACCTCCTCTCGCAGCAGCTCCAAGACTTGATAGCTGTACACATGGGCGCGTACCCCACCACACACCTTTGATGGAAGTGGATCACCCAAGAGTTCACGGCCAAGAGTATCTACACGCAGAATGACCTCGAAACGGCATTCTACGACATGTGTTGCCCCAAGGGAGGCGACATGCATACTTTCCTCATGAGCCTGCACTTCAAACGTGAAGAACTTCTGGCCGCTGGGGTAGTAGTCTTGTACCGGGATTACCAATGCACAGTCCTTCGAGGGATCCCAGAGGAGCTTGCACGTTTCACATCGGGCCTCCTCACTGGCGCAATCCTCTACAACCACGTCACCACAATCGACACAGATGAACTTATCAATCACATATGCGAGGAGGCAGACTGTATAAAGAACTACCTGACCAAGTCTCAACCCACCAAGTCTGGGGCCAGGTCTCAGGCCGCCAGAGATGATGCTCTCACGACCACGAGCTCCGAGAACAAACGACGTCGCTGCAAGGGCAACTGTCACAACTGCGGCAAGGCAGGTCATTGGGCGTGGGAATGTCGATCCCCCAAGAAGGAGGAGAAACTGGGCAAAGAGCACAAGGCGGAGACGAAGCCTGTTGGGTCAGTGAATGCTGTCGCGGCCAACGACGAGGACATCGATGAGTGCTGGATCGTGGATCTCGCTCCAGAGGAACCAATAGGGATGGAGAGGTACACCCTGGCAGCAGCAGCTGTGCCAGCCAGCACCGACCAGAGCGAGCGCATCGAGTTATACGACTCAGGCGCAACTCGCCACATATCTCCCTACAAGTCTGACTTCACGAATTACACCATCCTCGACCTGCCCATTACCCTCAACGCCGCGAACCAGCAGCAGTTCCCTGCCATAGGGACTGGCACCCTCACCCTTCATACACCAAACGGCAGCACCCCGTCCACTCTCACCCTCACAGATGTCCTCCACGCACCGGCTGTCGGATACACACTGGTATCACTCGGCGTGTTGGACACGAGGGCTACCATGTTTCAATCGCCGGCGGCCACCTCAACCTGTTCGCCCCAGCTGGTGGACACGTTGCCCACATCCCCAAGTCCCCTCGCGGCCTGTACTGTTGATAAGTGACCCTTGCACACTTAGCAGCTCAAAGGACAATCAGATATGGACTGCTGTAGATAAGATATACAGGACTCATGTAGATTAGATTATTATGATCACACAATCTCGGACTTGTTGTATTTACTTATCTATGACATCACTGTACACTATGACATCATAGAATCCGGACTTTGCGTTGTTCCCAACGCTCTTGTAGTTTCCCTTTGTTTTATCCTTATTATGATGTCAGTATGATATCATTAGTCTAGACTCTTCTTGTTCTCTTGTCCCTTGTTCTCAGAACGTCCACTCCTTTGTCCGTCTGTAGAACAATGCTCCTTGTATTTACTGTGACCCAGTGTTACCTGCGTCACCTTGTGATTTTGTATAAGTAGTGTAGCTTGTACGCTCCTGGTCCACATCAGTTCTCATCTGTTGTGTGCCAGACTACAACTCTGCTTCACTTGCAAAGATCTCTCTGTTGCTGCTTCAAGCTCACCTTCATATCTCACCACAGTCACCAGTTCACTGTGAGTATGATCCCTTCATGTGCGCTGTTCATCATGTACCGTGTCGTTCACCCCGTGGAGTCCACGCACTCTGTTGAGACCATCATGGTCATGGAGTTGCATTGCTGGATGGGCCACATCGCACTGGCCAGCGCCTGCGCTCTTGTCGAAAAGAATCTCGTCACTGGGATCAAGCTCGATCCCAACTCGCAAGAGACAGAGTGCGACGCCTGCATTTTCACGCGTGCAACCCACAAACCCGTGCCGAAGATGCATGTCGGCCCACAGGCCCTACACTTTGGTGAGGAGGTCCATATGGACGTGTGGGGACCATTGCCCGTCACCAGCAGACGGGTGCCAGTATTTCATTACCTTCACCGATGATGCCACCTGGTACACCGTCATGTACCTCCTGCGCACGAAGGTGGAGGCCCTGGGCACATACAAAACGTTTGAGAAGTGGGCCATGACGCAGCAGCATTGCACAGCCATCAAAGTCCTTCGATCGGACCGTGGTGGTGAATACCTCAGCGAGGCGTTCGACCAGCACCTCAAGGAGGCTGGTACCGCCCAACACCTCACCATCCACGACACCCCCCAGCTCAACGGCGTTGCCGAACGCCTGAACCGCACCATCGCTGAGCACATCTGGGCGTTCACACATTCAAGTGGCCTCCCCAAGTTCTTATGGGGCGAGGCGCTACGGCATGCTACCTGGTTGAAAAACCACACGGCGATGCGGGCCCTCGACGGCCTGATGCCCTTCCAGGCGCTGTTCGGACGTGCACCCGACCTCTCAAGCTTGCAGCGATGGGGCGCACACATGTGGGTGCATGATGCCACAGGCACCAAGCTTGATGCACGCGCACGGGAGGGCCGTTGGCTCGGCTTCAAAACCGAGTCACACGGACATCGTGTTTACTTCCCAGCCACGCGGGGTGTCACGACGGAGCGCAACATGTATTTCAGCACAGCATCACAGCTCAAGGGGGAGGGGATACTGATCCCAGACATGGAGGGCGAGCAGCATGCCGTGCCGCCAACTCCCTCAACATCTTCCACACCTTCCCTACCACCCATTAAGACCCTCGTGCAGTGCGCGCTGAGCCCCTCATCACCCCCTTCACCCCTCACACCCATTTCTGACACCTCTACATCCGAGAGCGCGCAAGGCGATGACGAGGCCAACCCGTGGAAAACACCATGGCCGACTTGGATGTGCAAGCCCTCGCGCACACTACGCCACCTACTCGACAGTGTGGGCATGTTGTCAGCGCGCCGCTCTGACCCTCTCATCCCTGCCGGTCTCCAGCTGCCTGGCGGATTCGATGGGGACAGTGAGGAGACAGGGGGAGTGTGGGCAGTCAACACCGCATTCGACGCACTTGAGGACTCAGGCTGGCTCGAGCATGTTCTTGCTGCCGAGACCGCAGAGGCGGAGGCCCTAGAGCCGCGAACGCTGGCCGAGGCAAAGCGTCGCCCAGACTGGCTTCTATGGGAGAAGGCCATTGCTGAGGAGCTTGCCACGCTCAACGCAGCTGGCACCTGGCGCCTGGAGGAGCCCCCACCTGGAGCCAATGTCATCGGCTTGAAGTGGGTCTTCAAGGCAAAGAAGGATGCCGCAGGGAACATCGCCCGCTACAAGGCTCGACTTGTTGCCCAGGGCTTCTCGCAGATCAACGGCGTTGACTACGACGACACGTTCGCACTGGTCGCGAAGCTCGCGTCCTCACGCGCGATCATCGCGATGGCCAACCGTTTAGGCCTTGTCCTGCACCAAGTCGACATCAAGGGTGCATACCTCAACAGCATGTTGCGCGACGACAAGGTGCTGTACATGCAACAACCTCCCGGGTATGCGGCACCGGCATTGGGGACGCAAGTCCTGCGACTGCAGAAGGCCTTATACGGCTTGAAGCAGGCCGGGCATTGCTGGTACCAGACCTTCACCACCATCCTCACCACCCTCGGCTTCACGCAGTGCTCCGTGGACCAGGCAGTTTACCACAAAACTGACACGAAGACGTGCAAGGCCATTGTCATTGCCATGCACGTCGACGACTGCACCATCGCCACAAGCGGTCAACCCCTCGTCGAGGACTTCAAACGCGGCCTCGCTGAGCACGTTCAAGTCACCAACTTGGGTGAACTTCACTGGATGCTTGGCATCAAGGGGAAGTGCAACCGTGCGGCCGGCACCATCCACCTCTCCCAGTGGGCGTACATCAACGCCATTCTCAATCGTTTCACCCTTGCCGACCTCAAACCTCTCACCACGCCGATGGACGTGCAAGCCTGACTCACGTCCGAGCAGGCCCCTGTGAATGTGGCGGAATTCGCAGTCATGCGCGATGTCCCCTATCGCGAGGCCATCAGTGCCCTCAACTGGGCTGCGCATGCCACGCGCCCTGACATCTCATTTGCCGTGTCCACCGTGGCATGCTTCTTGGCGAACCCAGGTCCCGCGCATTGGGAAGCCGTAAAGCGAATCTTTCGCTATCTGGCTGGCACCCGCGACCTGTGGCTTTCATACAGCGAGACACGACACGCCCTCATGGGCTATACCGATGCAGATGGCAGCATGGCAGAAGACCGCCGCGCCATCTCTGGTTACGTGTTTCTCATCGATGGCGGTGCCATCTCGTGGTCCTCAAAGCGGCAGGAGATTGTCTCCCTGTCCACCACTGAGAGCGAGTACGTCGTGGCGACGCACGGATTAAAGGAGGCGCTCTGGATGCGTAGCCTCCTCTCCGAGGTGTTCGGCCCCCTCAAAGACACAACGACAATGCTGTGCAACAATCAGTCGGCCATCACGCTCGCCCGCGACCACCAGTATCATGCCCGCACGAAGCATATCAATGTGCAGTACCACTTTATTTGCTGGGTAGTTGAACAGGGCGTCGTCCGGCTTGTCTACTGCCCGACCGAAGACATGGCCACCGACGTGCTCATGAAGGCACTCCCATCTCCCAAGGTTAAACACTTCGCCGCAGGACTCTCCGCACGAAGTGAGGGGGAGTGTTGAGATCGAGCGCAGATAATGTGCGATGACCATTTGCTTCCGTCCCGTGCACTTTAAAACTTACTATAGCACAATACATCCATTCCTTAACCTGTCCTCCCCTGAATATACTACTAGTATGACAGCCATATGTATTAGACTTTGGACTCCGTAGTATAAGTACTTTCGTTCCCTTGTACCTAGCACCTCAGACATCGCTCGTACCGTGCGATCCTGAGACTTCGTGTTCTATCTAGTTTGCCTCGCGTGCTGCTTCCGAGCTCCCGAAACTATCCATAACTTACAATTATCTCCTTAGGGACGCTACAGAAAGTGGTGCGAAGAAAATAAGTTTGATTCAATGTTACCCAACGACACAAAACAACGCAGGCAAGCTGCCATCGACAAGAGTGTCAAAACACTCCAATCAGCCTTCACCAACCATTTCAAGCCTGAGAACGCGGCCGAGAAACCGATTGCATACAGTGAAAACGTGTTCACATGTGCCGCAATCAAGTGGCTTGTTGATGCAGACCTTGTAAGCCTTTCTTTATCTCTCTCGTCTAAACACTGGGCTGAATTGTTGGCACCATTTCAGCCGCTTCAAGTATTCAACAGACCATCCTTCAAGAGGATGATCGACCTCGCCGCCTGTGCAAACCATGGTGTCAAGCTGCCTTCGCCAGGGCAAACACGGGGACGCGTTATCAAAATGTTTAAGCAACAGATGTTCCTCTTGAAGGAACGGCTTAATGCAAGTTCAGTCTTCCTCTTCCCTTCATTCCTTGCACTAATTCTCACTCACTAGAGCCCCACCATGAGCGGTGAAATAAGCTTGACATGTGACACGTGGCAGGCCGACAACACTGACAGATATTTTGCAGTCACTGGCCACTGGATTGAGGAGCGTTGTCACGATCCAATTGTGCCATCAATTATCCATCAGATAATCAGTTTCCCCCAACAATCGATTAAAGAAAGGTTCCGGCTTCTGTGTTTCATGTCTCGGTTCTGGAATGTTCTTGACTCTACTTCTCATGTTTCAAGTTCTGCTTCTCCTCCTGTTCAAATGTTCCCTGCTGCGCTTCCAAGGAAAAACACAGATAAATACTAGAAAAATGAATATCTTGTACTTGTATTTAAGGAGCCTGTAGTACACCTGCATTCATCGTTCTAGTCTTGTTTAATACAAGCTATTGCCACTACTTGTCCAGCTCCTGTCTATTGTCTTCACTGCTTTACTGCTGCATCTGCATTGACTTGCAGAAGAGCCTGCTTACTGCTGCATCTGTCGCTGACAGAAGAGCCTACAGACTGACTGCTGCACTGGTGCGCTGATCTCAGCATGACCTGGAAGTATCCACACAACTAAGAGGTATAGACACTGTTGAGAGCCCTCTGCTAGATCGTGAAATAAGACTAGAACCATCTACCGATTTCTTGGAATGTCCCGCAAGGAATCGGGCCTACTGACTGACTGGAGGGACGCACCCTCATACTGACTGACCGACTGACTGTATTGTCCTGACTGGAAGGCTGCACCTTCACCCTCACCATTTCCGACCATCCTTTCACGCTCTGAATCACCGTGGCTAGTTTATATATCCAGTTCCCTGAAGACAACAGTTGGGTCGAAGTTTTTTGACGGTACTCTGACGACCTCCCTGCACACGTACTCGGACCCGCCTACTGGAACACAGCTCCAACAGACCCACATGGAGGCTACCGCTGCATAGTCGGACAGAAGGTCTACCTCCTCGAATTCATAAACAATGCCTGGCACCTCATCGAGCAACAGTTCAATACAAATCTCAGACAACACATCTTCCATACCCACAACTCCCTTCGAATAGATCGTGAGAACGATCTCCACCTCGGTTGGTGGCTTCCTGAAGACAAAGAAAATCCAGAGAGACTCCCCCCTGCTACTGCACCTGCCCAGATCGAAGAGCGCCCCATTGAGGAACCCCTCAAACATCCTGACCCCGATGTGGTCTTCACCGATCTCCCGGATCCCATCGAAGAGCTCATGGAAGCATTCCGTCGCCTTACTCTGATCCACATCGATCTCGTGCTCATCGAGCCCATCACTCCCACAGAACCCCCAGCTGTCCCTGTGCCCTTCGCCCCGCCCACACTACCCCCAGTCCCTATGGCTGCTGATCCCCGTACCGGTGCCCTCAAAGGCACCGCTCCCACAATCTTCACTGGAGAACACGCTGAGAGCGAGCAATTCCTTCAGGAATTTTGCCTCTATCGTCTCCTCAATTGCAACCATGAACTTGTTCAGAGCCCCTTCTTACGTGTAGTACTTGCTCTAGGCCTCATCCGGGGACCCGTAGTCAACGATTGGGTCGACCTCATAGGAAAGAAACTCGAGACTGATACTACCCATGCCATCAACCCTATTCTCAAAACCGACGAGGCACTATGGAATACGTTCAAGATGAATTTCAAAGCTGCGTGGACGGACACACTCAGTAAGCAGACTGCGTATCAAAAGCTTACTACCCTCAAAATGAAGGGTGACGACGTTGATGGATACATCGCAATGTTTGAACGTCTCACTCATGTAGCTGACTGGCATTGCGAGGCCAGTGGCACCATTGAGTTCTTCTGCTGAGGACTCACCGAATCAATTCACCGCACATGTCTCCAGCACACCACCATCCCCGAAACCATGGATGACTGGCAGTCAGCCGCTTGCACAGAGGCGCAGCAGGCACGCACCATTGCAAGCAGCTTTGGTAACTGTGCCGCTCGCACCATCAGTAGACAAGACCCCGTTCTTCACATGCACCTCCCAACACTCCCCATATCACCGTCCAACGACGGCGTCGTACCTGTTACGTTTCGGTTTGATCAGCGCCTTGGGCCAGGAAGTGGACACTGACGTGTCAACTATGACATCGCCATCAGCAGAATATCGTCATCGACTTGTAGGATCAGTCAGCCAGGTAAAGATCTGGCACATGTGATTGTATGATAGCAGATCGGATCTTGTAATGACTCGACGTGACTCATACTAGGATAGCTGTACTAGGGTTCACGGTACTTACGCTATTGGCTAGTAGCATTCAAGCGGCGCTCCAAAGCCCATGCGTATCTGTATAAGTAGAGTAGCGCGAAGACCAAGAACGGCATCTTGGTCTTCTTCCAATACTACCACTCTCTACTCGTCTTTACTAAGAGGTCCCCCCCTCTTAAGTGAGTTGTCCAGCATATCCCCTTAGACCAGGGATCCCTGTGACTTATTACCTGTCCCTTCGCGGATCAGTGGACCTCCCCCCAGATGTAACGTTCCACCGGACGTTCTTCTTGTACTGCGGACAAGGCTACCAGGACGACCTAGCAATCACCAGATATGTCGAAGTCACGTACTCGATCTTCTACTAGCTTGCTAACGAGACATAGTAATGTTCCCCAGAGGATGCAGAGGGTTGTGAAGAGAGTAAGCTGAAGTAGATGAGGCAAGGATAGTTGGCAAGACAGCGCGACTAAGGAGATGAGGCAGCACGTTCTTGAATGGCAAGAGTAGAAAGGAGAGGATGTGAGGCCTTACGGCAATTCACCAGCTAAGGACTAGGAGTTAACAACCAAAGTCTATTCAGCACTCAACTGGCAAGACAGCGCAGAAGAGGCAAGGTGTTTGGGTGGTATAATCCAAGAAGTCAAGCTTAGGTCTTCAGCGACCATAAGCCAGAGCCTATATACATGTCCAAGGAGGTTTGAACCCCAGCTTGGAACTCCGAAACCCTAATACACGGATCCTAGGAATGAGTCACAATCGAGTCGGAGATAACAATCGACCAATGGCAGTAAGGCGCAAAGGTATGAGTCAGAGATAATCATCCGCAGCTGTATGAGCGCTGCTTCCATCCAATCAGAGCACGAACGTTGTATAGTACATCAGAATCAAGGCACAATTGATCAGGCACATACAAGTCATCATAAACATGAGGCATCAAGACCAGTCCAGGCACAAGCTCATCTGGACCCTTCTGGTGCAAGTCTAGCCAGGTCACGTGCCAGGGTCACGTGATGGGCGTTTGATGTAAGATCATGTGATTGGTTGCTGGGCATGTTCAGCCACAAGTCTCATAACTTCAACTTCTTTTTCGGCATATTCAGCACGTGATCGCTTCACGGCAGTGTTCCGAGGTCTTGCAGGGGTGTTCGGGGAGACAGTTACGGGCGAAACTGTAACACCAGACGTCGCAGCTTACCAAGTATATCTATACCGCAACGAGCACATGGCTGCCCCATATCATACCTTCTTCATCCTCGACAGCATCTCCTGGGCCAACGCCAAGTACATCAACAAGATCCCTCTGGGGGTTATTCAACTCAAAGATCTTCACGCTTACTTTGAAAGAGACGAAAGCCTACAGCCTCATCCTGCCTTCTACCCAGAAACTTTCGCTAACCGCAACTTCCAACTCTCGAGGATCGCCACCAAGCAAGAAGCCTAAGTCGGGCAAGCGTTTGTGGTAGACGCTACATTAAGACCAAGATCCCACCGTGGCCAATCCTACAAGAACAACCAAAGACTTCTGGGTTCCCTTCTGACCCTACTACATTGACAGACGAGGAGACCGCAATGTCCCAAAGAAGTATCTAGAAAACGCATTTTGGAAGGACGACGAAGGAAACCCAGGATACTTCACCTACTACGTCAACTGACAGGGACAATCCCAACTTATCCCTGTAGAATTCAATTTCGACAACCTCTGCTGGGTCAAAATCCATTGGAGTGATGCACATGACAAATACTAAGTTACCAGACCTGCAAGCTCAAGTCTCAGCCTCGATATCCTCCAATCCAATGTCACCACCAGAGATCAGTGGGGACCAATTGACGGAGAAGAAGAAGAACCGGTCCGTTCACCAACACCTAAGACACCAGCACCATCCCCATCCATCACAAGCAACCCGGAAGAGATCCATATCATCAGGAACCAACAAGAGGAAGAACACCTCGAACAAATCGCTAAGTCCATCCCCACAGACATGTCTAACACCACTACTTTAACGATGGCACAAGCCAGAACCGCAATATTTGGAAAATCCCCCAACGAAGGAGGAGGAGGAGGAGCACCACCAGGAGGAGACCCAGACGACAACCCTCACGATGATGGACAAGCAAACGTACCTGGGTTCACCATGCCCGATATGGACAATGTAACGTTTCGGATTGATCGGCCCCTCGGGCCGGGAAGTGGACACTGACGAGTTGACTATGACATCGCCGTCAGCAGAATATCGTCATGGACTTGTAGGATCAGTCAGCCGGGTAAGCTCCGGCGCATGTGATTGTACGATAACGGATCGGATCTCGGAATGACTCGTAGTGACTCATAACTAGGATAGCTGTACTAGGGTTCACGGTACTTACGCTATTGGCTAGTTAGTATTCAAGCGGCGCTTCAAAGCCCGCGCGTAACTGTATAAGTAGACTAGTGTGAAGACCAAGAATGGCATCTTGGTCTTCTTCCAATACCACCATCATCTACTCGTCTTTACTAAGAGGACTCCCCCCTCTTAAGTGAGTGTCCGGCATATCCCTTTAGACCAGGGATCCCCGTGACTTGTCCGTTGACTGTCCCTTCGTGGATCAGTGGAATATCCCGCCGACATCGCAGCATACCAAGTCTTTCTATATCGCAACGACCGAGTAGCGTCCCCCTACCACACCTTCTATATCATTGACAGCGCTACGTGGGCTAACGCTCAATACATCGACCACATCCCAGTAGGAGTACCGCAACTTGAAGACCTCCACACATACTTCGGGCGAGACGAAAGCCTTCAACCACATCCAGCCTTCTACGCAAGTACCTTTGCCAACCGCAATTACCGACTTGTACGGATCGCCACCAGACAAGAGGCCTAAGTCAGGCAAACGTCCGTGGTAGATGTTACAGACAAGTTCCTAGGGAAGGAACCCAAGATATTCACGGGCAACCGCGATGAAGCAGAAGCATTCCTTTCCCAGTGGAACCGATTCGCGGGAGTCAATGCCGCCAACAGAAGCCTCAAAGTCCCCTACATCAAAGCGATGATGTTCCTAACTTACATTCAGGGACCACTCGTCGATGAATGGGTGACAGAAACCACCAAGTGGCTCGACACCCAAGCAAACAAGAATGACCCATGGCTCTGGGCAGGGGTAGAACTCACATTCAAAGGCCAATTCCACGACAACCTAGAAAAGGACCACACACGAGTAGAACTCGACAAGGGGTTCAAAATGGTCAACGAGGACATTGACAGCTACGTCACTAAATTCAAAAAGCTGGTCCGACAGGCTGACTATCGGTTGGATGAACCACTAGTCCTCGACAAATTCACACGAGGTGTTCCCCTCAAGCTGTACCAGAATGCCTATCAATTCCATAACCCGTGCAGCTACTCCCAATGGAAGAGCGCACTCATCGAACAGCAGAAACGATACCTGCATATGAGGGCCAGGTCAGACGGGTTTGGGAGACAACCACAGGCCGTGCCACGTCCTCACCCGAACCAACCTCTTCGATTCCAAGCCCTGCAAAGGCAAGGAACTCAACAAGGATGGCAACAGTATTGAAACCACCCTGACGCAATGGACACCACCCCAGGAAGAGTCCAGGCACGAGTCGCCAAAATAGGCGACGTCAACTGCAATCACCCAGAAGACCCAAGGGACTGGACCCCTGGAAGACCCCTGTTCCCGCCAAGAGCTGGATTCATGCAATGCAGAGGAGGAGGACACGGAGTCCTAAACATCAGGGACGTAACTTGTTTTAATTGCAACCAGAAGGGTCACTTCTCACGAGACTGCAACCAACCAAGGAAGGCATGGGGCAGAGGGGCCTACATAGAGGAAACCCCCACCGCTCCTCAAAGCGTAGCCAGGGACCCCCTCATCGACTTTGACGGACCCATCCAAGCCAACTGCACAGACACCGATCCCCAGATAGACAACATCATGGGTCGCATTGCAGCCCTATCAGAAGAAAAGAGGGAGGTGTTCGCAAGGGACATGGCGGGGAGGCAGGATTTTCAAAGCGCCTGAACCCAACAGCCTGGGTGAGGGCTTTAAATTGTAACTCATCGTTTATCATGCACTATCGATCTATGCACGTCCCAGTTTCGATTCGCATGAGCTACTACATGGCCGAAAAGAAAGCACTGGTGGACTCCAGAGCCACCCACAACTTCATACACCCAGATTTTGTAAAGAAGATGGGGTTGGGAACCAAAGAACTACCCAACCCCCGAAATATCTGGAACATAGATGGGACCCACAACAAAGGAGGGAAAATCACTCATTGCGTCGACCTAAATATACAAACTGATGGAAAACTTAAAACCATTCAGTTCCTTATCACCAACGTAGGGGGAGAAGACCTTATTCTGGGATACCCCTGGCTAGCAACGTTTCAACCACGCATACAATGGGCTACTGCTACTATGGACACTAAACAGTACCCGATCATCATACGCACCATCAACCCCAATAAAACCCCGAGCCTAGCCACCATCCAGGCAGAAATCCAAAGCATTGTCACAAGGATACAAGACGAAGAACGCGAACAGGCCTTCAGGGAACTGGAAGAGGAAATGAACCTGATATACGGATGAACAACGGCAACAGAACTAGCAATCTTGGCACAGTCAATGGAAACGAAGGAACTACCCGATGAATACAAAAGACACGCAAAAGTATTCAGCGAAGAAGAATCCTACCGATTCCCACCTCCTAGATGTAACGCCACCACTGGCGTTAGTCCGACTTGGACTGCGAAAGGGCGTTCACGACTTAGCGAAGTATTTCTCGGAGTCACGTGACTTGGTCACGGGATACACGGCGCTTAGTTGGCATGTGACCTAAACGTACACTAGGGCAAGTCACGCCACTAGGTGATCCTAATCGATAAAGATGACTTGCACGACGGGGCAAGCGAATCACGCGTGGACGAGATGAGAATAGAGTGGTGAATTGAAGAAGACCAAGATGGCGTATCTTGGTCTTATTGAGCCACTATTTATACATTTGCGAGGACGCTTTAAAGCTCCTCTTGATGTTGTGCGACTAGTAGCGTAAGTAGCTCGAACCCTACTATGACTACCATGTGATAAGTACATGCCACATCGGCATGTGATTCTACTACGGCTGACTGATTCCTACTGTCCATGACTCATTACTGCTTACTACGTGGCCATAACTGTAAGTAAGAGTCCGATTCCCGCGTACCGTGACATCACCCCCTTTTCAGCTGCGACGACCACAGCACCGAGTGGGGCCTATCCCTCCGACCCACGCTTCCTGCCTCTCCGTAATCCGATCCAACACGTTCGCCATCTCCAACCGGAACTTGCACCGCGCCAGCTCCGCCTGTACCCCTCCGAGCGCCTGGGCCAGGGCGTGGAGGCACTGCTCCATCCTCTCCGCCTCGTTCTTGTAGGCGCGGAAGCAGGTCACCTCTGCCTTCAAACCCACGTCCTTCAACTCGTTGATGGCGTGGTCCGTTCGGTGTTGGTTGCTGTGCCCTCCGATGAGCGCATATAGGTCTTCGAGGGCGTAGTGAGGTTTGCCCGCTTCTTGGACGTGAGGCTCGGCGTATAGAGGGCGACTGTACACCTTGTCGCTGTCGTCTACGAGGCCGAGGACCAGGGGGTCAGGCCTGGCGATGACCTGGACGTAGGTGGCCTGGCGTGTCACCCCCTGGGTGTCGGTGATGGGGTAGTGGATGAAGTCCTCCCCTCGGTTGTGCTTGTATCTGTGTGGGGCGGTTCATGACAACCCCCCTAGGTATCGAAGGCGAACGGCGGGTAGAGTGGCATCTTGGGTGTTGACCACTACGCCGCCGCGGTATATGGGATGACCGGTGGAGTCGCATGCGTATGGTGTTTCCTGGGGGTCGTCAGAGTTGGTCGCGGTGATCAGGTATGGCTGCTCAACTGGGTACCATTCCCTCAATGTTCCTTCTACTGCTTCGTACGCTGCCCTTTCAGCATCTCGATGTGTTGGCGGCGTCGGTGATAGACGACGGCTCGTCTGGCCGCCGCTACTGCCAGCTGCTGCCGCTTCCAGTCCTCCACCGATTCCCTCCAGCTCCGCACCTTCATCCAATCCTGCCACCTCAGAGTCGCGGGCGTCTTCTTCTTGTTTGACTTCGACCCATACTGGGCCAGGTCGAAGTGGGGGACTCGCTGTAACGCCACCAGCAGGGCGACGTTCGACTCTGGGTTTACCAGCAGACGACATAACGAAAGGACAAGGTCAGGGGGTCGTAGTCGCAGACGATGACTAAGGAGACTTGGATCGGTCAAAGGCATATGCTCGAAGAGGCACAGCGAGAACGGTGGTGCACAAGATAAGAGGATGGTCTTAGAAGCGCAGAGCAGAGTTCCCAAGGTACTAGCTGGTATTGCTAAGTAACTCAAGTCTGGGGACTTGAGTACGAAACGCTACTGGTATATATACATGCAGGTACATAAGGTTCGTACCCAGCTAAGTCCGCTCTACCGAGGGTTCGGTGGTCTGTGCGCAGCCATGGAACCTACTAGAAGGTCACATGAGGCATTGTGCCATCTGTCGTCATCGGTCTAGGTCGATCCAGGCCCAAGTCACGTGATTGGTGACGTCACAAGCCCAGGTTCTTCCGTAACCGCTCCCTAGCACCTGGGGATCCGGCACGGCTGCTCATCTGGCTCCGCGGAGTCTCTGCAGGGTCTGACAGTATCTCCGGGCCGTCATGCGCGCGGGCCGCACCTTCGGTGGTTGGGGTTCGTAACACTCGCAAAGAGTCCGACAGCTGTACGAAGCCGATTAACTTCGGCTTCGGTGTAGGGTGCCGTGTTGAGGCGGTCGCTGTTGGGATTGAGGAGCCAGTACGTGGCAGGCTGGTCGGGTTCTTCGATGTCGATGATGGGCTGGACGTTGTTGAGGGCTGCCCGGAGCTCTTCGTGGGTGAGACTGTCGATGAGGCGTGTTGAAGCGCAGAACTAACGAGCGAGGCGTTAATAGCGGTAAGCTAGTAAAGACAAGTTAACTTCAGAGGGGAAGTAAACTCTATTACAACTGCATACCTAGTAAAGACAAGTTACTATAAGGGAACGTCTTATGAGTAAAGGTATTTGAGAGAAGTAATGATAAAGGGACTTACACTTCAGAGGGGAAGTAAACTCTGAAGTGTAGAGGCGAAAACAGCAGTCCTTATATACAGGACGCTTAGCTAAGAATGGTCTGTGCGCACAGGTGATCCAAACACAATACAGGTGGTCTGTGCGCCAGAGGGAGAAATGCCATTGGAGGGCAGAGAACAATAGCTGCCTAAAGCAGACAATACCGGTATCTTAACAATAGAGAACAATAAGAGCCCTATATGGCTCTAACAATAAAGATAAGCAAAAAGCGGTCCGTAAGAGTCCGGTCAAGTCCAAATCAGTCCATAAGGGACAGATACCGTATTTAGTATATGGGATGACTCAATCATATCCCACGAGACATGTGACTTGAATCAGTCGCGTCTCAACAAGGCGGGAAGCGAGAGATGTGGAAGAGGTAGCAGAGGAAAGAGACATTGCTGATTGAGTGAAGAGTCCAGTGTGAAGGGATGGGGATTTAGTCGTGAGTTGCCCTCATCTTATATGTGTTTTCCTCGAGCTTAGACTTCATTTGTACTCTGCCAGAGCTTCGTCAGCAAATACGTCATGTTGGTCGACCCACTGGTTCTCCGAGTCTGGGTATCCCTTCCATTTCACGAGGTATTGCAATCTTTTGTTCTGGCCGAATCGCCTGGAGTCTAGAATGCGCTCCACTTCGTACTCCTCTTCTCCGTCTACCAAATCCGGTGGTGGGCGCTGGAAGTTTTTCCCATGCATGGGTGTTTCTCGATAAGGCATGAGTAGATTGATATGAAACACGGGGTGAATACTCCACTGCGTGGGGAGTTGGAGTTGGTAGTTAACTGGTGACAGGACGCGTGTGACTTGGAAGGGGCCATGTCGTCGTGCTGCGAGTTTGGCCGTTGGTTGATTGGTTCGGAGATGCCTTCCTTCTAGCCATACTTGGTCTCCCACCTGATATTTGGGTGTGTTTCGGTGTTTGATCCACAGGGATTGTGCCTTTTGAATGAGGTTTTGGGCTTCTTTCTGTGCGTCTTGGAATTGTTGGAGTCGTGTGAGTACTTGTGGGATGGGTGATGGCTTGTCGATCCAATCAGCTCGCGGGTTGTATCCCATCATGAGTGAAAATGGAGACTTCCTTGTTGCTTCGTGGGGCCAGTTGTTGTGCGCGAATTCTGCCATGGGCAGAAATTGCGCCCAGTTATCTTGACGCTCGTTGGTCCAGAACCGGAGATACTGTTCCAGCCACTGATTGGTGCGTTCCGATTGCCCATCTGTTCGGGGATGATATGCCGTGGAAATGTTCTGATAGATGCCGAGTATTCGGCAGAGTTCTCGCGTGAACTTTGATGCGAAGCGTGGGTCTCGGTCACTGATGATCTTTGCCGGTAATCCAAATCTTCGAAACACGTGGGTGACGTACAGGGCTGCGGTTTCTTCTGCTGATATTTCTTCGTTGCAGGGGATGAAGACCGATGCCTTGGTGCAGTCGTGGTCGGTTACGGTGAGAATTGAGTCATAGCCCTGTGACTCCGGTAGTTTAGTGATGAAGTCTAGTGCAATGGTTTCAAAGGGCTTAGCGTCGATTTTTGGCATGATGGGTGCCAGTGGAGCCTTTGTCGGTCGATTATTGACTTTGTGTCATTGGCATTCCGCGCATCCTTGGACATATTCGGTTACGTGCTTTGCCATGTTCGGCCACCAGTAGCTTCTTTCGATGATTTTTGCTGTTCGTTTAATTCCTGGGTGGCTGTAGACTGGGGGGTCATGGTGATTTGTGATGATGGTACGAATTTCTTCTGGTCCTCCGGTGATTACTCGTGCGCCTTGGCAATACCAGGTTCCGTCGATCCTTTTGAGTTTGTGCGGGTCTACCCAAGGGAGTATCACGTGTTCGTCTTGATCGTGTGCCTCTGGGCTTTGCGTGGTGAGGCTTCGTGCGAATACTTTTTCTGGTAGGACTGTGACTCCTTCGTTGTCTTTTTCTCCTCTGTCGTAGTCTGGTCTTCGTGATAGTGCATCTGCGCAGCTGTTGTTTGTCCCTTTGATGTGGTGGATCTCGAAGTCATATTCCATGAGTTCTAGGACTTCTCGAGCTACGCGACAACTTATCTTTTGTGGTGATTTCCAGTGTGTGAGATTGAGGTGGTTGGAGAAGATTTTGACCTTGTGTGGCGATCCTGCTAGGAAGTGCCTCCAGTGTCGCAGTGATTTGACGATGGCTAGGAGTTCCAAATCGTAGATGTCGTAGTTGCGTTCCGCTTCATTCAGAGTGGCCGAGAAGTATCCGACGGGGTGGCGTTTTCCGTCTTGTTTCTTTTGAAGGAGGACTGCACCTACTGCGTATCCGGATGCGTCTACTTCGAGCTCGAATTGATCCGTTAGTGTGGGGTGAGCTAGTACTGGTTCGCTGGTGACTAGGTCTTTGAGGGTTTGTGTTACGATTCTCGTCTTTCTGTACGATAGGTCTTATCTGCTTATCTGCCTTATCTCGCGTTCGCGTGTACATTTACCCATGTTCCGCTTCGATTCGGTCCTCACCTCTTATCTCGCACCAACCCCATGACCGCAGGGAAGCCAGGGCTGTGACTTCTAGGGCCCGCTGACGTCATTTGAGCCCCGCGTGCCCCCGCGGGATCCCCTTGTACCTTTTACGAACTTCCCCTTTGCACTTCCTTATTAGCTCGCTGGGGCCAGTACCTCAGGATCGCGTCATATGTTTGTACTTCACAAACAACCTGTAGTAGTATATAAGTTACGCTCTACCTAGCTTGTACGGTAGACTTGACTTCTTGTGTAATACCACAATCGTCTTTGCCTCACGAACGACTTTGACTCGCCTTTGCGCTTGAGTCCCTCTTCGCTCGCTTTTTCGCTTGAGCCTCGAACTTCCGCTAATATCCTTGTGTCCCTGGGAGACCAAGTGATACTTGTTCATCACCGAACTGAACCTTAGCCGGTTCACGCCTAGCCGATCCCGTTGACTTATCGAAGTACACGTCGTACTTAACGCCCCTGTGGTGGCGTTACAGTTTGGAACACTTTTTCCTCGTCTTTGCCCCACGTCCATTCGGTGTCTTTGCGTGTGAGTTTGTTAAGGGCTCGTGCGTGTGTGGCGAAACCGCAAATGAAGAGGCGGTAAAAATTGCAGAAGCCTAGGAAGGATCGTACGTCACGTACTTTCGTGGGTGTGGGCCAGTCGCGTATGCCTGCGATTTTTATGGGGTCCATGCGAGTCACCCCCTTTTCAAGGATTACCCCCAGGTAATCCATTCGCGGTTGGTGGAATGTGCATTTGGACGGTTTGAAGTAGAGGTCGTGGTCCATTGCGATTTGAAGGACCGCGCATACGGCTTTTATGTGTGCTTGAAGCCCTGCGTGTTCGAGGGTTGCTATTCCGATGTCGTCCATGTATACACGTATTATTGTGCCCATTGCTGCAAAGACACGGATTGTGTCACCTAGTATGTCGTTCATCATGTTCTGGAATGTCGCTGGTGAGTTCATGAGTCCAAAATACATGACGAGTGGTTTGAATAGTCCATATTTTGTCTTGAATGCTGCTTTGTATTTGTCGCCTTCCTTGATGCGTATATTATTGTATCCCCAGTGGATGTCGAGTTTAGTGAAGATGTGGCCGTCTCCGAGGTTGTTTATGAGTTCCGACATGAGGGGTAGTGGGTATTGGTTGCGCACCGTGCAAGCGTTGATGCGCCTGTAATCCTGTACTGGCCTTAACTTTCCATCTTTCTTTTTGATGAAGAAGAATGAGGAGGCGTAAGGGGACTTCGACGGTCGGATGTAGCCTAGTTTTAGTTGTTCATCTAGCCAATTGCATAGTTGACCGTCTTCATCCTGTGACATGGGGTAAACTTTGCAGTCGATGCTGGGGGGTGTGCCGGGTTTGAAGTCGATTGCATGATCCCATGGTCGGGATGGTGGGAACCAGTGAGATGCTTCTTCGCTGAAGATTTTTGCGAATCGCTGGTATGGTTCTGGAATAGTTGTGACGACAGTGCCTTGGTTAGCGGCTATGGCGAGCTCTGTGGCTGTGGTGCGTATCTGGCATTCCTCTTCGAGTTCTTGGACGATCTCCCTGGCTTCGTCTTCGGTTATAGCGCTGGCGATGGTAACCTGCGTTTCTGCAGGGTTAATTGACTGGAGCACCATCGGGAGGGTATTTTCGTGAATTGTGGCATGTGCCCAGCTGATGGTGGGTTCGTAGGTAGCTAGCCAGGGGTTCCCGAGAACAAGGTCTTCATTTCCGATGTCCGTGACCAGGAATCTCATGACTTTGTTAGTTCCGTTGGTTTGGACGTCTAAATCGACGAAGTGAGTGATGGACCCAGCTTTGTTTTCCGTGTTGTCTATGTTCCATATTTTCTTTGGTTTCTCGAGGGTTTGTAGTCCGAGGCCCATTTGTTTGGCGAAGGTGGGTCTTATGAAGTTGTCGGTGGCTCCGGAATCTACGAGCCCTCTTATGTCGGCCATGGAGTAATTTGTACGAATCGATACTGGAATTCGGAGCGAACGGTAGCGAGTCATGATTACAGAATTACAATTGACTGCCCTCACCCAGGCCGATGGGTTCAGGCGTCCTGAAAACCCTCTTGGGTCCAGAGATCCTTGAATATGAGGTCCTTGACCTCGTCACTTGCTCCCCTCAACGTTTCCATCCACTCCTTGGCTTGTTCTTGCAGGGTGGTTTCTGCGCGACGCACCGTTGCGGGTTCTTGGTAGTAGCTGGTGTCTGTGCTTCGGCTTGTGCTTGCGTATGGCTGGGCAGGTTGTCTTGGTTCCCTCATATCGCGGCGTTGACCCCCTCCTCGATTTTGTCCCGGTCCTCCTCTTGGTGGGAATGGGGGTCATTAGTAGCTTCCTCGGTTTGGGTCCCCTACTTCGGTGAGGCATGCTCGGGTGCGATCCGCCGATGTATCCATGGCGTCTGGGTCGCGGCGAAGTGGTTGAAATCTGGGTGGTGCCCATTGTGGGGTGTAGCCGCGGTTCTGCTGGGATCTTGGCGTCGGAGGGCTGCGTGGGGTGGCATTGATCCCGAGGCGGGCGCGTAGGTGGATGTATTGTTTCTGCCTTCGAAGTGCGGCCTCCTTCCATTGGTTGAAGGTTTGGGGGTCGTCCAACTCGTAGATTTTTGTGAATAATGCTCTCGGTAATCCCGCCGTGAATCGGTCCAGGGTTTGGCGGTCGTTGAGGTGGTAGTCAGCCTTTCGTGCTAGCTGTTCAAAGTTGGTGACGTACAAATCAATGTCATCACCAATCATCTTGAATCCTTTTGCTAAGGTGGCTTGCGCCTGTTCTTGTTCCAGTATGTTTGAGAATCAGTCTGAGAATCCCGCTGTTAGGGTGTCCCATAGATAGGGATCGTATCGGCTGCGTCCGTGATGTAGCTCGTTGTTGAGCCATTGGAGGAAGCCGAGCGTCCAATTCGACACTCGCGGTCCTTTGATAAAGCCTAGGAACAGTAGGCATCGCCGATAGACGTTGGTCATAATTGGCGCCTCTGAATTCTGTCCCCAGTATATGTGCCACTGTGTGAGGAAGGATTCGTACTCATCTCTATTTCCATCGAAAGTGTTTGGGGTTTCTCCCACTAGTTTGTCAGTCCCATGGGGTGCTCCTGGTGCTTCTGGTGCTCCTGGAGCTGGTCCTCCTGCCGGTGGTGGTGGTCCTCCTCCGAATGGGTCTCCACCTCCCCCTCCTCCGAATTGAGGTTGTCGTCTTCCTGGAGGTCCTTGGCCGAAGCTACCTCCTGGTCTTCTGGGTTGTGGGGGGCCTCCTGCGCCTGGTGGGGGGTCTGCGACGTCTGGTCCTACCGCTCTGAAGATTGCCGCATCGTCGGCTGTCATTCGGTGTCCTGTTGTTGGGTTGATGGGGCGTAAGTAGGCTTCGGCCTCTTCGGTGATTCTTCAGGCTTCTTCGATTGCTGTGTCGACTTCGGTGATTGTTGTTGTGGCCATTTCTGCAGGGGGGTGCACTTCGATGTTTTCTGGTTCATTTATACGTAGGGACTCAGCTGTTTGTATTATGTCCCCGACTTCTGATTCTTCGTCATCTGTTTCCTCATTTTCTCCGCTGGTTTCCAATGGTGCGGGGGTTCTGGGTTCGGAGGTACTTGGTTCTTCCTCTGGTTGTCCGTCTATGCGTCCCCACTCTGCGCGTGTAGGTAGGTTTCTTGAATCAATATCGCAGTTGTAGTTTCTTCCTGCGGGTCGTACTGTGTCGTAGCAGTTATCTATGGGGTTCCATGTAATCTCGACCCAGCACAGGTGATTGAAATTGAACTCAACGGGGCGGTATCGGGTTGGTCCCGATGTGAAGTCTACGAAGTATCCTGTCTCTCCCCTGTATTCCCTCCACCGGGTGGCTCCTAAGAATTGTGTTGGGACGTTGCGGTCTCCTCTTCGTTCGAGGGAGTAGGTTTGAAAGTTTCTCCACTGGTCCCTGGTTGTGAACGCCATGATGAATGGATCTTGGTCTTAATGTAACGCCACCACTGGCGTTAGTCCGACTTGGACTGCGAAAGGGCGTTCACGACTTAGCGAAGTATTTCTCGGAGTCACGTGACTTGGTCACGGGATACACGGCGCTTAGTTGGCACGTGACCTAAACGTACACTAGGGCAAGTCGCGCCACTAGGTGATCCTAATCGATAAAGACGACTTGCACGACGGGGCAAGCGAATCACGTGTGGATGAGATGAGAATAGAGTGGTGAATTGAAGAAGACCAAGATGGCGTATCTTGGTCTTATTGAGCCACTATTTATACATTTGCGAGGACGCTTTAAAGCTCCTCTTGATGTTGTGCGACTAGTAGCGTAAGTAGCTCGAACCCTACTATGACTACCATGTGATAAGTACATGCCACATCGGCATGTGATTCTACTACGGCTGACTGATTCCTACTGTCCATGACTCATTACTGCTTACTATGTGGCCATAACCGTAAGTAAGAGTCCGATTCCCGTGTACCGTGACAGCATGTACTTTTACCCATGACCCGTTCCGATTCATTCTCCGACTCTTATCTCGCACCAACCCCATGACCGTAGGGAAGCCAGACTTATGACTTCTAGGACCCGTTGACGTCATTTGAGCCCCGCGTGCCCCTGCGGGATTCCCTTGTACTTCTTATGGACTTCCCCTTCATACTTCCTTATTAGCTCGCTGAGGCCAGTACCTCAGGATCGCGCCATGTGTTTGTACCTTACAAACACCCTGTACTAGTATATAAGTCACGCCCTACCTAGCTTGTATGGTAGACTTGACTTCTTGTGTAATACCACAATCGTCTTTGCCTCACGAACAACTTTGACTCGCCGTTGCGCTTGAGTCCCCCTTTTGCTCGCCTTTTCGCTTGAGCCTCGACTTCCCGCTACTATCCTTGTGTCCCTGGGAGACCAAGTGATACTTGTTCATCATCAAACTGAACCCTAACCGGTTCACGCCTTGCCGATCCCGTTGACTTGCTGAAGTACACGTCGTACTTAACGCCCCTGTGGTGGCGTTACATTAAGTCAAGTCTCTCACAGTGGTGACATCCAGTCGCAGTAGAACCAAGTTTAGGCCCGAGTACATTGACCGCCTTAGCTCTGACAAATTATCAGACAGAGTTAAAGGAACCGCGGTCTGGGCAGAACACAATGGAGTCGAAGGATATTTTGTCTTCGACCCCTCAACACGGTCGTACCGACAGATCCACTACCTTGAAGACAGACGCCTCTGGGCCTTTATCGAATACTCCCCGACTGAAGGAGCGTGGTACACTACAGGACCAGTACCCCTTACCCTGAACACCGGACCCCTAGGATCCTCTAATCCTTCGGGCATCAATATCGACCCCTCTGACACCCCATCCCCAAGCGTACCCGTACCAACAACCAACCTCCCTGCCTCGGCATTCCCATCCTACGCAATGGCTCAGCAGGGACAAGCATCTGCAAGTACCACCCTCACTAGTGGAGGAGGAATACCCAGTGGAAGTGGAGCTCCCACCGGAGGAACCCCTGCCAGCGGTGGCGGCGGACCAGCCCCAGTTGGAGGAGCTGCACCGCCCGTGCCAGCCCCTGGCGGCAATGGTCGTCTAGGAGGAAATCCCCCACCTGAGTTCGACGGAAACCGAGAGAAAAGCAAGGCGTTTCTACGCGCCTTCAAACTATACTGTGGAATGAACCCGACTGTAGACCTGCTTGCAGTACCAGGTCAACGGGCCATGGCCTTCCTCTCCTACATCCGAGGGCCACTCGTTGATGATTGGGTCGATGAGCAGATGAGATGGCTCGACGACCAACTGGCAGCGGGGGTCCTACGAACCCAAAATAACCTCTGGAATGAGGTGGAAACCCGATTTCTGCAGGCATACACCGACACTGCGGAACAGACAAAGGCCCGCAAAGCCTTGCAAACCTTGGCAATGAAGGGAGAGGACATCGACTCTTACATCGCCCAGTTTGACAACCTGACAACAAAAGCCGGATATGGCCCGGACGAAGCCACAACGTTGGAGTTATTCCAAGACGGACTTCCAAACCAGTTAGTAATTAATGCCATCCGCTTCCAACACCCTGTTACATGGGAGGATTGGAAGCGAGCTGCTCAATTACAGCAGGCTGAATACTTGGTACTGAAGGACCGACTCGGCAAGAACCGAACCCCGTGCCAAAAAAAGGGAGGGCATAGCCGAGACCAGTGGGTACAGGCCCTCAATAAGAACCGCGACCTGAACACCATGGATATTGGACGCACCAGAGCCTCCATGGCTCTTACCGACGCCGACCGAATCCAACTGCAAAAGGAGGGCCGCTGTTTTAGATGCCGTGCTGCAGGGCACATCTCACGTAACTGCCCACAAAAGGGCACTCGTATTGCTGCTTCCTCAACGACCACCCAACCAGCTTCCATCCCTGCTCCCCCGTCCGTATCAACTCCCGCCGTCACTACTGTCGCCATACAATCTAACCGCGTACTTTCGACGGAAGAACAGGCTGAAGCACAGATCGCTGCGATGAAAGCGCAGCCCCAGGAAGTACGAGACCTCATGGTGGAGAAACTGTTTGCGAAAGAGGATTTTCTCGACGCTTGAACCCAACGGCCTGGGCTAGAGCACTCAATGTAAACGTGTACCATAGCAGATACCGATCCATGCGAATCCCAGTACTCTTTAAATCTGCACACACGACGGCCGAACGACAAGTACTCCGAGATTCAGGAGCAACGGACAATTTTATCTGCGCCTCACTTCTAAAGCGGCTGCAGATTGGAACACGTGATGTCACGCAGCCAATACGCATTTGGAACGTGGACGGAACTCACAACCAGGACGGGGCAATCACCCAATACACCGATCTGAACGTCCGTACCGGAAACGATACTAGAACGCTTCGCTTCCTAGTAACGAATTTGGGAAGAGACGAAGTCATACTGGGTTACCCATGGTTCTCTGCGTTCGAACCCCTTGTAAAGTGGGGAGAAGCGACGCTGAACGAGGACTTCCAACCAGTTGTCATATCCAGCCTCCAGTCATCGGACGAAGCCACGCCCGTAGAAGCATCCATACGGGCGTTGGAGATGTATCAACTCGATGAGGAGGCGTGGGAACAGATCGTGGACGATGAGCAGGAGTGTTACGGTTTCACCCGTAACTGTCCCCCCGAACACCCCTGCACGACCTCGGAACACTGCCGTGAAGCAATCACGTGCTGAAGAAGCCGAAGAAGAGGTTGTAGTTATGGGATATGGGGCGTGGACTACCCAACAACCAGCTAAGTCACGTGACTTTCCCAACTACCACGGATTCGCTCAAGAATACTGGGAGTAGATCACGTGATCTTACGTCAAAACGCCCGTCACGTGACCCTGGCATGTGACCTGGCTAGACTCGCACCAGAAGGGTCCAGATGAGCTTGTGCCTGGACCGGTCTCGACTGCCTCGTGTTTGTGATGACTCGTATGTGCCTGATCGATTGTGCCTTGATTCTGATGGATTGTACACGTTTGCGTTCTGATTGGATGGAAGCAGCGCTCATACAGCTGCGGATGCTTATCTCTGACTCATACCTTTGCGCCTTACTGCCATTGGTGGATTGTTATCTCTGACTCGTTTGTGACTCATTCCTAGGATCCGGATATTAGGGTTTCGGAGTTCCAAGCTGGGGTTCAAACCTCCTTGGATGTGTATATAGACTGGAGCTTATGGTCGCTGAAGACCTAAGCTTGACTTCTTGGATTATACCACCCATTGTAGTGCCACTCCTGCGCTGTCTTGCCAGTTGTGTGCTGTTAGCTACCTTTGGTGCCTATACATCTGTTGAATCGTCCTTAGCTGAGGGATCACCGCAAGGCCCCTATCCTTTCTTTTCTGCTCTACTCTCGCCGTTCGAGGAACGTGCTACATCATTCTCCCTTGGTTGTGCTGTCTTGCCGACCATTCATCTTTATCAACTTCAACTTGTTCTCTTCATTGCCGGTTGCATCCTTTGGGCAACTCTACTACGCCTCGTTTGCGAGCTAGTACAAGATCGAGCACGTGACTTCGACATATCCCGGTGATCGTTGGGTCGTCCCGAAAGCCTTGTCCGCAGTACAAGAAGGAACGTCCGGTGGAACGTTACATTAAGTCAAGCTTCTTCTACCCTTCCGTCACCAATATGTCACGATACGCTATTTTGGAGAACTACGTTAACAACGACGAAGACCTCTGTGCCGGCTACGAGAGCTGTGCTGAAGAACAGGAGTCTCAAGATAGAAAAGACCTGCGCTATGCCATATCGGCGCGCCATCAAGAGCAACACCCCTCGGAATACGAGTACGAGGAGGACGAAGAATACGGTCCTGCCGAGGACGAAGAATTCCCTCGTACTGTAGAAGAACCGAAGAGACGTTTATTCCTTCCCTCTGACCTCACTCGCGCTGACCCTGCCGAGGAGGACGACGAACAGTCTGAAACGGAATCGGAAGAAGAGCTGCGCATGGGCGCAACGGGTCGTGCTGAAAAAGTCCTTGCTGAGGATGCCGACCAAGGAGATGCCAACTCCGAAGAAGTGGCTGCCGAAGAATATGGAGAGGCCAACTCCCAAACAGTGGCTGACGATGACGATGACGATGAAGAAAGGGATGCCAACCCTGATCCAGTGGCTGAAGACGAATACTACGAGCCGGAGGTCATCTACGGACGCTCCGAAGACCGCGCTGCTCTGCCGGTGTTATTCGAAGGCGACCCTGAGGAAGCCGACGGATTTGTTAAGGCGTGGGACGAATGGCGATATCAGCTAAGTCCCCAATTTTCACAGTACCAGTATACGACAATCTTCCTGTCCCTGATCCGACCGCCAGTTGATCGCTGGGCCCGCGATATGATCTACAAGATCGAACAATGGCGCGAAGAGGGCATGGATGACGACGACGACATGCTCCTCGAAGACGTAATCGGGAGATTCATGGATGAGTTTGTACCGCGTGACGACGCGAGAGAAGAATACGTCGAAGACATGCCCGGTGCTGAAGACCCGGAAGACGAACGCGACCCAGGCTACGATTTTCCTGTTGGCAACCGTCGTGAGGGACATCTTGATGATTGGGAAGTGTCTCCTCCTCCCTCTCTGTCTGCAGATGATAAGGCGACAGAAGAAGAATCGCCTGACGAGGCTGAAGAATACGTCGAAGAATACAGCCAGGAAGACTTGGTCGACGACTACTATTGGACGCCGTACGACTTCAAAGAACCTGAAGAGAGGGTACCTCCGCCGCGCGGGATGCGTGCTGACAAGGAGCGAACCTTGAAGAAGAAAAAGCGGGCCGCTAAGAAGAGCGTGCTGACACCGCAAGTACAAAGATTGGTAGAAGCTTTCCGGGATATAGAAGACGAGAACCCGGAAGATGCCCAATACATCGCGGACACCCTGCAAGAACAGCAAGCATGGGATGGTCCCAATACTTTTACGACACCGGCTACAACATGGGATGGACCTGAAACGTTCTATACCCCGCCACCTCCTGACCCAACACCTGCCTCCTGGGGGAGTGCTGAAGCCGATGCCGCGCAAGAGGCGCAAGCGGCAGAAAACACCGGATGGTTTGCTTACCAGAGCAACCCCGACGCCATGGACCTAACAGCTGGAAGGGCGCGAGCCCAAGCTAAAGCTAAGTGCCACCATTGCTGGCAGACCGGACATACTCGGAGGAATTGCCCAAATCAGGATTCGCCCCGACACCGGTCATGGATGGAAGAATACAACGACGATGATTCGGTGCCGCGCGCTGACCTGCCGCGAGCTGATAACCGAAGGAATTCCCCGATGCCGCGCGCTGTTCCGCCGCGAGCTGATAATCGCGGAAGATCCCATACCGTCAAGACCGTCTACGCAAGCGACAGAGCCACTTATGCCCCGACAACAAGACATGCGCCGACAACGGTCGTGCTGCCACCCACACCAGAGAGACGTGCTGCCACTCCTTTGCCGTCCCCCATCTCCGACATTGGCTTTAAGCCGATACAACACCCATCTCCCGTACCGCTGAGCGAAGATCAGCTGGTCAGTCTATGGGAAGACCTTTCCATAAGTCGCGCCGCCGCCCACCGCAACCAGGATGTCAAGCTCGTCAAACGATACGACGACTGGAGCTCCTGGGTCAAAAAGAAGATTGAGGAAGGAAAACCTCGGGAAACCATCGACTCCCTGGAACGAAGACTGCGGGCAACGGAACACGCCCTGCAAGAAGCCAAGAAAAAGAACGAAGGCTTCAAAGTTCAAAAACTCGACCGCGCCGCTAATCAGATAGCTGGCGAACTCCTTAAACGCGACATTTCCTATCATCCCGCCATGGACACCACCGAAAACGTCCTACGACAACGTGGGCGTTGTTTCAGAAGAGAGGGTAATGTTACGGTTTCACCCGTAACTGTCCCCCCGAACACCCCTGCACGACCTCGGAACACTGCCGTGAAGCAATCACGTGCTGAAGAAGCCGAAGAAGAGGTTGTAGTTATGGGATATGGGGCGTGGACTACCCAACAACCAGCTAAGTCACGTGACTTTCCCAACTACCACGGATTCGCTCAAGAATACTGGGAGTAGATCACGTGATCTTACGTCAAAACGCCCGTCACGTGACCCTGGCATGTGACCTGGCTAGACTCGCACCAGAAGGGTCCAGATGAGCTTGTGCCTGGACCGGTCTCGACTGCCTCGTGTTTGTGATGACTCGTATGTGCCTGATCGATTGTGCCTTGATTCTGATGGATTGTACACGTTTGCGTTCTGATTGGATGGAAGCAGCGCTCATACAGCTGCGGATGCTTATCTCTGACTCATACCTTTGCGCCTTACTGCCATTGGTGGATTGTTATCTCTGACTCGTTTGTGACTCATTCCTAGGATCCGGATATTAGGGTTTCGGAGTTCCAAGCTGGGGTTCAAACCTCCTTGGATGTGTATATAGACTGGAGCTTATGGTCGCTGAAGACCTAAGCTTGACTTCTTGGATTATACCACCCATTGTAGTGCCACTCCTGCGCTGTCTTGCCAGTTGTGTGCTGTTAGCTACCTTTGGTGCCTATACATCTGTTGAATCGTCCTTAGCTGAGGGATCACCGCAAGGCCCCTATCCTTTCTTTTCTGCTCTACTCTCGCCGTTCGAGGAACGTGCTACATCATTCTCCCTTGGTTGTGCTGTCTTGCCGACCATTCATCTTTATCAACTTCAACTTGTTCTCTTCATTGCCGGTTGCATCCTTTGGGCAACTCTACTACGCCTCGTTTGCGAGCTAGTACAAGATCGAGCACGTGACTTCGACATATCCCGGTGATCGTTGGGTCGTCCCGAAAGCCTTGTCCGCAGTACAAGAAGGAACGTCCGGTGGAACGTTACAAGGAGCCATGTGTGGCACTACTGCGGAAAACCACGACAGCATCAGAACTAGCACAACAGGAGGCAGCCAAATGGGAGGCATGCACTTTTGAAGAAATGGTCCCACCAGAGTATCGGCGGTATCACAAAGTGTTCGATGAGGAGGCATCACATTGCTTCCCGCCGAAGCGACCATGGGACCACGCCATCGACTTAACGCCTAATGCACCCGCGACGATGGACTGCAAAGTGTACCCGCTAACGCAAGAAGAGGACAAGGCCCTCGATGTGTTCCTCGCCGAACAACTAGAAAGAGGGTACATCCGACCATCGAAGTCCCCATGTTACGTTTCGGATTGATCAGCGCCTCGGGCCGGGAAGTGGACACTGACGCGTCGACGATGACATCGCCGTCAGCAGAATATCGTCATGGACTTGTAGGATCAGTCAGCCGGGTAAGCTCCGGCGCATGTGATTGTACGATAACGGATCGGATCTCGAATGACTCGTAGTGACTCATAACTAGGATAGCTGTACTAGGGTTCACGGTACTTACGCTATTGGCTAGTTAGTATTCAAGCGGCGCTTCAAAGCCCGCGCGTAACTGTATAAGTAGACTAGTGTGAAGACCAAGAACGGCATCTTGGTCTTCTTCAAATACCACCACCATCTACTCGTCTTTACTAAGAGGCTCTCCCCCTCTTAAGTGAGTGTCCGGCATATCCCCTTAGACCAGGGATCCCCGTGACTTACCCTTCGCCTGTCCCTTCGCGGATCAGTGGACTTCCCGCCGACATTGCAGCGTACCAAGTCTTCCTCTATCGCAACGATCGCGTGGCTACTCCGTATCACACCTTCTACATCCTCGACAGTACCTCCTGGGCCAACGCCAAGTACATCGATCGGATTCCATCAGGAGTCCCTCAGCTTGAAGACCTCCACGCATACTTCGGGACGCGACGAGAGCCTTCAGCCTCACCCCGCCTTCTACGCAAGCACCTTTGCCAACCGCAACTATCGACTCCTTAGGATCGCCACCAGACAAGAGGCCTAAGTCAGGCAGACGTCCGTGGTAGACGTTACATTAAGACCAAGATCCCACCGTGGCCAATCCTACAACCAAAGAACTTTGGGTCCCGTTCAGGCCCTACTACATCGACAGAAGAGGAGATCGCAACGTCCCAAAGAGATACTTGGGATCCGCATTTTGGAAAGACGACGCAGAGACACCAGGCTACGTCACTTACTATTTCGATCGACAAAATAACTCGCAACTCATCCCGGTAGAATTCAACTTCGACAACCACTGTTGGGTAGAAGTTCGTTGGGACGCCGGAAGAGAGAAACTCCAAGCCACTAGACCAGCAAGCTCAATCCTCAACTTAGACATCAAACAGTCAGAAGTCGTCACCAGAGACCAGTGGGGAACAATCGACGGAGAAGACGAAGAACCCATCAGATCCCCAACACCTAAGACACCCGCACCATCGCCATCAATCAAAAGCAACCCAGAAGAAATCGTCATCAGAGACGAACAAGAAGAGGAACAACTGAAACAAATTGCTGAGTTGATCCCCACTGACATGTCCATAACCATCCCAACCATGGCCGCAGCTCGAACAGCCCTACTAGGCAAAGACCTCGAGGGATACCAGCCACTCCCCGGAGGACCACCCGATGGAGGAGGAGGAGGACCACCTGGAGGCGACCCAGACGACAACCCGCAAGACAACCAAGCAGGCATACCAGCATTTGTAATGCCAGATACCGACAAATTCATCGGGAAGGAACCCAAGATCTTCACAGGAAGTCGCGATGAAGCAGAAGCCTTCCTCGCTCAATGGAACCGATTCGCAGGAGTCAACGCCGCCAACAAGAGCCTCAAAGTACCTTACATCAAAGCTATGATGTTCCTCACCTACATTCAAGGACCACTCGTAGACGAATGGGCAACAGAAACCGCCAAATGGCTCGACGCCCAAGCAAACAGGAACGACCCATGGCTCTGGGCAGGAGTAGAACTCGCGTTCAAAGGACAGTTCCGCGACAACCTGGAGAAGGACCGCGCAAGAGTAGAACTAGACAAAGGGTTCAAGATGATGAACGAGGACATTGACAGCTACGTCACTAAATTCGAAAAGCTAGTCCGACAAGCTGACTATCGCCTGGACGAACCCCTGGTCCTCGACAAGTTCACGAGAGGCGTACCCCTCAAACTATACCAAAACGCCTATCAATTCCACAACCCGCGCAGCTACTCCCAATGGAAGAGCGCGCTCATCGAACAACAAAAACGATACCTACATATGAAGGCCAGGGAAGGCGGTTTCGGAAGGCAGCCACAGAATCTACAACGTCCTCGTCCAAACCAACCATTTCGGTTCCAACCTCCACAACCACAGAAAAACCAACAAGGGTGGCAGCAATACCGTAACCACCCCGACGCAATGGACACCACCCCCGGAAGAATCAGGGCAAGAGTCGCAGAAATCGGTGACGTAAATCGAAACCACCCGGAAAACCCAAGAGACTGGACCACGGGAGGAAGACCCCCGTTCCCACCAAGGGCTGGATTTATGCAACGCAGAGGAGTTGGACGAGGAGTCCTAAACCTAAGGGACGTAACCTGTTACAATTGCAACCAGAAGGGACACTTCTCACGAGATTGCAACCAGCCGCAAAGGGCGCGAGGGAGAAGCGCATACATCGAGGAAGTTCCAACCGCACCACAAAGCGTAGCGGAGGAACCCCTTATCGACTTGGACGAACCGGTCCAAGCCAACAGAGGCACCGCCAGCTCTCAAGTAAACGACCTGCTGGGCCAAGTCGTGGCACTACCGGAGGAACAGAGGGGAATGTTCATGAGGGAAATGATGGGGAGGCAGGATTTTCCGAACGCCTGAACCCAACGGCCTGGGTGAGGGCTTTAAATTGTAACTCCACGTTTATAACGCACTATCGATCTATGCACGTCCCAGTTTCGATTCGTACGAGTTACTTCATGGCCGACAAGAAAGCATTGGTGGACTCCGGAGCCACCCACAACTTCATACATCCAGACTTCGTCAAAAGGATGCAACTAGGAACTAACGAGTTGCCTAACCCGCGCAACATATGGAATATCGACGGAACACATAACAAAGGGGGAAAAATCACCCATTACGTCGATCTGAACATACAAACTGATGGGAAACTCAAAACTATCCAGTTTCTAATCACAAACGTAGGAGGAGAAGACATCATCCTCGGTTATCCCTGGCTAGCTACGTTCCAACCACGGATCCAATGGGCCACCGCCACCATGGATACCAAACAATACCCCATCATCATACGAACCATCAACCCCAACAAACCTCCAACACAAGCAGCAATTCGAGCAGAACTGCGAAGCGTCATCACAAAAATACAAGGACGACGAAAGAACACGGGCATTCGAAGAACTAGAAGAAGAAACAGTCCCGGTACACTTACGAACAACGGCAACCGACTTGGCAATCGCGGCACACGAATCAACAAAACAGGAACTCCCCGAAGAATACAAGAGGCACGCAAAGGTATTCAGCGAAGAGGAATCCCATCGATTCCCACCATCAAGACCATGGGACCACGCTATTGACCTCAAACCGAACGCCCCGGACCACATCAACTGCAAAATCTATCCACTGAACCAAGCGGAGGATAAAGCCCTGGAAGAATTCCTAGATGAACAACTGGCCAAAGGATACATTCGACCGTCTAAATCACAGTACGCAGCCCCTTTCTTCTTCGTCAAAAAGAAGGACGGAAAAGCTACGGCCGGTACAGGACTACAGGGAACTCAACGCTTGGACCATACGCAACCAATACCCACTACCGCTCATACCACAACTAATTGCAGACCTCAGCGGAGGATGGATATTCTCAAAGTTCGATGTTCGATGGGGATACACCAACATCAGAATCAAACCTGGTGACGAACATAAAGCGGCCTTCAAGACTAAACGGGGATTCTTCGAACCTTTGGTAATGTACTTCGGAATGACAAACGCACCAGCAACCTTCCAAGCAATGATGAACTGGACCTTCGCCCCTCTCATTGAACATCACGAGAAAAAGGGAACTATTATCCGCGTATACATGGACGACATCGGAGTAGCAACAGCCACGACAAGGGAAGCGCACACGGAAGCCATTCACGACATCTTGGACCTACTGGAACAGAACGACCTGTACCTCAAACTGGAAAAATGCGTATTCCACTCGGACACCCTCGATTACCTGGGGGTAATCATTAAGAAGGGGGTGATTCGCATGGACCCGGTCAAAGTCTCTGGAATCCGCGAATGGCCAACCCCCAAAAACGTCAAACAGGTGCGATCATTCCTGGGCTTCTGTAACTTTTACCGCGCTTTCATCCGAGGATTCGCTTCACACGCACGACCACTCAACAAGCTCACACGAAAAGACACTGGAATGGCAATGGGGAACAGAACAACAAACGGCATTCGACAAACTAAAGACCTTGGTAACAGAAGAACCGGTACTCAAACACCCAGAGCTTGACCAACCATTCGAACTAGAAGTCGACGCTTCAGGATACGCAGTAGGAGCAGTACTACTCCAACGCGACAAAGACAACAAACGACACCCAATCGCCTACTACTCCAACACCCTCAACGCAGCAGAAAGGAACTACGACATCTATGATCTGGAACTGTTAGCCATCGTCAAAGCACTGAGGAACTGGAGACCCTACCTTGCCGGATCACCCCACAAGATCAAAGTGTTCTCCGACCACATGAACCTGCAATACTGGAGATCCCCACAAAAGATAAGCAGACGGGTAGCAAGGGAAGTGCTAGAACTCTCCGAATATGACATAGAGATTCACCACATCAAGGGAACGGCGAATGGAAGAGCGGACGCCCTATCAAGGAGACCCGACTACGACCAAGGAGAAGCACGACAATGAACAAGTCACAGTACTCCCGGACCACATATTCGTCAGAGCTGCAACAATCGACACAACGGACAATCCAACACGCATGAGCGCAACGATCCCTATGGAAGAAATGCAAGCCCACGTACCCAGTATACACCCAGGACAACGACACTGTCACGAAATGGATAGACCCACACAAACTCAAACGCATCGAAGGCACTTGGTACAAGGAAGGGCGAAGGGTAGTCACAGGCGACGCCCACGAACGGAAGCGTATTATACAAGCCCACCACGACACCCTCGCATACGGACACCCGGGAATCAACCGAACTATCAAACTAATCGAGAGATACTACTGGTGGCCAGGACTCCGGCAAGAAGCACAGGATTACGTTAAAGGATGCGCCGACTGTCAACGAATCAAAGTCAACAACAGACCAACACGCGCACCTCTACAACCGATATTCCCGAAACCGGAAGCAACCCCATTCGAAGTCATAGCCTTAGATTTCATCACCAAATTACCCCAATCGAACGGCTGCGACTCCATACTGACAGTAACAGACCACGACTGTTCTAAAGCGGCAGTATTCATCCCATGCCTAGAAGAGAATAAGCGCAGAAGGAACGGCGGCCCTGTACGTGACACATGTTTTTCCCAGATTCGGACTACCAGCGCGCATCATCAGCGATCGAGACCCCAGATTCGCGTCAAAGTTCATCCGCGAACTGTGCCGAATACTCGGCATAGAACAAAACATCTCCACCGCATACCACCCCAGAACTGACGGCCAATCGGAACGAACCAACCAATGGCTAGAACAATACCTAAGATTCTGGGTTAACGAACGACAAGACGACTGGACACAATACCTACCAATGGCGGAATTCACGCATAACAACTGGCCCAACGAATCCACCAAGGAATCCCCGTTCAATGTCCTTATGGGGTATAACCCACGCGCTGATTGGATCGATCGACCATCCCCTATTCCGCAAGTAGCGCTACGAGCGCAGCAATTCAAAGAGGCTAGAACACGCGCCCAGGAACTGATGATCAAAGCGCAGCAGGGGTGGATCAAACACAAGGACACCCCAAAATACCAAATCGGGGACCTCGTATGGCTCGAAGGGCGCCACCTACGTACCAACCAGCCAACGGCAAAACTCGCGCCCCGAAGACATGGCCCCTTCCAGATCATCCAGGTGATGTCCGCAGTCAATTACTGCCTAGAACTTCCCACGCAGTGGAGCATTCACCCAGTGTTTCACACGGACCTCCTGACGCCATACAAAGAAACTCCCACACACAGACCAAACTATCAGCGCCCACCACCGGATCTGATTGATGGAGAAGAGGAATACGAGGTCGAGAAGATTCTGGACTCCCGGCGATTCGGCAGGACAAGGAAATTACAATATTTGGTCAAATGGCGCGGGTACCCAGACTCGGACAACCAGTGGGTCTCCAAGGATGACGTATTCGCTGAAGAAGCAATTCGGGAATTCAAACGTTCAAACCCCGCTAGAGAAGTACATATAAGCGCAGGGAAATCCCAAGAGACGTCCCCATCTCCTTCACCCACTCTCCCACATACTCATGTCCTCATCCCCAGTCCAAGTACACTATGTCCTCGACGACCTACTCCCAATCTCCGTACAACCTACCCTCATCGTTCAGAACGCGCCATCATCACCCCTGTCGCTTCCCCAGTCCATTCACAACGGAGACAGTCGTCCATCTACCCCCGTACCATCCCTCCTTCCTTCACCAACCACTACAAGAGTTGGTTCAAGAGATCCTTCGCCGACACACCTGTCAACGTCCGCAGAACCCGATACGGACGAAGCTCAAATTCAAGAGGACCGGGACTTTCGACCGGTACCTATCAGAGGAACATTGCCCTCTACACCAACACCTCGTCTACGGCAACCACCTCACCACCACGCACAACGAAACCCCTCCGCTATGCACCACAGACGGGGAGCCCATCCGTATGCCGAAAGATCCTCGACCCAAGGTCCGCATCTATCGTGCGGAAGAACACAGTCCGATTTCCAGACGTCAAGTGGAGACTCCTCCACCCCTCGGATTCAGACACAACAGGGGAGTACATTACATCCCTTTCCAGATCCGCGACGCTCAGGACCGGTTGCACCCAGCTCGCTATACGCAGCTCATCCTTACGGCGGACCCGTTCGTCCTCGCCTACAGGAGGGGCAGCGATCAACAGTACGGGAAGCCAGTGCATGCCGCCCCCAATTACGACTACCCCCGAGACACCGCTTACTGCGACGACGACCTGATCTTCCTGGATCAGCGCAGCGCTATGCGGGAATCAGTGGACCGCGCCCTCACAGGCATGAAAGACCTCACGCTGACAGCAGAGGTTCATCGATACCGCTGCGCCCAGGCGGGGGTGGAAGCGAAGGAATCGGAGTTGGCAAGGCTCACGGAGGAGCTGGACAAGATTGCCAGGGTACGACGGGAGTGTGTACTCTGCCTGCAGCGCGCCAACGCGATCACGCGTATCGAAGCGGAGAGGGATTCCTACCGACTGGGGTGGGAAGCGGGGCAGCAAGTCGCGGAGCAAAGAGAGGCAGCCCAGCGGGGTCGAGCTGGGGCTCGACCATAAGAAGAGGGTGATGTTACATTTCGGATTGATCGGCGCCTCGGGCCGGGAAGTGGACACTGACGCGTCGACGATGACATCGCCGTCAGCAGAATATCGTCATGGACTTGTAGGATCAGTCAGCCGGGTAAGCTCCGGCGCATGTGATTGTACGATAACGGATCGGATCTCGAAATGACTCGCAGTGACTCATAACTAGGATAGCTGTACTAGGGTTCACGGTACTTACGCTATTGGCTAGTTAGTATTCAAGCGGCGCTTCAAAGCCCGCGCGTAACTGTATAAGTAGACTAGTGTGAAGACCAAGAACGGCATCTTGGTCTTCTTCAAATACCACCACCATCTACTCATCTTTACTAAGAGGCTTTCCCCCTCTTAAGTGAGTGTCCGGCATATCCCCTTAGACCAGGGATCCCCGTGACTTACCTTTCGCCTGTCCCTTCGCGGATCAGTGGACTTTCCCGCCGACATTGCAGCGTACCAAGTCTTCCTCTATCGCAACGATCGCGTGGCTACTCCGTATCACACCTTCTACATTCTTGACAGTACCTCCTGGGCTAACGCCAAGTACATCGATCGGATTCCACCAGGAGTCCCTCAGCTTGAAGACCTCCACGCATATTTCGGACGCGACGAGAGCCTTCAGCCTCACCCCGCCTTCTACGCAAGCACCTTTGCCAACCGTAACTACCGACTCCTTAGGATCGCCACCAGGCAAGAGGCCTAAGTCAGGCAGACGTCCGTGGTAGACGTTACACCAACGGTGTCTCAAAAATCATGAGGTTTCTAGTCACCGACATAGGAAACGAAGACCTGGTCCTCGGATACCCATGGCTAGCCACCTACGAACCGACTATCAGCTGGGCGCACGCAACCATTCACGAAGGAGCCCTTCCGGTAGTACTCCGATTGATCAATCCCACAGAAACGCAAACCACCATCGCTAAGGCGATGACCCAAGAGGAAGCCGAAGACGTAGTCCGAGAGCTTGAGGAAGAATGCCAGATACGTACCACAGCTACCGAACTCGCCATAGCCGCTAACCAAAACACCGTCGTGGCAACCCTCCCCGAACCATACCAACGCTTTGCAAAGATCTTCAGTGAAGAAGCCTCACACCGATTTCCACCGTCGCGACCATGGGACCACGCAATCGACTTCAAACCAGGCACACCTCCAAGCATCGACTGCAAGATCTACCCAATGTCACAGGACGAAGACGGACAACTGCACAAATGGCTAGACGAGCAACTCAAACTAGGGTACATTCGCCCATCGAAATTGCCATACGCCTCGTCATTCTTCTTCATTAAGAAGAAGGACGGCAAACTACGACCAGTACAGGATTACCGAAGGATTAACGCATGCACGGTGCGCAACCAATACCCACTACCCCTCATGTCGGAACTCATCAATGACCTGGGAGACGGGCACATATTCACCAAGCTCGATGTCCGATGGGGGTACAACAATATACGCATCAAGGAAGGGGATGAGTACAAAGCAGCCTTCAAAACGAAATACGGACTTTTTGAGCCACTTGTCATGTACTTCGGACTCACGAACTCACCAGCAATGTTCCAGAACATGATGAACGACATCTTGGGCGACACAATCCGAGTCTTTGCGGCAATGGGAACGATCATCCGGGTCTACATGGACAACATCGGAATCGCAACGCTCGAACACGCGGGCCTTCAAGCACACATCGACGCCGTCTGCGCAGTACTTCAGGTAGCACTGGACCACGACTTATACTTCAAACCGTCCAAATGCACCTTCCACCAACCGCGAATGGATTACCTGGGGGTAATTCTTGAAAAGGGGGTGACTCGCATGGACCCCGTAAAAATTGCTGGTATACGAGATTGGCCCACACCCACGAAGGTACGCGACGTACGCTCCTTTCTAGGCTTCTGCAATTTTTACCGCCTCTTCATTCGCGGCTTCGCCACATACGCACGAGCCCTCAACAAACTCACACGCAAAGACGCAGAGTGGACGTGGGGCAAAGACGAAGAAACGGCTTTCCAAACCCTTAAACGCCTAGTCACAAGCGAACCGGTACTCGCACATCCCACACTGACAGACCAATTCGAACTCGAAGTGGACGCATCGGGATACGCAGTAGGCGCAGTACTCCTACAGAAGAAGCAAGACGGGAAAAGACACCCTCTCGGTTACTTCTCGGCCACCCTAAACGAAGCGGAATGCAACTATGACATCTATGACTTGGAACTTTTGGCGATTGTCAAGGCACTGCGACACTGGAGACCGTTCCTGGCAGGCTCACTGCACAAGATCAAAATCTTCTCCGACCACCTCAACCTTACACACTGGAAAACACCGCAAAAGATAAGTCGTCGAGTAGCCCGAGAAGTCCTAGAACTTATGGAATACGACTTCGAGATCCACCACATCAAAGGGGCTAACAACGGACGTGCAGATGCTCTATCGCGAAGACCCGACTACGACCGAGGAGAAAGGGACAACGAAGGAGTCGTCGTCTTACCTGAAAAGGTATTCGTGCGAACCGTCACCACGCAATCACCGGAAACCCACGAACAAAACAAAGACATCCTACGACCCTGGGTAGACCCACACAAGCTCAAGAAAGTCGATGGAGTCTGGTACCACCAAGGTGCACGAGTAGTCACCGGAGGACCGGAAGAGATCCGCATCGTCATCGCAAACCACCACGACCCCCCAGTCTACAGCCACCCAGGAATCAAGCGAACGGCGAGAATCATCGAGCGAAGTCATTGGTGGCCAAATATGCTGAAACAAATAATGGAATACGTTCAAGGCTGCGCGGAATGCCAACGCCACAAGGTTAACAACCGCCCGACGCGAGCCCCACTAGTGCCCATCACGCCGACACCTGACGCTAAGCCATTCGAAGTCATCGCTCTTGACTTCATCACTAAACTGCCAGAATCACAGGGACATGACTCCATCCTCACCGTAACTGATCACGACTGCACTAAAGCATCGATCTTCATCCCTTGCAATGAGGAGATAACGGCAGAAGAGACGGCAGCTTTGTACGTAACCCACGTGTTTCGGAGATTCGGATTACCGGCAAAAATCATTAGCGATCGTGACCCACGCTTCGCATCAAAATTTACGCGAGAGTTGTGCCAGATCCTGGGCATCTATCAGAACATTTCCACGGCATATCACCCCCGAACAGACGGACAATCAGAACGCACCAATCAGTGGCTCGAACAATACCTCCGGTTCTGGGCCAACGAGCGTCAAGATAACTGGGCGCAATTCCTACCTATGGCAGAGTTCGCGCACGACAATTGGCCACATGAGGCCACAAGGAAGTCCCCGTTCTCGCTTCTAATGGGATACGACCCTCGCACTGATTGGATCGATAAGCCATCACCCATCCCACAGGTTCTCACAAGACTCCAACAGTTCCGAGACGCACGAAAGGAGGCCCAGAACCTTATCCAAAAAGCACAATCTCTGTGGGTCAAACACCGCAACACACCCAAATATCAAATAGGAGACCAGGTATGGCTAGAAGGGAAGCACCTCCGAACCAATCAGCCGACAGCCAAACTTGCGGCACGGCGACACGGCCCATTCCGAATCACACGAATCCTATCACCGGTCAACTACCAACTCCAACTTCCCACGCAGTGGAGTATTCACCCCGTGTTCCACATCGATTTACTCACACCTTATCGCGAGACGCCCCTACATGGGGAAAACTTCCAACGCCTGCCACCGGATCTAGTGGATGGGGAAGAGGAGTATGAAGTGGAACACATTCTAGATTCCAGGAGATTCGGCCAGAGCAAGAAATTGCAATACCTCGTGAAATGGAAGGGGTACCTGGACTCGGAGAACCAGTGGGTCAACAAGGATGACATATTCGCTGATGAAGCCATAGTGGAGTACGAACGGAGTTCAACCACCGCCAGAACACATATAAACCGGATGAGCGACGCTAAGTCAACCCCATCCCCTCACACTGGATTCTCTACTCAACCAGCAATGTCCTTTTCCACTACCACCTCTACCGCCCCTCTCGCTGCCCGTCTCATCGACAGCCTCACCCATGAAGAACTCCGAGAGGCCCTCACCCATGCGCAGTCCATCACCGACGTCGAAGAACCCGACCAACCCGCTACCTACTGGCTCACCAACAGCCGTGGGGACCGTCTCAACACCGCGCCGTACACGGAGGCCGAGATTACTCGGCTTCGCGCAGCTGTCGGACTCTTTGCGAGTCCCCCACTTCGACCTCTCCCAGTCCGAGTCAAGCAGCAAGAACAAGAAGAAGATGCCAGCCACGCTGCGGTGGCAGGAGTGGATGAAGAACCGACCCTGGAGAACGCACGCGGACCAGTGGAGGCAGCAACAGCTGGCGGCAGCAGCGGCACGACGAGCATGCATCCTCATTCGACGCCGACAACACACCACGACACTGAGAGAGCAGTGTACGAGGCGGTAGAGGGAACGTTAAGGGAGTGGTACCCAGTTGAGCAGCCTTACCTTATCACGGCCACCAACTCTGACGACCCCCGCGAAACCCCATACGCCTGCGACACCACGGGGCGACCCTTGTATCGCGCCGGAGTCATCGTCGACACCGAGGACCAAACACTCCCTGCCGTTCGCCTCCACTACCTGGGAGGCAACACCCGCACCGCCCCACATGGCTACAAACATAATCGGGGGGACGACTTCGTCCACTACCCCATCACCGACGCGCAGGGAGTAACGCGCCAGGCGACCTTCGTCCAGGTAGTCACCGGCCCCGACCCCCTCGTACTGGGCCTCGTCGACGACAGCGACAAGGTCTACAGCCGGCCCCTATACGCGGAGCCTCAGGTACGCGAAACGGGGAAGCCCCACTACACCCCCAAAGACCTATACGCCCTCGTCGGCGGACACAGTAATCAACACAGGATGGACTGGGCGTTGAACGAGTTGAGGGACGTGGGGCTCAAGGCCAAGGTGACCCGCTTCCGCGCTTACCGGCACGAGGCCGAGCGGATGGAGCAGAGGCTCCACGCCTTGGCACAGGCACTTGGAGGGGTACAGGCGGAACTCGCCTGCTGTAAGTTCCGCCTCGAGATGGCTAACGTGTTGGATCGGGTTACGGAAAGGCAGGAGGCTTGGATGGGAGGTATCGGCCCCACTCGGCGCTGTGGGCGTCGCAGCTGAAAAGGGGGTGATGTCACGGCCGCGGGAATGGACGCTTACTAAACGGATATGACCACGATAGTAAGTAGTAATGAGTCATGGACAGGGGGATCAGTCAGCGCGTAGCACAATCACATGCCATCAAGGCATGAGTCAACACTAGGATAGTTGTAGTAGGGTTCAAGCTACATACGCTATTCGTCACACGGATTCGGGAGGAGCTTCAAAGCTACCTCATATATGTATAAATAGTGGCTCGATAAGACCAAGATTCGCCATCTTGGTCTTCTTCAATTCACCACTCTCACTCGTCTTTTCGCGTGCGTTTCGCTTGTCTCGTTCCGAGCAAGTTGTCCTCACCAATTATCGGATTACCTAGTGGCACGACTTGCCCTAGTGTACGCTTAGATCACGTGCCCGTAAGCGCCGTGTATCTCGTGATCAAGTCACGTGACCCCGAAGAGATATTCTGCTAAGTCGTGAATGCCCTTTCGTGTCCAAGTCGGACTAACGCCAGTGGTGGCGTTACATCTGCCAAGTTCTCAGAATTAGGCAGAACATCTCGTCGGCGTACCACCCTCAAACAGATGGACAGTCAGAGCGAACCAACCAATGGCTAGAACAATACCTACGCCACTGGAGCAATGTGCAACAGGATAACTGGGCAGAGGCCCTCCCTGTGGCACAATTCGCACACTGTAGCGGTATGACAACCTCGCTACGTCAAGCTCAAGTGTAAACTGTGAAGTGAACTGTCTGGTGAGCACACCCAAGCCTGGCGCGGAGATAAATCACGCGCTAACGTACAGTCACGGCAGAGGGACAATCAACTTAGAGTCTTTATGCAAGAGCTCAAGATGTCAAGGTCACGCCGTGGTACGCTGAGTGGAGAACCAAGAGGACAAGTTTAGATTGGAGAGTAAGGAGTACAGGGAAGATACGCACCTGAGTGGAGAACCAAGAGGACAAGTTGGTTCCACTCAGGACGCTACAGGAGGGTTTATATACGCTACTGGAGCTGAGCTTTAATTGAGTCTGAACACTATTACTAAGTGTATAGTAAGGCTCCATGACTCAGGAGCTGACGCGTCGTGTATAATAATAGCGCTATCTATTGTGCTGACTGATGCACTTGTCATAGCGCTGACGCGATGCCCTTATCGTGCTGAGTAACTAGGTGTGATGACTCACTGTCACTCGACAGGGAGGCACGACGGGTTCAGAAGACCGGGGGTGGTGGAGAACGCGGAGCGGAGCACAGGGACTACTGTGATGGAACGCTTTGGCTCAACCGTCAGAACTGGCGCGACGGCTCAGGGAAAGTGGCGCTTAGTGGCAAGTCGTGCTTGACAGCTGAAGGGGCACTAGTGCTCGAGAGGCGGGAAGAGGCAAAGGGAGGATGTCACAAGTGGACAGTCTGAGGGACTGTCCGTTCTATTGCGCTGGCTTATATACCCAGAGGGATGGTCTGTGCGTAAGTTTAGGGCAGGCTTAAGGTCTGCCCACGGGTACTGCGGAATACTGCGGAATGGAACATTCCGGTAACATCTAAATATAGTGTCCAATGGGAAAATCAAGATAGTGTCGTACGACTGCTCCGCAGTCGATGACGCCATATGACGTGACTGCTCCGCAGTCCAATCAGAATAATCGTAGGAGTGGTACGACTGCACCGCAGTCGAGTTGGTCATAGTGATTTGACTGCTCCGCAGTCCAATCAGATAAATCCAAGGAATGGTACGACTCTCAGTCGTCAGGTGACTTGATAAATGATGGGAGATCACGTGACTCATCACGTGATCGTCGGAGTACGAAATTCAAACTCCGATTTCGGATTTCCCCTTTAGGAAGGTGATTAGATAAGACCGGGCCGGTGCGGACCGGTCTTAGACGCCCGAGTCACGACCCAAGTTTCTAGGTTTGTGACACTAGGTTCAGCGTGTAAGCGTAAACTACTAAGCGTGGTCTAGAACTATCTAGAATGTTCCTTCCTTATCTACCAATCGTGTAAGTCCGTACGTATATGGGATGTGACCGGATTGGGTTGTCCCATTGAGGGTGCAACTATCCCAGGGTCACGTGCTTAAGGGTGCACATGATGGCAGCATGTGACTAACAATATCTCGTACTTCAGCCCTTTATATCTCCCTTAGATAATTCCGTAAAAATACAGAAAAATAGGGAAAATAATGTACGCGTCCATGACATCACCCCCCTTCTTAAGGGTCGACGTCCGCGTTGGCCTCTGTGTACATATGAGATGCTTGCCAAGGCAAGGACGCGTAGATGAGAGCGGCTATTTTTCTAGGTGCGCCCGGGTTCGAGGAGTGGAACTCCTTGACTTTGTCCGGGGCATGCGCTAGATTTTTGGCTGGCTCCCAAGTGTCCTCGCCTTCACCGTAACCTTTCCAGCGAACTAGGTACTTAAGAGTACAACCAAAGAGTTTGGAATCTCTTATATGATCGACTTCGTACTCTTCTTCCCCTTCGACTGTGATGGGTTCGGGTGGAGGTGGCATAAGCCCATTAACTTCGTTTCCCTTATAAGGGGAGAGGCGGTCTACATGAAATACATCATGGATCCGTAATGCAGGGGGGAGTGCAAGCTTGTAGTCGACATCACTTCTAACTTCAGTGACTTCAAATGGGCCTAGCTGTTTAGGGCCCAGTTTGGACAACTGCTGGTGTATCTTTATTTGCTTGGCTTGCAGCCAGACTCTGTCCCCGACGTTGAAGATGTATGGTTTGTGTCTTTGTTCAACGTCTGTTTGCATTCGCCTTTTACTTAGGCGTAGAGCCGCCTCTGCATCCCTTCTTGTGGAAACTAGGTGCTGTAGACGCTTATCGAGCGTTGGGATACCGGTAGGCCTACCAGCAGGAATGGTGAAGTCAGGCGTATAGCCATATAGTAGTTCAAAGGGGGTGTGCCCCGTGGCTGAGTTGAGTCTACTATTGACCACGAATTCCGCTGTAGGGAGCAGGTCTGCCCAATCATCCTGCCTCTTACTAATGAACAAGCGCAAGTAGACTTCTACTTCTTGATTTTTGCGCTCTACCTGTCCATTAGCTTGAGGGTGATAGGCGGTAGTAAGACCTGCGTCTATCCCTAGTCGCTTATATAGTGCCCGCATGCTCCTTGCAGCAAACTGGGGTCCCCTATCGCTGATGATTTTCTTGGGGATCCCGTGCAAGGGGAAGACTTGCTCGAAGTAGATGGATGCTACCCCATCAGCCGTGATTTGGGACGTCACTGGAAATAGATGGATCTGTTTTGTATAGTGATCCACTATGTTGAGGATCATATCCTTTCCACGTGACATGGGCAGGGGGCCGATTAGATCGACTCCGACTATCTGCCATGGTCCCTCAGGTACTTCCTGTGGCTGAATTATGGCTTTGGGGTGTAGATCTTGGCGGTAGCGTTGGCATCGATCGCATCCTTCTACGTATGAGCTTATGAAGCCTGCCATGCGTGGCCACCAATAGTAGCGGCTGACTAGCTCGATGGTGCCGTTCTTACCAGGGTGACCGGTGGTGACAGAGTCGTGGCATGACTTGACCACGTCTCGTCTTAATGTCCGGTCGTTGGGAACATACAGTTTCCCCCTGTGGTAGACTAGGCCGTCATCTTCCTCCCACATCGCGACTCCGTCCATGAGAGCTTTTGGAGCGGTCTTTTGTAAGCTTTTAAGACCTTCTATTACTTCTGCTTCTCGAATGGACGCGAGTCTTATGCGATTCCCTAGGGAGTCCACTTCTGGGCGGAAGTGTGCTTGGGCGGCATTGAGGAAGTGCTTAGGTTGTAAAACCTGAACCTGGCGGTTATCCTCGTTGTCTCTGATGTGGTCTTTCGAAAATCTACTTAATGCATCGGCTTGCATGGAGTCTCCCTTTTTGTAAGTGATTTTGAAGGCGAAGCGACTTAAATACAGGGCCCATCGGGCCTGTCGGCGGTTTAAGTCTTTCATGCTTGCCCACCATTCCATGTTCTTATGGTCGGTGATCACTTCAAAGGAGATACCTTCGAGGAAATGTCTCCAGTCCTCTAAGGCACGGATTAAGCCGAGCATTTCTCTGTCGTAGATTTCGTAGTTGCGTTCTTCTTTGCTCATAGACTGCGAGCGATACGCAATGGGGTGCCAGAGACCATCAGGATACTTTTGAGTAAGTATACCGCCAGTAGCAAATCCTGAAGCGTCGGTTTCGACTCTTGTTGGAAGTTGTGGGTCGTACACTTTGAGAATGGGTTCTCGTACGAAGCTTTCCTTCAAGTGGTCGAAAGCCTTCTGCTGTTCAGAATGCCAGTGCCATGGAGTGTCCTTCTTCGTGAGGTCATGCAAGGGTCGGGCGATAGCCGCGAAGTCCTTGATGAATCGACGATAGAAGTTGGCGAACCCGATAAACGCTCTAACCTCTTTGAGCGTTGTGGGTGTAGGCCACTCCCTTACTGCAGCGACCTTGCCAGGGTCCATCTGCACTTCTCCGGGACGAATAATCATCCCTAGGTACTCCATTTCCTGCCTTTCAAAATCGCATTTCTCAGGCTTGAGATAGAGGTCGTGTTCTTGTAGTCTCCTGAGCACTTCGCGTACGATTTTGCGGTGGTGCTCTAGGGAGTTACTATAGATGAGGATATCATCCATGTACACTGTGACCTCTCCTGCTGCGATTAGATCGGCAAAGACGGCGTTCATGAGGGCTTGGAAGGTGGCTGGGCTATTGGTCATACCGAAGTACATGACCTTTGGCTCGTACAGCCCGTGATTGGTGATGATAGCACCCTTCCATTCGTCTCCGGGTTTAATTCGGATATTGTGATAGCCCCATCTTACGTCGAATTTGGTGAAGACCTTAGCTCCTTTCAACCGATTTATGATGTCTGTGGCGAGTGGTAGTGGATAACGATTTTTAATAGTGATTTTATTAAGACGACGGTAATCCTGCACTAGACGGAGTTTGCCGTCCTTTTTCTTTATAAAGAATACTGGCGATGCCATCGGTGACTTAGATGGGACCAGATATCCTTTTGAGATGTGTTCTTGCAGGAATTTGTCGAGTTCCACTTGCTCGCTTGGAGACATAGGATACGTTTTGACCCTCCAGTGTTTAACAGCATCTGGTTCGAGGTCTATAGCGTGATCCCATGGTTGATGCTCAGGGAGCCTTTGGGATTCCTCCTCAGAGAAAACTTTTGCGAAGTCTCTATAGTGCTTTGGTACCATCTCTTCGAAGGTTTTCTTGGGTTTGGAGGCGGTGGCTTTCTCGGCGATCTGCTGAGAGTATGTGAAGCCTGCCAAACAGAAAACTTCGTCTTGGACCAGTGTCAAGCACTTTCTCCGCAAGGAGACGGCGGCGTTCCATCCGGTTTGCCATAATGCGCGTCACCTCTACCTCCAACTCTGGTTGCGCTGTTTCAGCGGTCGAGTTGAGGCGCATAGTGCCTTCCTGCCAATCTATTTGCGGGTTCCTCTGCCTTAGCCATGGTAGTCCCAAAATGACATTCTCTGGGCCAAGTGAAGTGACTAAAAAGTCGTAACTTTCTTCACTTAGGGCCGACTTTCAGAGAGAGTCTGACTTTATGGGTGATACTACCGGCTTCATTGAGAGTCCCGTCTATGTTGTATAGAGTGATGGGGCTGTCAAGAGGAACCTGCAACATTTTGTGGCGGTCAGCGTACCTTTTGTCCAGGAACAACGAAGTTGCCCCAGAGTCTACCATTGCTGCTACTTTTACAGTACGATGACGTCCTTTTAAATACACAGAAATATGAAAGTGTGATTTTTTATCTTTTGTTTCGGGAATAATAGTAGAAGACAGTGCTGCATCAGAAATCATCACGTGCGGCATTGCTTCTGAAAAAGGTGGAGCAAAAGAAACACTACTATTGTTCATCTCCGAGGCAGATGTAGATGTAATAGAATCAGGAAAACAAGAGACTGAACTAACACTACTATCTAACTTACAGGCATGAGTCGTATGAATTACAAGAGTTGAGTCCGAAACGAGGCGAGAGCGTAAACATATATTACAACTACATGAAGCCGAGTCATCTACTGTAGAGGGGCCGGTCGCAGCTATACGCGACCCCTGATCTAAAAAGCCGCCTTGAACGCATCTAGCTGTTCTTGCTGCTTTTCCAACATTCCCAACAACTTCGCCACTGTCTGCCTGGGACGTCTGGGCGGGGGAAGTACTTGTGGCGGCTGCTGCCGCAGTATTGGACGACGATGGTGGACTAGGGGATTCCGTTGTTGCTGCGGCTTTCGCTTTAGCTGGTTTCCCCATTCTTTTATTCTGGCAGACGTTTGCTCGGTGCCCTGCTCTTTGGCACCAGTTGCAGACGTCGCGCTCGTGGTTTCCATCTTTCTTTGTGTGCTCTTTCGAGCCACACCCGTAACATCTCCCTCTCATCCATACCTGGAACTCGCCCCGAGTTTTGAAGATTTCCTCCTTCGGCTTGTTGCCTTGCTGACGCGTGGCGTCGACTTGCATGGCATCAGGGTTGGAGGTTGTGTGTGGTGATGACGATGAAGATTTTCCTTTCTTCTCGCTCTGGCGTTGGCGCAGTCGTTGGTCGATAACTTGCGCGCTCTGCTTGAGCTTGTCGTATGTGTTGTGGGGCTTGTCGGTGATGGCAAGGAGGTCCTTGATCTCATCTGTGAGACCGTCATAGAAGCGGGTGCGGAGGTCGACGATGGACCACCCGGTCTGTCCGGAATACTGCTCGAATATGGATGCATATTCAGCAACCGTCTTCTTTCCTTGTTTTGTTTTCTTTAGCTCTTCTCGAGCTATATCTTGGACATCCAGGGGGCTGAACCTGCGGTTGAACTCCTTGATGAAGTCCGACCAATTTCCTCCAAAGGGAATAGTCCCTTGGTTGGCGGACTCCAGATACGGGAGTGCCCAGGTTTTTGCGTCCCCTTCCATCAGATTGAGGGCGGCCGCGATCCACCTATGTTCGTCCGCATACCACTTGTTATCCACTGTATGCCATGTGTTCATGGCGTCCCCTAGTGATCCTGCCCAGTTGTGGAAGGCGGCAAGGAAATGACGGGCATCCGATGAGGAGCCTTTCCCATCCCAGGCTTTGGGGCGGGCCACTATTTCCTTGTTCTTCCCGTTTCCGGGGCGGGTGGCAGTTGCTGAGGTTACCTGCGCTGTCAGGGCCGTGACTTGTTGCGCGAGGTTACCGACGGCGATGCCGAGGTGATTGATGAGGTCCAGGCAGTCCTGGACGGTGGGTGGGGGGAGTGGTGTGGGTGGTGCGGCGTGAGGGAGGGTGCTTCCACTTGGTTGTGACATTTCGTCTAACTTTTTCTGTCTCTCTTCCTTCTCTATTTTCTCCTGGGCCCGACGAAAGTCTTCTAGTAGGATTAACTGTTCGTCTGGGGAGATCTCGTCCCAATCTTGGACGTGAGATATGAATTCTTTTTCTCTTTTAGTGGGAGGAGGGAGGGCGAATTTCGAGCGAGCTCCGCTGGGATACTGAGCTTGTGCTAGACGAGCTGTCTGTTTCCCTTTCTTGGGAGCCACTTTCTTCGTCTTCCCTTATGTGGGAGAGGAGTGGGTGAGGAGGGGTTTCGAGACGAGGGATGAGGTTTGCAGCGATAGCTATCAGCTGCGGGACTGTGAATTCTGTGCCGAGGACCGGGATTTCTAGGCCGTAGAGCTCTAGTAAGCCGTATCGGTACTCGGGGTCGTGGTAGATTGCCTGCACGTATTGCTCGGCGATGTTACGAGGGGGTAGTTCTAGTTGGAACCCCTGGTAACGGATGTTGACACCGTCTTCGTCAATGAAACTTTCGCCTGACTGGGCGAGTGTGGCTTGGGAGGAGGAGTGGGCGGAGTGGAATGATTCTACTGAAACAGTGGGCGATGGTGATGCGTACACTGGGGAGGGGATCCGGTCTTGTTCAGACTGGGTATCCGGGTGTACGTGCAGCGATGCCGAAGCGGAGGCTGTAGTCTGGGGTGGTGTGATAGAAGCTTGTCTCCTCCTAAAGAGACGACGAAGGCGGGTACGGACGTTCGCAAGTATGCGAGGCAGTTTGGAAATATGAGGAGGTGGATTTAGACGACGGGATACAACGAGCGCGAAACGCTAACTCGAGGGTGACTGGAATGTCCTATCAAGCGAGACCAATACACAGTGATGTTTCACACTGCGCGAGGCTGCGGCGATAAAGGAACACTCGGGATTGATGAAAGGTTATGTGTAGAGCTACAAGGCTGTCTGCCTCAGTCTTCTCGACCTGTTGGCTGCCTCTCACGCCGAAGCGCTCTCAAACTTTTCTGGTTGGTACGCGTACAGCTGTTGCAGGCTAGGCCTGGCTGGCTCAATGTCTAACTGCAGCTTATCTGGTGTGGTGACCAGTTCTGCAGCCAGTACCCAGAGGCGTCTACTGATGATCAGATAGACCCAATAAAGGCAAGCACAATGTATGCCGGTTTTACGGACACTACAGTTGTACCACAAATGCACAGATTCTGCTTACGGACTTCCCCAGGCAAAGAGTGAGGTAGATAACACAAGGGACTGATGGTCGTCAACCACCTAAAGGGGAAATGATAAAACTGGTGAGCGCGGGGCTCAAGAGAGTGAAAAGGAACTTGTCCTAATGTAGCGGTATGACAACCTCGCTACGTCAAGCTCAAGTGTAAACTGTGAAGTGAACTGTCTGGTGAGCACACCCAAGCCTGGCGCGGAGATAAATCACGCGCTAACGTACAGTCACGGCAGAGGGACAATCAACTTAGAGTCTTTATGCAAGAGCTCAAGATGTCAAGGTCACGCCGTGGTACGCTGAGTGGAGAACCAAGAGGACAAGTTTAGATTGGAGAGTAAGGAGTACAGGGAAGATACGCACCTGAGTGGAGAACCAAGAGGACAAGTTGGTTCCACTCAGGACGCTACAGGAGGGTTTATATACGCTACTGGAGCTGAGCTTTAATTGAGTCTGAACACTATTACTAAGTGTATAGTAAGGCTCCATGACTCAGGAGCTGACGCGTCGTGTCTAATAATAGCGCTATCTATTGTGCTGACTGATGCACTTGTCATAGCGCTGATGCGATGCCCTTATCGTGCTGAGTAACTAGGTTCAGCGTGTAAGCGTAAACTACTAAGCGTGGTCTAGAACTATCTAGAATGTTCCTTCCTTATCTACCAATCGTGTAAGTCCGTACGTATATGGGATGTGACCGGATTGGGTTGTCCCATTGAGGGTGCAACTATCCCAGGGTCACGTGCTTAAGGGTGCACATGATGGCAGCATGTGACTAACAATATCTCGTACTTCAGCCCTTTATATCTCCCTTAGATAATTCCGTAAAAATACAGAAAAATAGGGAAAATAATGTACGCGTCCATGACACACACAACGCGTGGCCCAATGCAACAACAAAACATTCCCCTTTCTCACTCATCATGGGATGGGAGCCGCGTACTAATTGGGTCTCAAAACCTACAACCTCCCCATCGGTTGACCAGCGGTTGGAAGACATGGGTAACTTCCGACAACACGCACAAGATTGCATCAAACACGCCCAGGAACTCATGGCGAAACGAGGGCGTACCCGCTTCATCCCCTACCAGGAAGGGGCGCAAGTGTGGTTAGAGGGGACGAACCTTAAAATGTTTTACCCCACAGCCAAATTAGCCCCTAAACGCCACGGACTGTTCCGCATCAAGAAGGCCCTCTCAGCAGTATCTTATGAGTTAGAACTCCCGAAGTCTTGGAAGATTCACCCCGTGTTCCATGCCAACCTCCTCACCCCATATAAGGAGATGGAACTGCATGGGGCAAATTTCACGCGACCTCTGCCTGACCTTATCGAGGGAGAAGAGGAGTTCGAAGTGGAGCAGATCCTCGGATCAAGATTCTATGGCCGAGGGCGCAAGCTCCAATTCCTGGTCCAGTGGAAGGGATTCCCTGTAAGTGATAGTTCATGGGAACCACTCGAGAACGTTCGACACGCACCTGACCTTATTGCCGACTTCTATCGGCATAACCCAACCGCCGAAGGGGCTGGACGAAAGATATAAAGAGGCATCCTACGAATCCAAACCACGCATCCCTTTCCCTCTTGTGCACACCATGTCGACCACTCCCGTTGTCTCTAAACTTCCTTCGCGCCCACCAGTGCAACTCATACTTGAACAACTGACCGTACCTTTGCAGGACCAGGGTGTCCCCTCACAACCGGAGGGTTGTACGCCATACTCTGTGATCCCTAGTCCGGACCCTCCTATCCTATCTCTGATCGCTCCTACCCTTGACTGCCTCATGCAGGAAGAGGCGGCTACCTCGTTACTCACCCTCACCGCCCCACCGGTTGATACCCCCGTCACGATACATGTCCCCGCCGTTCCCACTCCTCCCGAACCACAACAGCATACCCCACCACCACCGCTTGAGCACGTACCACTTCCCCCATTCCCCCCTGGCGTTGGCCATGTAACCACACCCATTGTACAACCCCGCCTTGTTGAGCCTGACCCCACCTACGCATTCATTGACGATGAAGAAACGGGGGAAGACGCCACAGACCCTGGACTTCCCTTCCTTCGCAACGACCCCGACCTCCTTTATCTGTACTTTCCGCTGAAGATTGGAGAGGCCGAATACCCAAAGCAAATTGCGCACTTCATCTACTATCGCAAAGATTATCAAGAGGTCGTAGGAACCATGGGCAGAGGGCACCCATGTTACGTACAATCGGTCTATCTACGAGGGGTGTATGAGGGACAGTTGCCCCAGCACATCACAGATCAGCAGCTCGCCATGTTTCATCCACATGACCCACAAGCTATATGCGTCAACGAGGTCTTGACAGAGCTACGTGATGTCCGCCTCCACGCTGACGTAGCGTGCCTCCGAGACTGCTTGCTACGGAAGGACGCGATTACTGCACGAGAGTCCGAACTTCGACGGATGGAGATGGACCTCACGCGTGACCGCTTCCATTTGGATATGGACCTCACAAGCGTACGGAAGCGGTTACAGTACGCGCGTGCGATACCACTGATATCCGAAAAATACGACGAGCTCCAAGTCAAGTACATATGTCCTCGCCCCACACCCGATTCCATTCCCATTCCCCCACGTACCGGAGGGCCTTGCGAGATGCCACGCCTTCATGGTGAAGGTAGCAGACACCCTCGCAAGTGCTTCCAATGCAAGTCCACTGACCACCTGATCACACAGTGCCCTCAGCGGAGGGCCAGGCAGCCGTGTCAGTGGTGTGGGAGTCGTACCCACCAGTACGACGTATGCCTCATCTGTCGCATTTCCCCCATGTCGCCAGCCTACATCGATCCCGACGACCGCCCCCAGTGGTGTGGGAAGTGCCTGCGCTACGACGCGCGACACGCGGAGATCCACTGCCCCCAGTACGAGCAGTGTAGGGAGTGTGGGGAGTGAGGCAGGCATATGTTCCTGCGTCATCATGTATGCCCACAACCACCTTCGCCCACCCCAGACAATACCCCTGTCAAGGACGATGTTGCGCAGCAATGCACGCAGTGTACAGGTAGACCCTTACCTGAATAGAGAGCTTAGACGAGGCTTAGAGTGAAGCAGAGGAAGCTCAGAGTGGGGTGGAGAGAGATGTGTATAGGTACTCGCTCCTGTAGTAGGATTTATATACTCTATGGTCCACCCATGTCCGTTTGGGGAAAAGTGATGAGTAGAGGCGTCCACAATATCGCGTTTTCAGTGTCGCCTAATGTCTAATCACCGGTGGACTCGGAATAATCCCTTAAGGGGATTCTGTACGTATACCGTATGACTAAATACTCCGAATTACGTGTATAGCATAACTAATCGTACTGTCATTCCTACGTAATGAGCCTTATAGTAAGTATTACGGCTCAACACTCCCCCTTGCTAAGTGCAGCTACTAAGCGCTCTAAGCAAGTGTGTAAGGCGAATTAATATTCTAGCCATGATTAGAAGGGAGTCTATCTCGGAACCATGAAAGCGGTTTCGAGACCGAGTTCTCTTCACCATCCCATTTCAGCTTTTGAACTATTACAGTTCATTGGGCTGATTTTTTGGTATAATGAGCGGAAATGTTGTGATTCTCTGGTTGAGAAGAATCTATGTATGCGGAAGACAATGTCTTCAAGCGTCGCTCGATATACCTTCCATAGTATTAATGGAATTTTCAGGCTTGTCTCAAGGCCAAGTTTGTTGCCTTGTGACTTAGTTGGACGAGTAAAACTCAAGTCCTAACTGACTTCTGAATTTTTTTCGAACTTAATACGCCCTAGGTTCTTGGTAAACATATCTGCGGGATTCTCTGAACCATCTATAAAGAATAGTTCTATTTTCTTGTCCTTCACTACTTCTCTTATGTAGTGATAGCGTATATCAATATGTTTAATACGCTTCTCTTGGACAGGGTTTGAGGCCATAAAGATGGACCCTTGATTATCACCGCAGAGTGGTATTGGGCTTAGTTTGATGCCAAGCTCAGTAAAGAGTGACTTTATCCAAACTAATTGTCTGCTAGTATCCGACAGCGACATATATTCAGCTTCAGTGGAAGATAATGCGACTGTCTTTTGCGCTCTAGAATTCCAACTGAATATCCCATTAGCCAGTTTAACCATATAACCTGTGGTAGATCGCCTATTATCTGGGTTTGAAGCCCAGTCAGAGTCTGCATAGGCAATTAAGCCTCCATTTGATCTTCCATCATACACCAAAGAGTATGAAGAAGTCCCGAGCAAATAGCGACAGATATAGAGTGCTCTGTTTAAATGGTCCTCTGAAGGGTTTGCAGCGAATTGTGATAGTTTAACAACTGCATAGGCGATGTCAGGGCGAGTCCCAAGCATTATGTATAGGAGTGAACCTATAACTTGCTGGTATTTGCTCCTGACGCTTGGGTTGACTGGTGAATTATTAGGTACAGGTTGGTACCCTTCAGGAAGTGGAGTTGCAGTTGCTTTCGCATCTGCGAGTCCAAAGCGTTGCAGCACCTTTTCTAAGTAAGCGGTTTGATCTAAAAAGATCTTTCCATGTTTCCGCTGAATGCGCATACGCAAGAATTCCTTTGCATCACCTAAGTCACGACATTCCCAAGCCTCCATGAACCTATTCTTAAGCTCATTTAGAAGGGCTTTGTCCGATCCCATAAAGATCACATCATCAACATAGACAATGATCACTACAAGGGCACCACTCTTTCCTCTATGGGTAAAGAGTCCTGAGTCAGATAATAGCCTTTTGCAGCCCATCGCAGCCATGGACTTATCCAGCGCTTTCCACCATGCTAGAGCAGCTTGTTTAAGTCCATAAATGGCGCGTTTTAGTCGCAGTACTTTGTTTTCATGCCCTTTGGCTTTGAAGCCCTCAGGTTGTTCCATGTATAGCTCTTCATCGAGTTCTCCATATAGGAAGGCAGTTTTAACATCTAGTCCAGTGATGTGCCAATCCTCTAGCGCTGCAAGCGCGAGCATCATCCGGACAGTCTCGAAGCGCACTACTGGTGAGAATATTTCATCATAGTCAACGCCTTCAACCTGAGAAAAGCCTTTGGCAACAAGCCGGGCTTTCTTGCGACCGTCAGTCTTTTGATCAAAGACCCATCTATTTTTTATTATTTTCCTCCCTTTAGGGGGTTCCACAAGCTCAAAGACATTACGTCTGCGAAGTGCCTCTAGTTCCTCGCGACAAGCAGTCTTCCATTCCTTTTGTTGTGCTGCAGGCATGCGTATTATATCTTTATAGGTCCACTCCCGTATATTAGAAGTGTCCAGTGGTTCCAGATCATTAGATGGAACTGCCTTGGCAAGCAGATGATCTAGGAATTTTACTCCCCCTTCCTGAGCAAGGCGTGACAATAAATCATCTACTTCATCCTCTGAGGGTTCTGGCGGAGCTTCACTCTCAGCAGGTGGAGGGTCAGGGTTTGTCTCAGGAAATCCTCCTGGAATCTGCCTTTGCCCTGGTGTACTATCAGCTCTGGAGCGACCAGGCTGTCTTCCAACCATTTCTTTCCACTTGCTACTCCGTTCAACGTCTTTAGTTATGCTTGTGGGGTGCCTGTCTTCCCCATAGACGTTGCCAGGACGAGTAGGTACTTTCCTCAAGCGCGCAGACCGTCGTGGTAGTGCTGGTTCTGGCGCAGGAGGCGGAGGCTGTTGCGCTTCTGTGTTACGGTTTCACCCGTAACTGTTCCCCCGAACACCCCTGCAAGACCTCGGAACACTGCCGTGAAGCGATCACGTGCTGAAGAAGCCGAAGAAGAGGTTGTAGTTATGGGATATGGGGCGTGGACTACCCAACAAATAGCTAAGTCACGTGACTTTCCCAACTACCACGGATTCGCTCAAGAATACTGGGAGTAGATCACGTGATCTTACGTCAAACGCCCGTCACGTGACCCTGGCACGTGACCTGGCTAGACTCGCACCAGAAGGGTCCAGATGAGCTTGTGCCTGGACCGGTCTCGACTGCCTCGTGTTTGTGATGACTCGTATGTGCCTGATCGATTGTGCCTTGATTCTGATGGATTGTACACGTTTGCGTTCTGATTGGATGGAAGCAGCGCTCATACAGCTGCGGATGCTTATCTCTGACTCATACCTTTGCGCCTTACTGCCATTGGTGGATTGTTATCTCTGACTCGTTTGTGACTCATTCCTAGGATCCGGATATTAGGGTTTCGGAGTTCCAAGCTGGGGTTCAAACCTCCTTGGATGTGTATATAGACTGGGGCTTATGGTCGCTGAAGACCTAAGCTTGACTTCTTGGATTATACCACCCATTGTAGTGCCACTCCTGCGCTGTCTTGCCAGTTGTGTGCTGTTAGCTACCTTTGGTGCCTATACATCTGTTGAATCGTCCTTAGCTGAGGGATCACCGCAAGGCCCCTATCCTCTCCTTTCCGCTTTACTCTTGCCGTTCAAGGAACGTGCTGCATCACTCTCCCTTGGTTGTGCTGTCTTGCCGACCATTCAGTCATATCAACTTCGACTCGCTCTCTTCATTGCCCTCTGCATCCTCTGGGCTACACTACTACGCCTCGTTACCGAGCAAGTACAAGATCGAGCACGTGACTTTGACATATCCCGGTGATCGTTGGGTCGTCCCGAAAGCCTTGTCCGCAGTACAAGAAGGAACGTCCGGTGGAACGTTACATTCTGGTTCCTCTGGTTCCACAGATCCGCCGTCGCGGTCTGGCGCATCCTCCCTATTTTGCCTCTGTTTAGGGGGACGATGAGTAGGCATATCATCGTCAAAACCACTTGGAATGGGCTGTGTAGGTGATGGTTCATCCTCCATAGGAGGTTGATTCTCTACTGGCTCATTTATGCGGGTTGTACCCCGCACCCTTTGTGTTTCGCACTTAGGGTATACGGTCTCATCAAATAATGCAGTAGTGCTGGTGAACACTGTGTTGTTTTTGATCCGCATGAATCTATATGCTTTTATCCCCTCAGTATGACCAATATAGATCATTTGTTCGCTTTTAGGGTCAAGTTTGTTCAATCTGCGATCTTCTGGTATGTGCACATATGCGCCACATCCAAACACTCGTAAGTGTGAAAGACTAGGTGCTTCACCATGCAAGCTCATATAGGGTGTCTGCCAATTAAGGCGACTTATTGGAGTCCTATTATAGCAATGTACTGCATGTAGGACCGCAAATTCCCACCAGGATTGAGGGAGACAGGCTTCAAGGCGCATAGCCTGAGCCTTATCCATACAAGTACGCATAAAGCGTTCAGCACGACCATTTTGTTGGGGAGTATGCGGTGCACTTTGTAGGATAGTAATGCCCATATCTTTCAGTACCTTAGTAAACTCATCAGACTTGTATTCTCCTCCAGCGTCAGACATCCACTGTTTAATAGTAGCGTTATGCTGATTTTTGACCATGGCAATAAACTGCCTTAACGCATTGATGGCCTGTGCTTTGGTGCGTAATAGCACGACCCACGCATAGGAGGAAAAGTCGTCAAAGAAACTAATGAAATATTTGTATTTGTGGTACGAGTCAACTGGGAAGCTCTTAAGATCGGAATGAATCTTTTCAAAAGGCTTCTTAGCACGTGTCTCAGAGGGTTTATGCGTTGAAGCAGGCATTTTCCCTTGAGCGCAACCAGGACATATGGGTGTCTCAGAAGGATATTTAAGGTCCTTAGGGAATCCCTTAGTGTGATCCTTGGCACGACGTAGTACTTCCTTCGAAGGGTGTCCTAGACGTCTATGCCAAATGTCGTAGTCAGCAGTATAGATTGTACTATGGGCTTCATGTACATTTTTTACTTGCGTGACTTCGGCATCAAGCCAGTAAAGTGTCTGACCATCTGCTAGGGGTTTTGTTTGTAATATGGGCGTCGTACTGCCCTTATAGAATAGAGATATATGCTGCGAATCCCCATGAACGTGCAATCCCTGTTGAAGAAACTCCCCCATTGACAATAGCTTAGTTGTCATCTGTGGTATATGAAAGACAGGATATATGCGTGTAATACGCTCTGTTTTAATGCCATTGTGTTCCACAGAATGCTTTAGTAAGACTGAGCCTTTGCCTTGTATATAAAGAGGATGGGCTGCCGTCTTTACCATAGGCTTTTGTGAAAGGGGGGTATAACTTATAAAGTCCAGTTTATTGTTTGTAAAGTGTGCCGACGCACCAGAGTCAAGTAACCAAGTAGGTTCTCGCTCTGTTTGACTTTTCTTTCCCTTACATTTCGAGCATAAAGCGAAATCAAGACCATGAGCGCATAGATTAGCGCTATTTACGAATTTATTTACAAGTGCACTGTAACTATTATTTCTAGAAGCGCCAGTCGGCGCCGTCTCCAGTAGCACTGTAGGGTGGTCAGATTCGCTTATTTGGGGAGGGAAAGTTACTAACCCATCCTCATAGGGAGTAAAGTCATCTTGTCCGACTGTATCAGCGAAGTGGTTGTAGACATTGTCATCATCGTCCGCTTCGCTTCCCCAATCCAGAGAAATATCCGGAGAGGGGGCACGTACTGGCGCCTTCTTATGGAAGCCTTCCCACATTTTGGTTATTTCAACCGCAGTAGGACTATCTGGGCATTCCTCGATAGGTTCAACGGTGCGAATGGGCTCCTTGCCCTTGTCTTTACGCGCCTCTTGTTCAGCAGGCGAGACTAAAGGGGTCAAGGTTAGTTTAGGAGTGTCTGAGGGCGAATTAATGGGCGCACTGCAGCCTGTAGGGAGGTCCTCATCCTCATCTGACATTTCCCAATCCTCTGCGAAGGTATTCGGGTTCTTGGTCCACGGGGAGTCCGCGACCATTTTTCCGAGACGTTGCTCAAGCGTCTTTACTGTCTGTACAGTTCCAGGGGTTTCTAAGGCCTGGGTGACGTCCAGAGCCTTATTGAAGGTCTTATAGTGTCCTGGAACACGCTTCTTCGCAGGAGGGGCGGAGGAAATGCGCTGCTCGAGCCCAGAAGGCGAGATATGCGCAATAGTCGTTGAGGTTGGCGCTGGGAGCGCTGCAACATCGGCAATGTGCGTATGCCCTTGCGTATGTTGCTTCTTGAACTTCTTGCCGGCGCGTTTACTACGCTGGCGATGGTTCCCTCCCTGCTGCTGGGGCTGCTGCTGCTGCTGCTGTTGATTACCGCGCTTCTTGTTCTGCTGGCCCGAAGAGCCTTGCTGCTGCTGCTGGAAGTCGGGGTCGTTACGCTTGCGCTTGACCGCCGACAACTTGTTGGCCGATTCCTTGTTAGAGGACTGGCCTTTTGTACGCTCGATTTCCCACTGATTGACCGCTGCAGTACGGATTTCGGTCAAAGTAAGCTTCTTTGCCGTAGTGCCCGACATGAGGATAGGGACAAGGGATGACTCCCATTTGGCAGGTAGCTTCGAAAGAAGCATCATGGCCTGAAGGCCGTCGGGTACTTTGGCAGAGTTGGCAGAAAGGTGGTCGTAAATCGTTGCAAGCTCATCGATCTGGGGGCCAGGATGCTTGGCGTAGTCCAGGCGGAATGTCATGGCACGCTTGAAGTCCTGGTAGACGTTAGCAGCACTAACGCCCCCATACTGGGACTTGAGATGATCCCAAACCAAGCGAGAAGTCGCATATTTTTCGACCTGGCGTTGAATAGCCGGCGAAAGGCGCAGCACAATCGAGCCAAGGGCACGATCATCATCAGTAGCCCAAGCGTTGTACGCTTCAAGCTCCTTTTCAGTGGGCTTGTCTTCATCTACAGCGCTGGGGGCACCACGCCTCCCAGACACTACATCCCACAGCGCAGAAGACTTCAAGAAAGCCTCCATTTGCTTAGCCCAAATTTGATAGTTGTTGCCGTCAAGGACGGGGACAAGAGTAGTAAGAGTCGACATGTTTGATAATAGGTTTCTGAATAGAGAGTAGTCAGCACCGTATGCGACTAATAACAGAAAAATAAACCGGCATAGTCTCCCCTTATAAGGAGACTAATGTCTGCCATTAAAGGCGACATACTGTCATAGTCTCCCCATAGTGGAGGAGACTAATGTCTGCCAATGAAGGCGACAACCCCACTGCAGGTACTGAAGGTAACCCGCCGTCGTTGCAGCCAATGAAGGCGCAAAGCGACTTATGGCAGGGCCCATAACCTGTTGCGCAGCAATGCACGCAGTGTACAGGTAGACCCTTACCTGAATAGAGAGCTTAGACGAGGCTTAGAGTGAAGCAGAGGAAGCTCAGAGTGGGGTGGAGAGAGATGTGTATAGGTACTCGCTCCTGTAGTAGGATTTATATACTCTATGGTCCACCCATGTCCGTTTGGGGAAAAGTGATGAGTAGAGGCGTCCACAATATCGCGTTTTCAGTGTCGCCTAATGTCTAATCACCGGTGGACTCGGAATAATCCCTTAAGGGGATTCTGTACGTATACCGTATGACTAAATACTCCGAATTACGTGTATAGCATAACTAATCGTACTGTCATTCCTACGTAATGAGCCTTATAGTAAGTATTACGGCTCAACAGACGATTGGTACTACACCAGCGACTAGTCGAAGTCGTGGCGACTTCGAATCTGACGGGGGGGCAATGTTACAATTTCTGCCTCACTACATGACATGTTCTGTCTGCCTTCTTGCTCCGCCTCGTGTTCGCATGTACTTTTACCCATGACCCATTCCGATTTATTCTCCGACTCTTATCTCGCACCAACCCCATGACTGTAGGGAAGCCAGACTTATGACTTCTAGGACCCGTTGACGTCATTTGAGCCCCGCGTGCCCCTGCGGGATTCCCTTGTACTTCTTATGGACTTTCCCTTCGTACTTCCTTATTAGCTCGCTGAGGCCAGTACCTCAGGATCACGCCATGTGTTTGTACCTTACAAACACCCTGTACTAGTATATAAGTCACGCCCTACCTAGCTTGTACGGTAGACTTGACTTCTTGTGTAATACCACAATCGTCTTTGCCTCACGAACGTCTTTGACTCGCCGTTGCGCTTGAGTCCCTCCTTTGCTCGCCTTTTCGCTTGAGCCCTGACTTCCTGCTATTATCCTTGTGTCCCTGGGAGACCAAGTGATACTTGTTCACCACCGAACTGAACCTTAACCGGTTCACGCCTTGCCAATCCCGTTGACTTGTTGAAGTACACATCGTACTTAATGCCCCTGTGGTGGCGTTACATTAAGTCAAGTCTCTCACAGTGGCAATGTCCAGTCGCAGCCGAACCAAGTTTAGGCCCGAATACATTGACCGCCTTAGCTCAGACGAACTATCAGATAGAGTTAAAGGAACCGCGGTCTGGGCAGAACACAGCGGAGTTGAAGGGTACTTCATCTTTGACCCCTCGACACGATCATATCGACAGATTCATTACCTCGACAACAGGCACCTCTGGGCCTTTATCGAATATTCCCCATCTGAAGGAGCGTGGTACACTACAGGACCAGTACCCCTCACCCTGAACACCGGACCCTTAAGATCCTCTACCCCTTCGGGCATTGTTATCGACCCTCCTAGCACCCCATCCCCTAGCATATCTGTGCCAACAACCAACCTCCCCACCTCAGTGTTCCCATCCTACTCGATGGCCCAACAAGGACAGGCATCCGCAAGCACCACCCTCACAAGTGGGGGAGGAATACCCAGCGGAAGTGGAGCCCCTGCCGGGGGAACTCCCGCCAGCGGTAGCAGTGGCGGTGGCGGTGGCGGTGGCAGTGGCAGTGGCGGTGGTGGTGGCAGTGGCGGTGGCGGAGGTGGACCGGCACCAGCCAGAGGACTCACACCAGCCCCTGGTGGCAATGGCCACCTGGGAGGAAACCCCCCACCTGAGTTTGACGGGAATTGGGAGAAAAGAAAGGCATTCTTACGTGCCTTCAAACTATACTGTGGAATGAATCCGACGGTGGACCTGCTGGCAGTACCAGGACAACGAGCCATGGCCTTCCTCTCCTACATCTGAGGGCCACTTGTCGACGACTGGGTCGATGAGCAGATGAGATGGCTTGATGACCAGATAGCGGCAGGAGTCCTACGAACCCAAAATAACCTCTGGAATGAGGTAGAAACCCGATTCTTGCAGGCATATACCAACACTGCAGAACAGACGAAGGCCTGCAAAGCCTTACAGATGCTAGCGATGAAAGGAGAAGACATCGACTCCTACATTGCTCAGTTCGAGAACCTAACCACGAAGGCCGGATATGGCCCAGATGAAGCTACGACACTGGAGTTGTTCCAGGATGGACTCCCGAACCAGTTAGTAATTCACGCTGTCCGCTTCCAGCATCCAGTCACATGGGAAGACTGGAAGCGGGCTGCCCGATTACAACAGGCTGAGTACCTGGTCTTAAAGGACCAACTTGGCAAGAACCGAACCCCGCGTCAGAAGAAGGGAGGGCATAACCGCGAACAGTGGGTACAAGCCCTCAACAAGAATCGCGACCCAAATGCCATGGATGTTGGACACGCCCGAGCCTCCGTGGCTCTCACTGACGCGGACCGAATCCAACTTCAGAAGGAGGGGCGTTGTTTTAGATGCCGTGCTGCAGGGCACACCTCGCGTAACTGCCCACAAAAGGGCACTCAAATTGCTACTTCCTCCACGACCGCCCAACCAGCTTCCATCCCCGCTCCCCTGACCATACCAGCTCCTGCCATCACTACTGTCACCATACAATCTAACCATGTACTTTCGGCGGAAGAACAGGCTGAAGCACAGATCGCTGCGATGAGAGCACAACCCCCAGAAGTACAAGATCTTATGGTGGAAAAGTTATTTGCGAAAGAGGATTTTCTCGACGCTTGAACCCGACGGCCTGGGCTAGAGCACTCAATGTAAACGTGTACCATAGCAGATATTGATCCATGCAAATCCCAGTACTCTTTAAATCTGCACACACGACGGCCAAACGACAAGTGCTCCTGGATTCAGGAGCAACGGACAATTTTATCTGCACCTCACTTTTGAAACGGCTGCAGATCGGAACACATGATGTCTCACAACCAATACGCATTTGGAATGTGGACGGAACTCACAACCAAGATGGGGCGATTACCCAATACACCGACCTGAACGTCCGCACCGGAAATGACACCAAAACACTTCGCTTCCTAGTAACGAACTTGGGAAGGGACGAAGTCATACTGGGCTACCCATGGTTTTCAGCGTTTGAACCACTTGTGAAGTGGGGTGAAGCAACGCTGAATGAGGAATTCCAACCGGTAGTCATATCCAGCCTCCAGTCATCGGACGAAGCCACACCCGTAGAAGCATGTATACGGGCGTTGGAGACGTATCAACTCGATGAGGAGGCATGGGAACAGATCGCAGACAACAAGCAGGAGCCATGTGTGGCACTGCTGCGGAAAACCACGACGGCGTCGGAACTAGCGCAACAAGAAGCAGCCAAGCGAGAGGTGCGCACCTTCGAAGAGATGGTCCCACCAGAATACCGGCGGTATCGTAAGGTGTTCAGCGAGGAAGTGTCGCATTGCTTCCCGCCAAAACGACCATGGGACCACGCCATCGACCTAACACCTAACGCGCCCGCATCAATGGACTGTAAAGTATATCCACTAACGCAAGAGGAGGACAAAGCCCTAGACGTGTTTCTCGCCGAACAATTGGAAAGAGGGTACATCCGACCATCGAAGTCCCCATACGTATCACCATTCTTCTTCATAAAGAAGAAAGACGGGAAGCTCAGACCCGTACAAGATTACAGACGACTGAATGAAGTCACTATCCGTAACCACTACCCCCTGCCTCTCATCCCAGAGCTCATCGACAAGATCCGAGACGCGCGACTCTTCACGAAATTAGACATCCATTGAGGGTATAACAATATCCGTGTAGACGAAGGAGATGAGTGGAAGGCGGCCTTTAAAACGAACAAAGGAGCCTTCAAACCACTCGTGATGTACTTTGGTCTCACGAATTCCCCCACAACATTTCAAGCGATGATGGACTTCACGTTCCGAGGGCCAGTACTGACGAATGAAGTAATCGTATACATGGATGACATCCTCATCGCCACCATCGACGATCTCCAACGTCACCGAGAAAGGGTCCATCAGGTCCTGACTATCTGCGAAGAGAACGACCTATACATCAAACCGGAGAAGTGCGAATTCGAGGTACGCGAAACAGAGTATCTCGGACTTATTGTGGGACACGGGAAGCTGCAAATGGACCCCGTAAAAGTACGAGGGATTCGCGAATGGCAACCCCGAAGAACCTTAAAGAAGTACGCGCCTTTATCGGCTTTTGCAATTTTTACCACTGCTTCATCAAAGGATTCTCGACGCTCGCACGCCCCCCCACAACCTCACGAAGAAGGACACCCCATGGCACTGGGGAGCGGAACAGCAACGTGCGTTTGAACGTATCAAAGACCAGATATGTCAAGAGCCCGTCCTTCTCTCCCCCGATTTGACAAAACCATTCAAAATGGAAGTGGATGCGTCCAACGTTGCTATCGGCGCAGTCCTCAACCAACTAGGGGGCGATCAAAAGCTCCATCCAGTAGCGTTCCATTCAGAGTCACTATCCCAAGCTGAACGGAACTACGACATCTACAACCGAGAATTGCTTGCGGTGGTCAAGGCTTTGCGCGCCTGGCGCACATATTTTGTCAGATCCCCCCACAAGATCATCATACACACAGACCACACCAACCTTCAGTACTGGAAGGAGCTGCGAAAAATCAGTCGACAAGTAGCGCGCGAATTCCTAGAATTATCAGAATACAACTTTGTACTGAAGCACGTATCAGGAATCAGGAATGGTCGCACGGACGCCCTGTCCCGACGAGCCGATTACGCACCAGGCGACGAAGATAATAACAATGTCATTGTTCTTCCCGCGGACCGCTTCATCCGAGCCACCGAGATGTCAATGCATGACATGGACATCTGGACCCAGATTGCGCAGAACCTCAACGAAGCACAAGTCCTACAATGGGTCGAGCCACACAACCTGAAAAAGCACGAGGGACTATGGTGGAAGGGAGACGCTCTTGTCGTTATTGGGGATAACGATCTTAAGTGGGGGGTAATCACCTTTTTCCACGACACACCTGCCATGGGACACCCCAGAATCGCAAACACCTACGAACTTCTGCGATGAGACTACTGGTGGCCCAGCATGCGCAAAGACATTGAAGAATACGTCAAGGGTTGTGCTACATGCCAAGCTAACAAGATCAACCCCCACCGACAAAAACCACACCTATTCCCTATCACAACCGACCCAGACACAGAACCTTTCGAAGTCGTAGCCATGGACTTTATCACGAAGTTACCACCGTCACAGGGATACGACTCAATACTCACTATCACCGACCACGACTCCTCCAAGGCAGCCATCTTCATCCCATGTAACAAAACAATTACAGCGGAAGGCGTAGCTCGACTATACCTTCGCCACGTCTACCCCCACTACGGCATACCGCGAAAGCTGATTACCAATCGGGACCCTAGATTCACATCTGCATTTATGACACAGCTCTGCCAAGTTCTTGGAATTAGGCAGAACATCTCGTCGGCATATCACCCTCAAACAGATGGGCAGTCGGAGCGAACCAACCAGTGGCTGGAGCAATACTTACGCCACTGGAGCAACGTGCAACAGGATAACTGGGCAGAGGCCCTCCCATGGCACAATTCGCACACAACACGTGGCCCAACGCGACAACAAAACACTCCCCTTTCTCACTCATCATGGGATGGGAGCCGCGTACTAATTGGGTCTCAAAACCTACAACTTCCCCATCAGTTGACCAGCGGTTGGAAGACATGGGCAACTTCCGACAACATGCACAAGACTGTATCAAACACGCCCAAGAGCTCATGGCGAAACAAGGGCGTACCCGCTTCATTCCCTACCAGGAGGGGGCGCAAGTGTGGTTAGAGGGGACAAATCTTAAAATGTTTTACCCCACAGCCAAATTAGCCCCTAAACGCCACGGACCATTCCGCATCAAGAAGGCCCTCTCAGCAGTATCTTACAAGTTAGAACTCCCAGAGTCTTGGAAGATCCACCCCGTGTTCCACGCCAACCTTCTCACCCCATATAAGGAAACGGAACTACACAGGGAAAACTTTACGCGACCTCCTCCTGACCTTATCGATGGAGAAGAAGAGTTTGAAGTGGAGCAAATCCTCGGATCAAGATTCTATGGCCGAGGGTGCAAACTCCAATTCCTGGTCCAATGGAAGGGATTCCCCGTGAGCGATAGCTCGTGGGAACCACTCGAGAATGTTCGACACGCACCTGATCTTATTGCCGACTTCTATTGGCATAACCCGACCGCCAAAGGGGCTGGACGAAAGATATAAAGAGACACCCTACGAACCCGAATCATGCATTCCTTTCCTTCTCTTGCACACCATGACGTCCACTCCCGTTGTCTCTAATATTCCTTTGCGCCCACCGGCGCAACTCATACTCGAACAACTGACCGTACCTTCGCAGGACCAGGGTGTCCCCTCACAACCAGAGGGTTGTACGCCATACTCTGTAGTCCTTAGTCCAGCCCCTCCTGTCTTGTCTCTGATCGCTCCTACCCTTGACCGCCTCGCGCAGGAAGAGGCGGCTACCTCGCTACTTACCCTCACCGCTCCACCTGTCGATACTCCCATCACAGTGCATATCCCTGCCGTTCCCACTCCTCCTGAACCACAACAACATACCCCACCGCCACCACTCAAACATGTACCACTTCCCCCATTCCCGCCTGGCATTGGCCAGGTGACCACACCTACTGTACAACCTCAACTCGTTGAACCCGATCCCACCTATGCATTCCTCAATGATGAGGAGACAGGAGAGGATGTCACAGACCCGGGGCTCCCCTTCCTTCATAATGACCCCGATCTCTCTTATCTCTACTTCCCGCTGAAGATCGGGGAGGTGGGGTACCCGAAGCAAATCGCGCGCTTCATCTACTATCGGAAAGACTACCAGGAAGTCGTTGGAACCATGGGGAGGGGACACCCATGCTATGTGCAGTCAGTTTACTTGTGAGGGATATATGAGGGGCAGCTGCCTCAGCATGTCACGGACCAACAGCTCGCAATGTTCCATCCGCATGACCCACGAGCCATATGCGTCAATGAAGTCCTGATGGAGTTACGCGACGTCCGCCTTCACGCAGACATAGCGCGTCTCCGGGATTGCTTGTTGCGGAGGGATGCAATCACCACACACGAGTCTGAGCTTCGACGGATGGAGTCGGACCTCACGCGTGATCGCTTCCATATGGATATGGATCTTGCAAGCGTGCAGAAGCGGTTGCAGTATGCTCGGGCAATACCGCTGATATCTGAGAAGTACGACGAGCTCCAGGCCAAATTTATACGCCCACGCCCCACTCCTGATTTCATTCCCATTCCCCCACGCACTGGAGGACCTTGCAAGATGCCACGCCTTCAGGGTGAGAGCAGTCGGCGCCTGCGCAAGTGCTTCCAGTGCAAGTCAACAGACCATCTGATCGCGCAATGCCCTCAACGGAGGGCCAAGCAGCCGTGTCAATGGTGTGGCAGTCGCACCCATCAGTACGATGTGTGCCTCATCCGTCGGATCTCCCCCATGTCGCCCGCCTATATCGACCTGGACGACCATCCTCGGTGGTGCGGAAAGTGTTTGCGGTATGACGCGAAGCACGAAGAGATACACTGCCCTCAGTACGAGCAGTGTCGGGAATGTGGGGAGCGAGGTTGTCATCTCTTCTTGCGTCGCCACACCTGTCCGCGCCCCCCTTCACCGATCCCTGACACAGTACCCGTTGAGGACGACTGGTACTACACCAGTGACTAGTCAAAGTCGTGGCGACTTCGAATCTGATGGGGGGGTAATGTTACGATTTCTACCCTACTGTACGACGTGTTCTGTTTTCCTTCTCACCTTGCCTCGTGTTCGCATGTACCTTTACCCATGATCCGTTCCGATTCACTCCCCAACTCTTATCTCGCACCAACCCCATGACCGTAGGGAAGCCGGACCTATGACTTCTAGGATCTGCTGATGTCATTTGAGTCCCACGTGCCCCCACAGGATTCCCTTGTACTTCTTATGGACTTTCCCTTCACGCTTCCTTATTAGCTCGCTGAGGCCAGTACCTCAGGATCGCCCCATGTGTTTGTACTTTACAAACACCCTGTATTAGTATATAAGTCACGCCCTACCTAGCTTGTACAGTAGACTTGACTTCTTGTGTAATACCACAATCGTCTTTGCCTCACGAACGTCTTTGACTCACCGTTGCGCTTGAGTCCCTCCTTTGCTTGTCTTTTCGCTTGAGCCCTGACTTCCTGCTATTATCCTTGTGTCCCTGGGAGACCAAGTGATACTTGTTCACCACCGAACTGAACCTTAACCGGTTCACGCCTTGCCGATCCCGTTGACTTGTTGAAGTACACGTCGTACTTAACGCCCCTGTGGTGGTGTTACATGAGGGGAAGGATTTGCTGCATACTGCGCCAGACGTGATACAGCAAAGGAAATGTCTGGCCTAGTGCCAATCTGAACGTACAGCAGACTACCAATGAGTGACTGGTAGTGTGTAATGTCAGAGGCAGTAGCCTGACCCATATATTTATGAAGGTGCTCGTCAGCACCAGCAGGTAAGGGTGTGGAGTGTGGAGTGGCATTGGACATGCCAAAGCGTTCAAGGACATCCTTGACATAGCCAGTGTGATGACTCACTGTCACTCGACAGGGAATCACGACGGGTTCAGAAGACCGGGGGTGGTGGAGAACGCGGAGCGGAGCACAGAGACTACTGTGATGGAACGCTTTGGCTCAACCGTCAGAACTGGCGCGACGGCTCAGGGAAAGTGGCGCTTAGTGACAAGTCGTGCTTGACAGCTGAAGGGGCACTAGTGCTCAAGAGGCGGGAAGAGGCAAAGGGAGGATGTCACAAGTGGACAGTCTGAGGGACTGTCCGTTCTATTGCGCTGGCTTATATACCCAGAGGGATGGTCTGTGCGTAAGTTTAGGGCAGGCTTAAGGTCTGCCCACGGGTACTGCGGAATACTGCGGAATGGAACATTCCGGTAACATCTAAATATAGTGTCCAATGGGAAAATCAAGATAGTGTCGTACGACTGCTCCACAGTCGATGACGCCATATGACGTGACTGCTCCGCAGTCCAATCAGAATAATCGTAGGAGTGGTACGACTGCACCGCAGTCGAGTTGGTCATAGTGATTTGACTGCTCCGCAGTCCAATCAGATAAATCCAAGGAATGGTACGACTCTCAGTCGTCAGGTGACTTGATAAATGATGGGAGATCACGTGACTCATCACGTGATCGTCGGAGTACGAAATTCAAACTCCGATTTCGGATTTCCCCTTTAGGAAGGTGATTAGATAAGACCGGGCCGGTGCGGACCGGTCTTAGACGCCCGAGTCACGACCCAAGTTTCTAGGTTCGTGACAGTATCCCCTTTTTAACGCCGTGCTGCACCGACAGCACTGGTTGACTTTGGATGAGGGGCGCGGGGGTGGTCCTTGTGGAACTTCTGGACCAGTTCTCGGGAGTGCGTCATACGGGATGAGGGGAGCCAGGAATTCTCGGAATCAGGATATCCCTTCCACTTGATCAGGTAAAGTATTCCCTTCTTGTTGGGTGATACTTTGGATTGCAAGACCGCTTCAACTTCGTAGTGTTCGTCCTCTCCTTGGACGATCTCGGGAGGGGGTCGGGTGAAGTTGGGTCCGTGGATATCATTCTCATGATACGGAGAGATCAGGGAATTGTGGAAGACTGGATGAATACGCCATGTCTTTGGGAGTTGGAGTTTACAATTAACTCCCCAGGTGGATAAGACTTTGAATGGACCATGGCGTCGCGGGGCAAGCTTGGGCTTGGGATGCGTGGTGTGGATGTTGGTTCCTTCCAACCAGACTAAGTCTCCAGACTTGAATTCTCGGGATGGGATTTGTGACTTGGAACTTCTCATGATTTCCGCCGCTACTTTTAGCGCTGCGGTGACCTCGGATCGGATTTGGTTCAGGGATTTCAGCCGGTCTTCGGCTGCAGGGATGTTGGTCGTGAAGTGGATGGGGGGAATGAACTCGGGTTTGAACCCATACCACACTTCGAAGGGTGATTTCTTGGTAGCGCTATGTTGCCGAACATTGTGCGCAAACTCCATGAATGGGATCAACTCTGCCCAATTATCTGCTTGGAAGTTGCAGAAAACGCGAAGGTATTGCTCGAGCTCTTGATTGACTCGCTCGGTCTCTCCATCTGTCTGTGGATGGAACGCGGTTGACATAGTGGACTTGACTCCAAGTTTGCTCCAAACTTCTTGCATCACTTTAGACGCGAATTGGGGTCCTCTGTCCGAAATCACTTGTTGGGGGAGTCCGGTTCTTCGCCAGACTTGTTCCAGGTATAACTTGGCAGTTTCATCAGCCGTGATAGTCTTGTTACAGGGAGCGATGACCGTCGCTTTACTGAGGCGATCTACGACCACGAATAATGTGTCGTAACCGAGGGACACGGGGAGGTCGGTGATGAAGTCCATGGTGATGATTCCCCACACCTCTGTAGGAATCGGATTGGGTTGCAGGGGTACTTGGGTTCTGGGCTTGATTTTCGTTGATTGACAGATAGCGCATCCATCTACGTAACTCTTGACGAAACTGGACATTCCAGGCCACCAGAAATCTCGGGATATCAGCTCGTAGGTTTTCCATCTTCCTGGATGTCCTACGGCGATGTGGTCGTGATATTGTTTAACGATATCTCTTCGTAGATCATCGTTCTTGGGAACGTAGACTTGTCCTCGGAATAAGATGACTCCATCTTCTAGGTTCCACTCTTCCAAACCCTTGGTGAGTGAACGGGGGCCGCTCTTCAAGAGGGTTTCCAACGCCATACTGACTTCTCTGTCGTATGTCTGCGTGTTTCGGATGCGTTGTCGCAGGGAGGTGTCTCCTAACACCGTGATTGCTGCTCTTTGCACAGCATTGACTTGAAAATATTTCGTATCCAGGAGCACTCGCTTTTCATCTTCATCTGCTATCCCCTTTTTATGATCTGGACGCCTGGACAGTGCATCAGACTTGTTCTGACTGCCTGGTTTGTGGATGATGATGAACTGGAACTGGGACAGAAACAGCACCCAACGGGCCTGTCGACGGGAGAGTTTTTGCTTCTTCATAAAGTAAGCCAGGTTGTTGTGGTCGGTCCACACCTCTGTGGTATCACTACGTCCCTCGAGGTAGTGTCGGAATGCATGGAAAGCATGGATGATCGCAAGGAGTTCCTTGTCACAAATCTCGTAGTTGCGCTCCGCAGGAAGGAGAGATTTTGACAGAAAGGCAACGGGATGCCAACGTTCCAAGGCATCGGGTTGTTCCAGAATAGCCCCAGTCGCGAAGTCACTGGCGTCAGTGATGAGTCGGAATGGCTTGGAATGGTCAGGGAGGGCTAAAACAGGGGCCCGGGTGAAGGCTTTGATCAGGGTGCGGAAAGCGCTTTCCGCCGTGGTATCCCAAGAAAAGAGCACATCTTTCTTGGTCAGGTCGAAGAGTGGTCGGGCAACGGTGGAATAATCTTTGATGAACCGCCGATAGAAATTACAGAAGCCCAAAAACGCTTGGACTTGTTTGACTGTACGCGGGACAGGCCACTCGGTGATACCAGCCACTTTGGCTGGGTCCATGGAAACTTGGCCGTTGGAAATCACGATTCCAAGGTATTCGACGGAGGTCTGAGCAAATACGCATTTCTCAGGTTTCAGGTAGAGGTCGTGCTGCTCCAAACGCTGGAGCACGTCGTGGGTCAACGCAGTCAGGGAGTCGAGATCTTCCGTGAAGATAAGGATGTCATCGAGGTAGACCACAACATGTCCACCATCGATCAGGGGTCCGAAGAGTTGGTTCATGAACGTTTGGAACGTTGCTGGTGCGTTGCAGAGACCGAAAGGCATTACGGTCGGTTCGAAAAGGCCGTGGGAGGTCTTGAAAGCGGCCTTGTACTCATCACCCTCGCGAATCCGGATGTTGTTGTAACCCCACCGGATGTCCAACTTGGTGAAATAACGCGCGCCGTGAAGTTTGTCAATTAACTCGGGAATGAGGGGGAGGGGCGCCGCGTTCTTGATGGTGATGTCGTTCAGAGCCCGGTAATCTTGAACTGGACGGAGCTTTCCATCCTTCTTGTCAACGAAAAAGAAGGGGCAGGCCATGGGGGACTTGGAAGGGCGGATGTAACCTTTCCGCAGATGTTCAGAGATGTACTCCTTGAGTGCATCAGCCTCTTTAGGCGTCAGGCGGTAGATGGAACAGTTCTTTAAACTCGCTCCAGGTTTCAGATCAATCGCATGATCCCAGGGTTGGTGCGCAGGCAAGCGGTGGGACGCTTCCTCGCTGAAGACTCGGGTGTATCGCTGGAAGTGACTCGGAATGTGGTCCGTGGAAGGTTTAGGGGCAGTCTTTGCCGCTAATTTGGTACTCGTAGTGAACTTCGCTCGGATGGCCAAGTGGTCGTACTTGGGAAAACTGTGGCTCCACAGGAATGGCTCGATAGCCTCTTGGAAAAATGTGCGTTCTACAGGTTCTGCTGCGTCAGCAGTCGGAATTAAAGCGTCGTCTGCTTGTTCGGGTCCTAGCGCTAGGATGTTGGTTCGGAAAGGATCTCGGAAAGGAACTGTTGCATCAACAGGAACTCGGGATGGGACATCTGCACTCGCAGGAACTTGGGGAGGAACTCGGGATGGAACATCTGCACTTGCAGGAACTCGGGGAGGAACTCGGGATGGAACATCTGCACTTGCAGGAACTCGGGAAGGAACTCGGGATGGAACATCTGTACTTGCAGGAACTCGGGAAGGAACTCGGGATGGAACATCTGCGCTCGCAGGAACTCGGGAAGAAGGGGCGTCTTTAGCCGGTGTAGGTTCTAACTCTAGAATGTTGATCGTGGTGTCTCGGGTTTGGGGTACTCGGGAGGAAATGACTACGGTCTTCGTAGACAAGGTGCAGCTACTTGGGCACCGCGTGAAGGCGATCTGGGGTCTTGACCAGTCGATCTCGGGATTGTGCGCTTGGAGCCAATCCGTTCCTAGGATTATGTCGTGCTCCCCTAGAGTGGTGACGTAGAATTCGACGACCTCGTCGTGATAGGCATTCTCTGCCATTCTGATCCTTAACTTCTGGATCGTGGTATGCTTGACTAGCCCCGTCTTGTTGGGCGACCCGTCCACGTTTCTAACTGGCATCGGGTTAACTAGAGTTCTCAAGGTCAAGCCGTTTGCACGCGCAAACCCATCATCCACGATGATGCCCTCCGCGCCGCTGTCCAACAGGGCGCGGGCACTGATTTCTCTGCCAGATCGCTTTCCTACTAGTGTCACCCTGAGTACGATAGAAGGAGCTCTCCTATTCCGTATCGTCTCGACTGGTACAGGCTCGCCGCCAAGCGTCTCTAGTAAGGAAATGCCGCTCACAGCGCAGCTGGCTATCAATCTTCCCTCCGACAGTGCTACGGGGGAAGGACCTAAAAATCCTCGTTAATAGGTGCAGACCGCGGACGCGCGTCCGGGGAATACGGGAGTATCTCTCGATACATGGCTCCAACCAGAGCCGGGTGATCAGTAGGTGCTTCCTCTTGATCCAGGTCCTCGTCAACAAAAACGCCTCGCACTCTACTTGAATTGTTGGGAGGGCGGCCACCTCTGGCCCTCATGCTTTGCGTCTTTAGCTTGCATTCTCGAAGGATGTGGCCTGGGCTACCACAGTATAGGCACAACTTGTTCTGGAAACGCCGGTTCCGTTCTTCTTTGGTAAGTTTGCCTTGGAATTTCTCGGGTCGGGATGAAGAAGCGTTGACATTAACGCTATCGTCTTCGGTCAGGACAGCTCGTCCGAAAGTGGGTCTTCCACTGTTGCGCGAAGGGGAGTTTCTCGGAATGGAATCAGCGTATAACTTATATACGCGGTCGAACTCTCTGGCTTTATCTACCAGGTCTTCGAGTGTCGTCGGGAGGGGGGAAATGCCCATAAGTTTCATGTGTAGGGCCGAAGGAATCGCCTTTCTAAAGGCGTGCATCTGAGTTTGTTCGTTCGCGCCGCTTCGTTTGGCGTAAGTGGACCAGTCCTGGTACCACTCGTTGAACGGTCGGGTACCCATCTTTAGGGTATACATCAGATTGGTGGCTTCCAACGCCGTATGCGCCGGGATGAAATGCTTGTCAAAGTCAGATTTGAACGTAGCCCACGTTCCGAAGGAGACAGCTGCACCCGCAGCTGGGTTTAAGGCCTTGTGTTGCCTATCCTGGGCCCACTCGCCCGCAGAAGTGCCCGCTTTGAAGTAAGTCAGGGCCGCAGATATTTTCTTGTTGTCGGTATCGAAAATCGACTCATTGAGGTGGAAATAATTTTCCAAATTATTCCAGAACGCTGTCGCTTTGTTGGGTCTTCCATCAAAGGGTTCGGGTGCTGCACCAAGGATCTTTGCTGGATTTGCAGCCATGGAAATTATCGCCGGGGGTCTCGGAGGGGAGCGCGAAGGGGATCTCGAAGGGGAACGCGAAGGGATTCTTGGGAGGCGAGGTACTCGAAGCGGAGGCGATCGGGATCGCGGGGGAACCGTTGCTCTGTGCGTGAGAGGCGGGGACGGTAGTCTCGGAGGGGAGGTACTCGGAGGGGAGTTTATCGAGGTAGTTGCTATTCGATGAAGCCGGCTGGGACCAGGTGCACTTGGAAGTGGACCAGGGGATACGCGAGGGGAAGAAGGCTGGGAAGCCACTCGAGATACGAGACCGGTAAGTCTTTTAGCGGTGTCGTCAAGGATTCGTGAAACTTCTTCTTGTTCACTATCAGAATCCGGGGCGTTGGAAGGGCTCAAGGGGGTTAGCGAACGCTCGCTCTCTGATTGCTCTTCAGAGTCAGAAAACCGAACCGCTCGGTTGTTTCCGTATACCCAACGGGAGTGGGTAAAGGACCAGGATACTCTCTTCTTCTTGAAGGATCCGCAAAGGATAGCCCAATCTAGCTTTCGAACCTTTCGGATGTGGGGAAAGACTTGCTCAAAGTCTTGGATTGTAAGACGCTTCTGGGTAATGACGTGTACCCACGGAAAGTGACCGTCGGGACTAGTGACGGGCTGATCGTTGAAGGTGGCGTAGATGAGATCGTCGACGAGGGAAAAGTAGGGGTCCAGGAAGTACACAGGAATCCGATCTTGTTCGTCAGAGGTGAGCTCTCTTTTCTCACTCATTCACTGGGGGTGTCGGTGTAACAGGGAAGTGTTCCACCCGGTTTCGTTCCACGGGTAGAAGACTTGGTACGCGGGGCGGAGGATCGCTCGATCGGGTTGATTCGTCCTTTGCTGGCGGCGAATCCACTGGTATTCTTCGTAAATACCGAAATGGGTCAGAGTAGTTTTACTTCTCCACAAGAAGTTCTGGAAATTCAACGGGCTTGAGGTAACGTCCCGTGCTCGGGTAAGGGGTGATGCAAGGATTAGAGTCTCTTGCGGATACTGATCGTACTGGAGACGACAGTGATGCTTGAAGATGTCAAGCTCTCGGGGTGTTCTCGTAGGTAGCTGCTTGGAAACGAAAATGGCTTCAGGGAGGTGACAGTGAAGTTCTCGGGGTTGGGTTTCTAGGAAGTGAGCCTCGTCGCTACTTGTCGAATGTTGCCTCGCAACTGGGTTACTCGGAAGGTTCGGATTACTTGATCCGGCTGGGTAGATGCTCGGGTAGACGGGTTCGCTCGGTCTACTTTGATTGGTCCTTGGGATGACCGGGTCTGGAACTATTGGAATAGTTTCGCGAAGGGGGCGTCGGGGTCCCGTAGGTCTTCTCGGGATTACTGGGGAATTCTCGTGGGAGGAGATGTGGGAATTTCTTGCTTGGAAGCGGCGATGGGGTGGTCGTAAATGGGATGAAGCCAGGTTGATAGCCCAATTTGTTATGGGTTCCAGGGTGTCAATTTTTACACTCGTAAAAATGCTCGGAATTTAATTTGTAACTCTACAAATTAAAGTGTTCTACTCCTATCACTGAAGGGTAGGTAGTTAACACTAGGGGTCCAAAGTACTACGCCTTCTGGAGTAGGGGGAGTCTCTGGTCTGTAGCCACAGATGCACACTTCTTGAGTGCACCAGCAAGGACCGTGATTGGTGGTACTTCCCCAATCGTCTCTGGTCGATTGCGTGTTGCTGGTTTCGTCTGTTGCCGGGCTGCTCACAGGGAGGGATAATCGTGCTAGTAGGCTAGGGGGGTCTTGAACGCGTCCTACTAGGAGCTCTACAAGCTTGGGGTCGTTGGGGTCCGTGGGAGGGTCTTGGAAGACGCGGGGGTTGACCAGGCTTTGGTCCGGGTTTGTCAGGGTGGTTTCCCAGGTAGCTCTACTCCAGGAATACGTGAGCTCGGTTCCTTCGGTAATAACCAAGCGCGCGGGGCCTTCTCTGTCCACTACACGGACTTCGCAGAAGTTGATCTGTATTTCTTCGTATGAAAGGCGGAATCGATCGAGGAACCGGATCGAATTTCCCCACTGGAGTTGTCGAATGAAGTAGTCGCGGCGAGGGGGGATGTAATTGAACCAAAGATAGTCGCTCTTTGTCCAAAGAAGGAGTTGTTCGGTGACAATGTCCGAGAGGTGCCAGAATAGGAGCTGGTCGTTGCAGGCGTCGACAACGGCTGAGAGGTCGTCTACAAAGTCGTTGTAGGTGTCGTGATCCCAAGTCTCTCCAAACTCGAAGAGATTGACTAGATTCTTGAGCACCAAGGGAGGGTCCGTCCAGCAGTCGATGCGGGACGACTCGGAAAGCTCGTAATAGGAGGTCGAAGGATAATACCGACGGACTTGTCGGTCTCTGTGGGTGTCGAAGTTCGCACGAGCTCGTCGGACTCGTTCTTCGTCAGTGGGAACGCGGAGGGGGGTTGGAGGCATCGTCGCGTTGAGTTGAATCACTCGATTCAGGGGTCAAGGCAACAAATCTATACCACTAATACTTTATAGTGGTTGAGAGTCGGGAATAGCCGGTACAAAGGAAAAAGGATCGGCCGGGACGCGAGGAGTAAGACAATGGGATAAAAGAAGGGGTTTTGAGCGAATAATGTCCTCAAGGAAGTAGCCCTGATAGTGGGCGAAAATCTGTCCGTTGAACGCGAAACGAAGATGTCCGTAAGTAGTAACCACACGTCTGTCTAGGAAGTCCTGAATTTCCAACGTTACCAGGGAGTCAATATAACCAGCTCTGATTATATTGGAAAGGGGCTCAAACGCTGCCCGGAGTCCTTCACGGAAGTCGTATCTTACGCTTCCAAGGGGGAGGTCGACAGAGGGGAGGTCGAAGATCGCCTTCGAGCAGACGTAGAGGGCAGGGAAGTCGGGATGAGCGACGGGGTCGATGATACGTGGATGGAGGGTATAGACGTGTGGGGGCGGGATACGGAACGGGGAGACGGATGGAAAAACGTGGGGAGCTCTGACAAGAGCGGACGCGAGGGGGATACGACGGAAGTGCTCACGAAGACTTTCCGAAGCGGGACGCCAAGACTCGCCTTCCGGGGTGTAGACGGCGATGTACTGGTGAGGGTGGTCCTCTGTACTGTTAATGCACGAGGGAGGACGGAAGAGGGGGACAGCAGGGGCGATGTTCTCCTGCTCGACGAAGGGAGGGGCTTGCTCGGCTACACGCTCGTAGTCGATGGGGGAGTCGGGGGTCGGGACGCGAGGGGGAGCGCTCTCAGGGCGCGACGATGGGGCAGGCTCGGAAAGGGGGTCAGGGTACACCAACTCTGGTGTCTGGGCGCAAAGGGGGGCAGAACGGACCGCTACTTGCGTCCGTATATCAAACTCCTCGTACTCAAGAGGAGTCGCAGGGCGGGGGGTGACGGGACGGGTGAGGGGTGATGGAAGCCCGGAATGAGGAATGGGGGTCCCGCGGATATCGGTGGCGACGTACTCAAACTGTACGTCGGTCGAGGAGCCTTGTACAAACTCTTGTATAAGGCCGAAGGGGGACGCGATGGGAATGAAAGGCGATGGAAGGCGAAGGGGGGGGGTGGTGTCAGCGATGGGAGGTGACGGGGGGCGGGGGGTAACGGTGGAGCGGAGGGAAGAGTGACGACGAGGGGGGCGAGGGTATTGGTGGTCGTTTTCCTCGAAATACGACCCAGAATCTCCGTCCCACTGACCAAACTGCGAGAAGTCGTAGTCGTAGTCAGACACTGGGAACACCCGGGGTCAGGTCTAATTGGGTTAGACTGTCCAAGTGTGATGACTCACTGTCACTCGACAGGGAATCACGACGGGTTCAGAAGACCGGGGGTGGTGGAGAACGCGGAGCGGAGCACAGAGACTACTGTGATGGAACGCTTTGGCTCAACCGTCAGAACTGGCGCGACGGCTCAGGGAAAGTGGCGCTTAGTGACAAGTCGTGCTTGACAGCTGAAGGGGCACTAGTGCTCGAGAGGCGGGAAGAGGCAAAGGGAGGATGTCACAAGTGGACAGTCTGAGGGACTGTCCGTTCTATTGCGCTGGCTTATATACCCAGAGGGATGGTCTGTGCGTAAGTTTAGGGCAGGCTTAAGGTCTGCCCATGGGTACTGCGGAATACTGCGGAATGGAACATTCCGGTAACATCTAAATATAGTGTCCAATGGGAAAATCAAGATAGTGTCGTACGACTGCTCCACAGTCGATGACGCCATATGACGTGACTGCTCCGCAGTCCAATCAGAATAATCGTAGGAGTGGTACGACTGCACCGCAGTCGAGTTGGTCATAGTGATTTGACTGCTCCGCAGTCCAATCAGATAAATCCAAGGAATGGTACGACTCTCAGTCGTCAGGTGACTTGATAAATGATGGGAGATCACGTGACTCATCACGTGATCGTCGGAGTACGAAATTCAAACTCCGATTTCGGATTTCCCCTTTAGGAAGGTGATTAGATAAGACCGGGCCGGTGCGGACCGGTCTTAGACGCCCGAGTCACGACCCAAGTTTCTAGGTTCGTGACAGCCAGACTGATCTATTTCGATGCGTCTGAGGGAGCAGTCGCGCACAATGCGCATACCAAGATATGATTCTATCTCCCTGAGATCTGTCATCTCATAGCGTTCAGAGAGATCTGACTTTAAACGCTTAATCCTCTCCAGAGAGGCACCCAAGATTGTGATGTCGTCAACGTAAACGATAACGAAGAGTGGTCCATCCCCCTCTCGTTGAGGCAACACATATATGCCTGCATCGGCGAACGTCCGCTTGAAGCCAAGTGCAAGGACCACTCCATGGAATTGCAAGTTCCATGCACGGGAGGCTTGTTTGAGACCATATATCGCCTTGACAAGGCGACATACCTTCGTCTCTGCACCAGTGATGGTGAAACCTTGTGGCTGCTCCATGTAAATCTCCTCATCAAGCACGCCATTGAGGAACGCAGACTTGACATCCATCTGATGGATGTGCCAGTCCTCCAGCACAGCCAACGCCAGAAGCAATCTCAGCGACTCAAATCGTGCGATGGGAGAGAAGGTTTCATCGAAATCTATGCCAGGGATCTGCGTAAATCCCTTTGCCACCAAGCGAGCTCTGTAGCGGCCATCCGCTTTGAGCTTGAAGACCCATTTGGATTTTACTGCCTTACGATTAGGCAGGAGATCCACTAACTCCCATGTGCCATTGTGGGCGAGCGCATCCATCTCATACTGACACGCCTTAGTCCACTCATCTGCATCTGCAGACCGCATGGCCTCTGCATAGGATGCAGGGTCTCTGCCAACATAGGCCACAGCTAACAGTTCCACATACCCCAGTCGCCTGCCGCACAGTGCCACATTGTCCCCACTGTAATAGCGAGGGTTGGGCACAGGCACACGGCTAGAGCACCTTGGTGCATTGTCCATTTCGCGCAACAGCTGACTTCGCTGTGCACGAGCCTCGAAACCTCCCGGCATATCCGGTGAGGGAGGTGGAACATGGTGCATAATGCGTGTTGCACTTTGGCACGGCAGTGGTGAGGTGGGAGTGACTTGCTCACGCTTTGGAGTCGTGGGCAGAGTGGGCAATGCAGGTGGTGGTGGTGGTGTGTGTGGACGCTCTTGTTTTGGGTCTAGGAGTTCTTCAACATCCTCCTCCTCACTACTGCTGGAGTGTGCAGGGGAGGGAACTCGCTGTGGTGGTAACGCCGACGTGCTAGGTACGGCAATTACTGGTGGAGGTAGTGGTTGTGACACCACTTGAGAAGGTTGTGGGTGTGGCTCAGCACCCTGGAGGGACGGGAAGCTGCTCTCGTCAAATGTCACATCCCTGGACAATCTGACAGAGCGGGTTTGGCGGTCCCAGAGCTTATAGCCCTTAGATTCGGGCTCAAACCCAATAAGCGTGACCTCAATGGCCTTCGCATCCAATTTGCAACACTTATCAGCAGGTACGTGCATGTACCCCTTGCATCCAAAGACGCATAAATGTGAGACATCTGGTACTTTGCCAGAATACCAGAGCTCATAAGGTGTGCGCCACTTAAGCGTACGGGTGGGAGAGCGGTTATAGATGTGTACCACTGTGCTCATAGCATGCTCCCAGAAGCCTTTAGACATGCCAGCTGTGTGTAGCATGGCCATTGCCTTATCCATAATGGTGCGGTTAAACCGTTCAGCTTTCCTGTTCGACTGTGGTGAACCTGGCATCGTAAGGTGATGCTCTATCCCCCTCTGCTTGAGTATGTCCTGCACTTGGCTAGCCATGTACTTGCCACCGCGGTCAGAGTGGAGTGCACGCAGTTTATGGGACATCTGGGTTTCACCCCAGGCCAAATACATCTGCAGTGCTTTCACAAACTGATCCTTTGACTTAATGAAGTATACCACTGCGAACTTAGAGTGGTTGTCTATGAAGGTGGCGGTGTAGGCAGAGCCTTGCAGGGACTGAGTTTGCATAGGACCAGCTAGGTCACTGTGCACAATCTCAAAGATACAGGTTGTCCTCTTGGTGGAGGATGCAGAGAAGGGTTGGCGAGTTGATTTGCCTAACTCGCACCCACGACACACACCAGTGTGCATGGTAGAGCTGTCAATGTCCATGCCAGTAGTGGCAGAGGGACCGTACGACTTGAGAGCAGCAGAGGAGATGTGTCCCATGCGCTGATGCCAGATATCAAGAGTGGTGGCAGCACTTTTGACGTGAGCATTTAGGCCAATCCTTGAAGCGTCCAACCAGTACAGGTTGTCTTCCAAGTAGCCAACAGCTACACAGCTTTTATTGACAGATATTTTAAAAGAGCCACTGTCAAAGGCCACTTCCGCACCCTTTTGTGCTAGAGCACGCGTCGACAAGAAGCGTGTTTTCACCTGTGGTAGGTGGAGCACATTGCTTAGGGTGATAGGAATGCCCTGGCTCGTAGTGAAGACGACGGAGCCTACACCAACTTGGTCAATTGTGGACTTATCCCCTAGGTGCACACTGCCTTGACATGGGGTATAGTCCTTGAAGTCAGACCGATGTGGTGTGATGTGGTGTGTTGCACCACTGTCCATCATCCAACGCACACGCAAGGCAGCATACAAGGCAACTCCAACTGTATTTGCGGCCCAATCAATGGCCGGTTCATCACTGACCTCCTTAATGGAGGCGGTGGTAGGTATGAGTACATGAGAGTTGGCAGCCTTGTTGCCAGTGTCCTTTAACTTCCCCGCAGCTTCATCCTTCTTCCTCTGCCTGCAGTCAGGCTTGATGTGCCCCTTCTTGTTACAGTAGTGGCACGTAAGCTGAGAGTGGTCTTTCTTCTTATGGGCACCACCACTAGGCTTGATAGGGGCAGCCTTGTTGAGCGAGGAACCAGAGGGGCCAGAGCGGCGCACCTCCTCCAAAATGATGCACGCAATTATTTCAGCGTGCTTGAGCTTGGAGGGTGCGCCACTGGCGAGGATGGTAGATGCCAGAACCTCATAGGAGGCTGGCAGGGCGTGGAGGAGAATGAGACAGAACTGGACGTCAGTGACACCCATCTGTGCGTTGGAAAGGCCGACCCGCAGCTCATTGAGCTTGGCCAACTGGGAGGCCATGGGTGTGGAGTCGTCGAGGCGGGCTTGAGTTAACTGGATCCATAAATTAAAAATGGTGGTGCTGCATGAAGCACCAGCATATACATCCTTCAGCTTGTCCCACTTCGCAGCGAAGGTGGGATAGGCATATGGGTCGGCAACAAGGGAGTATACGTCTGGCTTAAGATATAGGTGGAGGTACGCCTTAGACCGACGCTGGATGGATTCCCACTCTTCAGGGGAGACTCCAGTGGGAGGGGCATGACAGGTGAACACATCCTCAGCCTCATGTAGAGTGAGGATGGCCTCAAGTGTCCCAGACCACTCATTCCAGTGAGTCCCATCGAATTGCTCAAGACGAATGCCAGAAGGCATGCCAAAGGTTGTGGAGTACGCATTAGAGATGCATGTTGAGGGTGTGGACCCAGAAGTGATGGGGGGCAGGCCAGTTGAGGCACCTGCCGCAGCTCCTGCAGCCGCACCAGTGGTGGCAACACCGGTGGGCGAGGCAGCGCGAGAGGAGTGTGTAGACGACATGGGGATGATTTATCTGTCGCCGAGGAGCAGTGTCACGGACGCGTATATTATCTTCCTTATTTTTCTGTATTTTTACGGAATTATTTAAGGAAGATATAAAGGGACATCGTCAGTCACATGTTGCCATCATGTGCACCTACAAGCACGTGACCATGGGATAGTTGCACCCTTAACGGGACAACCCAATCCGGTCACATTCCATTTACGTACGGACTCTAGTGATTGGTAGATAAGGAAGGAACATTCTAGATAGTTCTAGAACACGCTTAGTAGTTTACGCTTACTCGCTGTACTAGGTTTTACTCAGCAAAGATAAGCATCGCGTCAGCGCTATGACAGTGCATCAGTCAGCACAATAGATAGCGCTATTATTAGACACGACGCGTCAGCTCCTGAGTCATGGAGTCTTACTGTACACTCAGTAATAGTGTTTAGACTCAGTTTGAAGCTCAGCACCAGTAGCATATATAAACCCTCCTGTAGTGTCCTGAGTGGAACCAACTTGTCCTCTTGGTTCTCCACTCAGGTGCACACTCCTTTGTATCCCTTACTCCTTACCAATCTAACTTGTCCTCTTGGTTCTCCACTCAGCGTGCCACTGCGTGATCACTGACTATCCGCATCCTTGCATAAAGGATCTGAGCCTTAGTCCCCTCCGCATTGACTGCACGCTTGGCGCATGATTTATCTCCACGTTCAGGTTGAGTGTGCTCACCTGATGGTTCACCTATCCCTTCACACTTGAACTCAACGTAGCGAGGTGTCATACCGCTACAAGCAGTCAGCGACAGTGCTTCTAATAGTTGCAAGATATGGGGGGATACCACTTCCTGTCTGTGAATCTGTAAGGCCAGAACGCTAGCGTGTCCTGCCTCCTGTGGTATGCCAGTGATACAAGGGCTAGGCCCAGGATGGAAGATCCCTTTGCCATACTAGGAGCCAGCTGCCAGCCAGGATGTGTCTAGGACACGGCTCACTAGTTTGCGTCAGGGGGATATGGAATGGATGCTTTCAGAGCCCAAGGCTGTCTACCTCAGCCTCCTCAGCCTGTTGGTTGCCTCATCACCACAAAGGGCTTTACTGAATCCTTTCCCATTGCCGCTACAAGGCAGGTATCTGGTTGCAGAACACCATGAGGTGAACACCCCCCAGAGTCTGAACCAGGTTTTACACTCCCATGGTGAGGAGATCCTGTGCCCAGTGTGGAGCACCAGAGACAGCTGGCACTAAGCTCCACAATACACAGCCCAGTGGGCCATGCACACCTGAATATGTATTTAGGGGCTACCAGACCCAGTCTCCTTGCGCATAGCGCAGGGGCTAGGAAAACAGTAGGGGTGAAAGTAGGACTACTGGGCAGTATGTAACAGGAGGTTCCTCAGCAGGGACCACTGGCGCCCCAGTGTCCACTGCCTTGGGCAAGGCTGGTGAGGCCCCAGACAGACCTTAGCCTGGTGTGTGGTCCTAAGAACACAGTGACCAGCCAAGTGGAGTGGCTAGGGCACCAGGGCCCATAACCTGATGAACAGCGCACATGAAGGGATCATACTCACAGTGAACTGGTGACTGTGGTGAGATATGAAGGTGAGCTTAAAGCAGCAACAGAGAGATCTTGCAGGTGAAGCAGATGGGTGTCTGGCACACAACAGAGGAGAACTGATGTTTATACATGAGAGGAGACATACCTGGCACACAACAGATGAGAACTGATGTGGACCAGGAGCGTACAAGCTACACTACTTATACAAAATCACAAGGTGACGCAGGTAACACTGGGTCACAGTAAATACAAGGAGCATTGTTCTACAGACGGACAAAGGAGTGGACGTTCTGAGAACAAGGGACAAGAGAACAAGAAGAGTCTAGACTAATGATATCATACTGACATCATAATAAGGATAAAACAAAGGGAAACTACAAGAGCGTTGGGAACAACGCAAAGTCCGGATTCTATGATGTCATAGTGTACAGTGATGTCATAGATAAGTAAATACAACAAGTCCGAGATTGTGTGATCATAATAATCTAATCTACATGAGTCCTGTATATCTTATCTACAGCAGTCCATATCTGATTGTCCTTTGAGCCACTAAGTGCGCAAGGGTCACTTATCAACACAAAAAAGGGTAACTCTGATGGCAACCCTATGTGTGCTCTTATTGATTCACTCTGGAAGAAGCCATGCTTCATGCCTGGGAAGTCCATGGCCAACATTGGTTTAGTCACCAAAGAACCACCCATCCTGGCTGTGAAAGGTAAAAAACCTCGTGCTCAATGCATTCTTATCTCTAATTTCCTCTCACACCATCTCATATCAGGGACATCTCACTCCAAAAATGTTACCCTGCCTCTCTGAAACTACCCTGTTTTACCACAATTTCAGACTCATCCAATCAGTTGCCCACCCCATCAACAAGTCCAAATCTGGCATCTGTGTCAACTGGGCCACCAAGGTTGCCAACACCAACTTGTCCTTTACCCTCACCACAACTCCTGCTACAAGCCACAGCTCAACTGGAGGGCTGGGAGCATTTGCTCCTGGTAGTTCCACTATGACCCAAAGTGGGCTCCCCCAAGGGGCATACCAGAAAGGCCTTGACAACAAGGTCAAAGTCCTTCATTACCAAGCCTCTTTGCCCAGCCTGGGATCAGTCATGCTAAAGCAGGTAAGTCATTTTTTATTCCAAGGAGTTGATCTCACAATGGCACTGGCAGGGACTTCTGAAACATGATCTCGACACCAACATCAGGATAACCCATGTTTTACCTATTTGTACTTTCTGTTCTTTTTGCTCTTTTAGCAACACTGGATGGGAAATACACTTTTACCATGGACAAAATTTAGGAATATCCAATACCAAAAGGTATTTTTTGTCCACAATTTCTCATACATAAAATGTTGATAAGGTAACTAAATATTGTCAATGCAATTTCAAAGCACAATATGTGGACAATATAAATTTCCTTTTCCATAATATTTTCAGAATATTATAGAGGTTATACTATGTATCTTGTTGAAATATTTCATATGGTAATATCTTGATAAAATGTTTTTGCAGTTGAACCCTGTACCTTGCCTGGACCCTCTAAACTGAGCCACTGTAGCATTTTATAAAGATATTACCAAGTGAAATATTTTAAAAAGATACATAATATTACCTCCATAATATTCTGACAATATTATGGAAAAGGAAAATTTATTGTCTACATATTGTGCTTTGAAATTGCATTGACAATATTTAGCTACCTTATCAACATTTTATATATGAAAAATTGTGGATAAAAAATACCTTTTGTTATTGGCTATGCCTAAATTTTGTCAATGGTAAAAGTGTATTTTCCATCCAGTGCAAGGGAAAAAAGGACCCTTTCAGAAAAGTACCAACTACTTAAAAAAAGAAATCCCCTCTTCTTTTTCTTTACTTTTCCTACTTTTTAGGCATATTTCTAAGGAATTTTTGGATTTTGGTCCAATTTATTACCATATATGGAAATTCTCAGACCAAAAAAATAAAGTTTGGTCCAATATTTCCATTTTTGGACATTTTATTTTGTCAATTTTTGGTCATTTGGTACTCTACTTATCCTTTACTTTTTTTGGCAGCTCAGCAAGTAAAAAAAAAAGAAAGAGGGATGTCTTTTTCTTACTTTTTCTACTTGTTTTCTGAAAAGAATGAAAAAGTATGGAAAAGTATGAATAAGTAAATACATGGTTTTCCTGATGAAGCCTTGTTGAGGACAACAAAGACATTCACATGTGCCTTGTGGATGACTAATAGAGGGATCAAGTAATGCTCATCTATAATAGCTTCCTTAGATACTTTTTTGTTACAAACTGCAAACCACAGTGGCTGCAGCATCTGGTGTCACACGTGGATGATATATGATTGTTATATATAAAATTTCATCACTGGATTTTACTGGAATAGCCTGGGGAAGACACCTTGAAAGGCCTGGAAAGTGACCAGGAATTCACTCAAATTTCCTGGAATTATTTCACCAAAGCAAAATCCCAGCATGCAAAGCAAATCTAAGTAAAATCCAGGACAAGGACCTACTGTATTTTACTTGATGAACATGGTCCTGGCTTTCACTTGATTGGGTCAAGGATTGGGTATCAAGTCAATTTTAAGTAATATCCCAGAACATGTTCGAATGCTGACGCCAGTTCAACACCAGTTACCAACAGAACTATAACGCTGGACACATACCGTATGGAGGCGATCACTGCGCGCAAAGCAGGGTTTTCAGACCAATAAAACCCATAGAAAACCCTATGGAGTGTTAAACATAACCACTTATCAAGGGTTTTTTTAGGGTTTTCTAAGGGTTTTATGTTGATAAGTGACCTGTGCGCACTTAGCGGCTCAATGGACACGCAGATAACGGACTGCTTTAGATTAGATATACAGGACTTGTAGATTAGATTACTTTTGATCTTTACAATCTCGGACTTCTTGTATTCTCTTATCTATGACATCACACATGTACATGACATCATGGACCACTCTGGATTGGCCTTGTACTACGTCTATGTACTTTTCCTTTGTTCTTATCTTTATTGTGATGTCACTATGATATCATAGTCTGGACTCTTCTTGTTCTTTACGCCTTATTCTCCTATCAGTCCACTCCTTTATCCGTGTACAGAACAATGCGCCTTGTATTTACTGTGACCTGCTGTTACCAGCGTCACCCTCTGTAGCAGTATAAGTAGAGTACTTTGTACGCTCCTGGTCCACATCAGTTCTCATCTGTTGTGTGCCAGGTGTTGATAAGTGACCTGTGCTGTAACGTTCCACCGGACATTCCTTCTTGTACTGCGGACAAGGCTTTCGGGACGACCCAACGATCACCGGGATATGTCGAAGTCACGTGCTCGATCTTGTACTAGCTCGATAACGAGGCGTAGTAAGGTTGCCCAAAGGATACAGTAGGCGATGAAGAGAGCAAGTCGAAGTTGATATGATAGAATGGTCGGCAAGACAGCACAACCAAAGGAGAATGATGCAGCACGTTCCTTGAACGGCAGAGGTAAAGCGGAAAGGAATGGATAGAGGCCTTGCGGTGATCTCCCAGCTAAGGACAGTTCAACAGATGTATAGGCACCAAGGGTAGCTATCAGCACTCGACTGGCAAGACAGCGCAGAGGAGGCACTACAATGGGTGGTATAATCCAAGAAGTCAAGCTTAGGTCTTCAGCGACCATAAGCCCCAGTCTATATACATGTCCAAGGAGGTTTGAACCCCAGCTTGGAACTCCGAAACCCTAATATCCGGATCCTAGGAATGAGTCACAAACGAGTCAGAGATAACAATCAACCAATGGCAGTAGGGCGCAAAGGTATGAGTCAGAGATAAGCATCCGCAGCTGTATGAGCGCTGCTTCCATCCAATCAGAACGCAAACGTGTACAATCCATCAGAATCAAGGCACAATCGATCAGGCACATACAAGTCATCACAAACATGAGGCAGTCGAGACCGGTCCAGGCACAAGCTCATCTGGACCCTTCTGGTGCGAGTCTAGCCAGGTCACGTGCCAGGGTCACGTGACGGGCGCTTGATGTAAGATCACGTGTTCTACTCCCAGTATTCTTGAGCGAATCCGTGGTAGTTGGGAAGGTCACGTGACTTAGCTGGTTGTTGGGCGTATGAAGCCACAAGTCCCATAACTTCAACCTCTTCTTTGGCATAATCAGCACGTGATCGTTTCACGGCGGTGTTCCGAGGTCGTGCAGGGGTGTTCGGGGGAGCGGTTACGGGCGAAACCGTAACATGTGCGCACTTAGCGGCTCAATGGACACGCAGATAACAGACTGCTTTAGATTAGATATACAGAACTTGTAGATTAGATTATTTTGATCTTTGCAATCTCGGACTTCTTGTATTCTCTTATCTATGACATCACACATGTACATAACATCATGGACCACTCTGGATTGCCCTTGTACTACGTCTATGTACTTTTCCTTTGTTCTGATATCACTATGATATCATAGTCTGGACTCTTCTTGTTCTTTACGCCTTGTTCTCCTATTAGTCCACTCCTTTGTCCGTGTACAGAACAATGCGCCTTGTATTTACTGTGACCTGCTGTTACCAGCGTCACCCTTTGTAGCAGTATAAGTAGAGTATTTTGTACACTCCTGGTCCACATCAGTTCTCATCTGTTGTGTGCCAGGTATGTCTCCACTTCTCCAATGTCACATCAGTTCTCATCTGTTGTGTGCCAGACACTACCTCTGCTTCACTTGCTTGATTACACTCTGTTGCTGCTTCCAGCCACCTTCTGTATCTCACCACAGTCTACCTTGTCACTGTGAGTATAGTCCCTTCATGTGCGCTGTTCATCAGGTTATGGGCCCTGGTGCCCTAGCCACTCCACTTGGCTGGTCACTGTGTTCTTAGGATCACACACCAGGCTAAGGTCTGTCTGGGGCCTCACCAGCCTTGCCCAAGGCAGTAGACACTGGGGCGCCAGTGGTCTCTGCTGAGGAACCTCCTGTTCATGTACTGCCCAGTAGTCCTACTTTCACCCCTACTGTCTTCCTAGCCCCTGCGCTATGCGCAAAGAGATTGGGTCTGGTAGCCCCTTAATACATATCCAGGTGTGCATGGCCCACTGGGCTGTGTATTGTGGAGCTTAGTGCCAGCTGTCTCTGGTGCTCCACACTGGGCGCAGGATCTCCTCACCATGGGAGTGTAAAACCTGGTTCAGACTCTGGGGGGTGTTCACCACTATGGTGTTCTGCAACCAGATACCTGCCTTGTAGCGGCAATGGGAAAGGATTCAGTAAAGCCACTTGTGGCGATGAGGCAACCAACAGGCCGAGGAGGCTGAGGTAGACAGCCTTGGGCTCTGAAAGCATCCATTCCATATCCCCCTGACGCAAACTAGTGAGCCGTGTCCTAGACACATCCTGGCTGGCAGCTGGCTCCTAGTATGGCAAAGGGATCTTCCATCCTGGGCCTAGCCCTTGTATCACTGGCATACCACAGGAGGCAGGACGCGTTAGCGTTCTGGCCTTACAGATTCACAGACAGGAGTGGTACCCCCCATTATATCTTGCAAACTGTTAGAAGCACTGTTGCTGACTGCTCCTCGGCGATAGATAAACCATCCCAATGTCTTCTGCACACTCCTCTTGCGCTGCCTCGCCCACCGGTGTTGCCACCACTGTGGCTGCAGGCACCATGGCAGGTGCCTCAACAGGCCTGCCTCCTATCACATCTGGGTCCACACCCTCCATGCGCCTCTCCAATGCGTATGGCACAACCTTTGGCATGCCTGCGGGCATCCGCCTTGATCAATTCGATGGGACACACTGGAACGAGTGGTCCGGAACGCTGGAGGCAATCCTCACCCTTCATGAGGCTGAGGACGTGTTTACACACCATGCCCTGCCAACTGGAGTCACGGCCGACGAATGGGACTCTATCCAACATCGGTCCAAGGCGTACCTCCGCCTATACCTCAAACCAGATGTATACTCCCTTGTCGCTGATCCCTATGCCTACCCCACCTTCGCTGCGAAGTGGGACAAGCTAAAGGATGTGTATGCTGGTGCTTCGGGCAGCACCACCATCTTTAACTTATGGATCCAGTTAACCCAAGCCCGCCTCGACGACTCCGCACCTATGGCCTCCCAATTGGCCAAACTCAATGAGCTGCGGGTCGGCCTTTCCAACGCACAGATGGGTGTCACTGACGTCCAATTCTGTCTCATTCTTCTCCACGCCCTGCCAGCCTCCTATGAGGTTCTGGCATCTACCATCCTCGCCAGTGGCGCACCCTCCAAACTCAAGCACGCTGAAATAATTGTGCGCATCGTTTTGGAGGAGGCGCGCCGCTCTGGCCCCTCTGGTTCCTCGCTCAATAAGGCTGCCCCTATCAAGCCAAGTGGTGGTGCCCGTAAGAAGAAGGATCACTCTCAGCTTACGTGCCACTACTGTAACAAGAAAGGGCATATCAAGCCTGACTGCAGGCAGAGGAAGAAGGATGAAGCTGCGGGGAAGTTGAAGGACACTGGCAACAAGGCTGCCAACTCTCATGTACTCGTACCTACCACCGCCTCCATTAAGGAGGTCAGTGATGAACCGGCCATTGATTGGGCCGCAAATACAGTTGGAGTTGCCTTGTATGCTGCCTCGCGTGTGCGTTGGATGATGGACAGTGGTGCAACACACCACATCACACCACATCGGTCTGACTTCAAAGACTATACCCCATGTCAAGGCAGTGTGCGCCTAGGGGATAAGTCCACAATTGACCAAGTTGGTGTAGGCTCCGTCGTCTTCACTACGAGCCAGGGCATTCCTATCACCCTAAGCAATGTGCTGCACCTACCACAGGTGAAAACACGCTTCTTGTCAACACGTGCACTAGCACAAAAGGGTGCGGAAGTGGCCTTTGACAGTGGCTCATTTAAAATATCTGTCAGTAAAAAATGTGTAGCTGTTGGCTACTTGGAGGACAACCTCTACTGGTTGGACGCTTCAAGCATTGGCCTCAATGCTCACGTCAAAAGTGCTGCCACCACTCTTGATATCTGGCATCAGTGCATGGGACACATCTCCCCTGCTGCTCTTAAGTCGTACGGTCCCTCTGCCACTACTGGCATGGACATTGACAGCTCTACTACGCACACTGCCGTGTGTTGTGGGTGCGAGTTAGGCAAATCCACTCGCCAACCCTTCTCTGCGTCCTCCACCAAAAGGACAACTCGTATATTTGAGATTGTGCACAGTGACCTAGCCGGTCCTATGCAAACTCAATCCCTGCAAGGCTCTGCATACACCACCACCTTCATAGACGACCACTCTAAGTTTGCAGTGGTGTACTTCATTAAGTCGAAGGATCAGTTTGTGAAAGCACTGCAGATGTATTTGGCCTGGGGTGAAACCCAGACGTCCCATAAACTGCGCGCACTCCACTCTGACCGCGGAGGCGAGTACATGGCAAGCCAAGTGCAGGACATTCTCAAACAGAGAGGAATAGAGCATCACCTTATGATGCCAGTGTTGCGCAGCAATGCACGCAGTGTACAGGTAGACCCTTACCTGAATAGAGAGCTTAGACGAGGCTTAGAGTGAAGCAGAGGAAGCTCAGAGTGGGGTGGAGAGAGATGTGTATAGGTACTCGCTCCTATAGTAGGATTTATATACTCTATGGTCCACCCATGTCCGTTTGGGGAAAAGTGATGAGTAGAGGCGTCCACAATATCGCGTTTTCAGTGTCGCCTAATGTCTAATCACCGGTGGACTCGGAATAATCCCTTAAGGGGATTCTGTACGTATACCGTATGACTAAATACTCCGAATTACGTGTATAGCATAACTAATCGTACTGTCATTCCTACGTAATGAGCCTTATAGTAAGTATTACGGCTCAACAGCCAGGTTCACCACAGTCGAACGGGAAAGCCGAGCGGTTTAACCGCACCATTACGGACAAGGCAATGGCCATGCTCCACACAGCTGGCATGTCTAAAGGCTTCTGGGAGCACGCTATGAGCACTGCGGTACACATCTACAACCGCTCTCCCACCCATACACTTAAGTGGCGCACACCTTATGAGCTCTGGTACTCTGGCAAAGTACCAGATGTCTCACATCTACGCGTCTTTGGATGCAAGGGGTACATGCACGTACCTGCTGATAAGCGTCGCAAATTGGATGCGAAGGCCATTGAGGTCACGCTTATTGGGTTTGAGCCTGAATCTAAGGGCTATAAGCTTTGGGACCGCCAAACCCGCTCTGTCAGATTGTCCAGGGATGTGACATTCGACAAGAGCAGCTTCCCGTCCCTCCAGGGTGCTGAACCACACCCACAACCTTCTCAAGTGGTGTCACAACCACTACCTCCACCAGTAATTGCCGTACCTAGCACGTCGGCGTTACCACCACAGCGAGTTCCCTCCCCTGCACACTCCAGCAGTAGTGAGGAGGAGGATGTTGAAGAACTCCTAGACCCAAAACAAGAGCGTCCACACACGCCACCACCACCACCTGCACTGCCCACTCTGCCCACCACTCCAAAGCATGAGCAAACCACTCCCACCTCACCACCGCCGCGTCAAAGTGCAACACGCATTATGCGCCATGTCCCACCTCCCTCACCGGACATGCCGGGAGGTTTCGAGGCTCGTGCACAGCGTAGTCAGCTGTTGCGTGAGATGGACAATGCACCAAGGCGCTCTAGCCATGTACCTGTGCCCAACCCTCGCTATTACAGTGGGGACAATGTGGCACTGCGCGGCAGGCGACTGGGGTATGCGGAACTGCTAGCTGCGGCCTATGTTGGCAGAGACCCTGCATCCTATGCAGAGGCCATGAGGTCTGCAGATGCAGATGAGTGGACTAAGGCGTGTCAGTATGAGATGGACGCACTCGCCCACAACGGCACATGGGAGTTAGTGGATCTCCCGCCTAATCGTAAGGCAGTAAAATCCAAATGGGTCTTCAAGCTCAAAGCGGATGGCCGCTACAGAGCTCGCTTGGTGGCTAAGGGATTCACGCAGATCCCTGGCGTAGATTTCGATGAAACCTTCTCTCCCGTCGCACGATTTGAGTCGCTAAGATTACTTCTGGCATTGGCCGCGCTGGAGGACTGGCACATCCATCAGATGGATGTTAAGTCCACGTTTCTCAATGGCGTGCTTGACGAAGAGATATACATGGAGCAGCCACAAGGTTTCACCGTCGCTGGTGCAAAGACGAAGGTGTGTCGCCTAGTCAAGGCGATATATGGTCTCAAACAAGCCTCCCGTGCATGGAACTTACAATTCCATGGAGTGCTCCTAGCACTCGGCTTCAAGCGGACGTTTGCCGATGCCGGCGTATATGTGTTGCCTCAACGAGAGGGGGATGATCCACTCTTCGTTATCGTTTACGTTGACGACATCACTATATTGGGTGCCTCACTGGAGAGGATTAAGCGTTTGAAGTCAGATCTTTCTGAACGCTATGAGATGACAGATCTCGGGGAGATAGAGTCCTATCTTGGTATGCGCATTGTGCGTGACCGCTCCCTCAGACGCATCGAAATAGATCAGTCTGGCTATGTCAAGGATGTCCTTGAACACTTTGGCATGTCTGATGCCACTCCACACTCCACACCCTTGCCCGCTGGTGCTGACGAGCACCTTCATAAATATACGGGTCAGGCTACTGCCTCTGACATTACGCACTACCAGTCACTCATTGGTAGTCTGCTGTACGTTCAGATTGGTACTAGACCGGACATTTCCTTCGCTGTGTCACGTCTGGCGCAGTACGCAGCAAATCCTTCACCACAACATCTGCGGCTTGCGCAATACGTTCTGGCTTACTTAGTAGGCACTGTGGACATGCGGATAGTCTACGATGGCACCAGTGGAGACGGCCTTCATGGCTACTCTGATTCTTCCCTGGGAGACCAGGTTGACGACAGACACTCCACTTCAGGTTATGTGTTCCTTTTAGCCAATGGTGCAATAAGCTGGTCTTCGCGAAAGCAAAAGACAGTGGCCCAAAACACTACAGAGGCGGAATACATGGCCATGACCGATGCGGCCAACCAAGCCGCTTGGTATCAGAGCTTCCTTGCGGAACTCGGGTACAAGGTCGACAACCCCATCCCACTGCATGGTGACAACAAGGGTGCCATTGACTTGGCCTTGAACCCTGTCACTGGGAGGCGATCGAAGCACATTGCCATTAGGCATCATGTCATAAGGGAGTACATCGAAAAGGGGACCATCACCCTTATTAGAACCCCTACTGCGGAAATGGTTGCGGACAGCTTCACCAAGTCACTTGCGCGTGTCCTGCTGCAGCAACACAATGTTGACATGGGCTTGTGCTAGTCCCAGATTGCTGATCACGGGGAGATGTTGATAAGTGACCTGTGCGCACTTAGCGGCTCAATGGACACGCAGATAATGGACTGCTTTAGATTAGATATACAGAACTTGTAGATTAGATTATTTTGATCTTTGCAATCTCGGACTTCTTGTATTCTCTTATCTATGACATCACACATGTACATAACATCATGGACCACTCTGGATTGCCCTTGTACTACGTCTATGTACTTTTCCTTTGTTCTGATATCACTATGATATCATAGTCTGGACTCTTCTTGTTCTTTACGCCTTGTTCTCCTATTAGTCCACTCCTTTGTCCGTGTACAGAACAATGCGCCTTGTATTTACTGTGACCTGCTGTTACCAGCGTCACCCTTTGTAGCAGTATAAGTAGAGTATTTTGTACGCTCCTGGTCCACATCAGTTCTCATCTGTTGTGTGCCAGGTATGTCTCCACTTCTCCAATGTCACATCAGTTCTCATCTGTTGTGTGCCAGACACTACCTCTGCTTCACTTGCTTGATTACACTCTGTTGCTGCTTCCAGCCACCTTCTGTATCTCACCACAGTCTACCTTGTCACTGTGAGTATAGTCCCTTCATGTGCGCTGTTCATCACCAGGTATGTCTCCACTTCTCCAATGTATCATCAGTTCTCATCTGTTGTGTGCCAGACCACATCTGCTTCACTTGCTAAGATCTTACTCTGTTGCTGCTTCAAGCCTACTTGCATATCTCACCACAGTCTTCCCAGTCCACTGTGAGTATGCCCTTCATGTATGCTGTTCATCAGGTTATGGGCCCTGGTGCCCTAGCCACTCCACTTGGCTGGTCACTGTGTTCTTAGGATCACACACCAGGCTAAGGTCTGTCTGGGGCCTCACCAGCCTTGCCCAAGGCAGTAGACACTGGGGCGCCAGTGGTCTCTGCTGAGGAACCTCCTGTTGCATACTGCCCAGTAGTCCTACTTTTCACCCCTACTGTTTTCCTAGCCCCTGCGCTATGCGCAAGGAGATTGGGTCTGGTAGCCCCTTAATACATATCCAGGTGTGCACGGCCCACTGGGCTGTGTATTGTGGAGCTTAGCGCCAGCTGTCTCTGGTGCTCCACACTGGGCGCAGGATCTCCTCACCATGGGAGTGTAAAACCTGGTTCAGACTCTGGGGGGTGTTCACCACTATGGTGTTCTGCAACCAGATACCTGCCTTGTAGCGGCAATGGGAAAGGATTCAGTAAAGCCACTTGTGGCGATGAGGCAACCAACAGGCCGAGGAGGCTGAGGTAGACAGCCTTGGGCTCTGAAAGCACATTCCATTTCCCCCTGACGCAAACTAGTGAGCCGTGTCTTAGACACATCCTGGCTGGCAGCTGGCTCCTAGTATGGCAAAGGGATCTTCCATCCTGGGCCTAGCCCTTGTATCACTGGCATACCACAGGAGGCAGGACGCATTAGCGTTCTGGCCTTACAGATTCACAGACAGGAGTGGTATCCCCCATCCATATCTTGCAACCATTTTGAAGCACTATCGCTGACTGCTCCTCGGCGATAGATAAACCATCCCTATGGCATCATCTAACAACTCTTCTCGTGCTGCCTCGCCCACCGGTGCTGCCACCACTGGTGCGGCTACAGGTGCCACAGCAGGCGGTTCACTGCCACCTGCTTCTGGGTCCACACCCTCCTCGCGTATTGCAAACGCATACGGCAACTCCTTCGGCATGCCTTCAGGCATTCATCTTACCCGATTCGATGGGTCCAACTGGAACGAGTGGGCCAGAACCTTGGAGGCTATCCTCACGCTGCACGAAGCTGAGGATGTGTTCCTCCTCCAAGTCACCCCCTCAGGAGTCACCTCTGACGAGTGGGACTCTATCCAGCGTCGGGCAAAGGCGTATCTCCGCCTCTACCTCAAGCCCGACGTCTACTCCCTCGTTGCCGACCCCCTTGTCTACCCCACCTTCAAATCGAAGTGGGACAAGCTGAAGGACGTATATGCTGGTGCTAGCGGCAGCACCACCATTTTCAATTTGTGGATCCAATTAACCCAAGCCCGCCTCGACGACTCCGCACCTATGGCCTCTCAATTGGCTAAGCTCAATGAGCTACGGGTCGGCCTTTCCAACACACAGATGGGTGTCACTGACAGCCAATTCTGTCTCATACTTCTCCACGCCCTGCCAGCCTCTTATGAGGTTCTGGCCTCTACCATCCTCGCCAGTGGCGCCCCCTCCAAGCTTAAGCACGCTGAAATAATTGCGCGCATCGTTTCGGAGGAAGCACGCCGTACTGGCCCCTCTGGATCTTCCCTCAACAAGGCTGCCCCCATTAAACCTAGCAGTGGCACACGTAAGAAGAAGGATCATTCTCAGCTTACTTGCCACTACTGTAATAAAAAGGGGCATATCAAGCCTGACTGCAGGCAGAGGAAGAAGGATGAAGCTGCAGGGAAGCTTAAGGACACTGGCAACAAGGCTGCCAACTCTCATGTATTAGTACCAACCACCGCCTCCATTAAGGAGGTCGATGACGAGCCCACCATTAACTGGGCGGACAATGCAGTTGGAGTTGCCTTGTATGTTGCCTCGCATGTGCGTTGGATGATGGACAGTGGTGCCACACACCACATCACACCACATCGGTCTGACTTCAAGGACTACACCCCGTGTAAAGGTGCTGTGCGCCTGGGTGATAAGTCCACAATCGACCAAGTTGGTGTAGGCTCCGTCGTCTTCACTACAAGCCAGGGCATTCCTATCACCCTAAGTAATGTGCTGCACCTCCCACAGGTGAAAACACGCTTCTTGTCGACGCGTGCTCTAGCACAAAAGGGTGCAGAAGTGGCCTTTGACAGTGGCTCTTTTAAAATATCTGTCAACAAAAGTTGTGTAGCCGTTGGCTACTTGGAGGACAACCTATACTGGTTGGATGCTTCAAGCATTGGCCTCAATGCTCACATCAAAAGTGCTGCCACCACTCTTGATATCTGGCATCAGCGCATGGGACACATCTCCCCTGCTGCTCTTAAGTCGTACGGTCCCTCTGCCACTACTGGCATGGACATTGACAGCTCTACCACGCACACTGCTGTGTGTCGTGGGTGCGAGTTAGGCAAATCAACTCGCCAACCCTTCTCTGCGTCCTCCACCAAAAGGACAACCCGTATCTTTGAGATTGTACACAGTGACCTAGCCGGTCCTATGCAAACTCAATCCCTGCAAGGCTCCGCCTACACCGCCACCTTCATAGACGACCACTCTAAGTTTGCAGTGGTATACTTTATTAAGTCGAAGGATCAGTTTGTGAAAGCGCTGCAGATGTATTTGGCCTGGGGAGAAACCCAGACGTCCCATAAACTGCGTGCACTCCACTCTGACCGCGGCGGCGAGTACATGGCTAGCCAAGTACAGGACATTCTCAAACAGAGAGGAATAGAGCATCACCTTACGATGCCAGGTTCACCACAGTCGAATGGGAAAGCCGAGCAGTTTAACCGCACCATTACGGACAAGGCAATGGCCATGCTCCACACAGCTGGCATGTCTAAAGGCTTCTGGGAGCACGCTATGAGCACTGCGGTACACATCTACAACCGCTCTCCCACCCATACACTTAAGTGGCGCACACCTTATGAGCTCTGGTACTCTGGCAAAGTACCAGATGTCTCACATTTACGCGTCTTTGGATGCAAGGGGTACATGCACGTACCCGCTGATAAGCGTCGCAAATTGGATGCGAAGGCCATTGAGGTCACGCTTATTGGGTTTGAGCCTGAATCTAAGGGCTATAAGCTCTGGGACCGCCAAACCCACTCTGTCAGATTGTCCAGGGATGTGACATTCGACAAGAGCAGCTTCCCGTCCCTCCAGGGTGTTGAGCCACACCCACAACCTTCTCAAGTGGTGTCACAACCACTACCTCCACCAGTAATTGCCGTACCTAGCACGTCGGCGTTACCACCACAGCGAGTTCCCTCCCCTGCACACTCCAGCAGTAGTGAGGAGGAGGATGTTGAAGAACTCCTAGACCCAAAACAAGAGCGTCCACACACGCCACCACCACCATCTGCACTGCCCACTCTGCCCACCACTCCAAAGCGTGAGCAAGCCACCCCTACCTCACCACCGCCGCGCCAAAGTGCAACGCGCATTATGCGCCATGTCCCACCTCCCTCACCAGATATGCCTGGAGGCTTTGAGGCTCGTGCACAGCGTAGTCAGCTGTTGCGCGAGATGGACAATGCACCAAGACGCTCTAGCCGTGTACCTGTGCCCAACCCTCGCTATTACAGTGGGGACAATGTGGCACTACGCGGCAGGCGACTAGGGTATGCGGAGCTGCTAGCTGCGGCATATGTCGGCAGGGACCCTGCATCCTATGCAGAGGCCATGCGGTCTGCAGATGCAGATGAGTGGACTAGGGCGTGTCAGTATGAAATTGACGCACTCGCCCACAACGGCACATGGGAGTTAGTGGATCTCCCGCCTAATCGTAAGGCAGTAAAATCCAAATGGGTCTTCAAGCTCAAAGCGGATGGCCGCTACAGAGCTCGCTTGGTGGCTAAGGGATTCACGCAGATCCCTGGCATAGATTTCGATGAAACCTTCTCTCCCGTCGCACGATTTGAGTCGCTGAGATTGCTTCTGGCGTTGGCCGCGCTGGAGGACTGGCACATCCATCAGATGGATGTCAAGTCTGCGTTCCTCAATGGCGTGCTTGACGAGGAGATTTACATGGAGCAACCACAAGGGTTCATCACCACTGGTGCAGAGACGAAGGTGTGTCGCCTAGTCAAGGCAATATATGGCCTCAAACAAGCCTCCCGTGCATGGAACTTGCAATTCCATGGAGTGTTACTTGCACTCGGCTTCAAGCGGACGTTTGCCGATGCCGGCGTATATGTGTTGCCTCAACGAGAGGGGGATGATCCACTCTTCGTTATCGTTTACGTTGACGACATCACTATATTGGGTGCCTCGCTGGAGAAGATTAAGCGTTTGAAGTCAGATCTTTCTGAACGCTATGAGATGACAGATCTCAGGGAGATAGAGTCCTATCTTGGTATGCGCATTGTGCGCGACCGCTCCCTCAGACGCATCAAAATAGATCAGTCTGGCTATGTCAAGGATGTCCTTGAACGCTTTGGCATGTCTGATGCCACTCCACACTCCACACCCTTGCCCGCTGGTGCTGACGAGCACCTTCATAAATATACGGGTCAGGCTACTGCCTCTGACATTACACACTACCAGTCACTCATTGGTAGTCTGCTGTACGTTCAGATTGGTACTAGACCAGACATTTCCTTCGCTGTGTCACGTCTGGCGCAGTACGCAGCGAATCCTTCACCACAACATCTGCGGCTTGCGCAATACGTTCTGGCTTACTTAGTAGGCACTGTGGACATGCGGATAGTCTACGATGGCGCCAGTGGAGACGGCCTTCATGGCTACTCTGATTCTTCCCTGGGTGACCAGGTTGACGACAGACACTCCACTTCGGGTTATGTGTTCCTTTTAGCCAATGGTGCAATAAGCTGGTCTTCGCGAAAGCAAAAGACAGTGGCCCAAAACACTACAGAGGCGGAATACATGGCCATGACCGATGCGGCCAACCAAGCCGCTTGGTATCAGAGCTTCCTTGCGGAACTCAGGTACGAGGTTGACGACCCCATCCCACTGCATGGTGACAACAAGGGTGCCATTGACTTGGCCTTGAACCCTGTCACTGGGAGGCGATCGAAGCACATTGCCATTAGGCATCATGTCATAAGGGAGTACATCGAAAAGGGGACCATCACCCTCATTAGAACCCCCACTGCAGAAATGGTTGCGGACGGCTTTACCAAGTCGCTTGCGCATGTCCTGCTGCAGCAACACAATGTTGACATGGGCTTGTGCTAGTCCCAGATTGCTGATCACGGGGAGATGTTGATAAGTGACCTGTGCGCACTTAGCGGCTCAATGGACACGCAGATAACGGACTGCTTTAGATTAGATATACAGGACTTGTAGATTAGATTACTTTTGATCTTTACAATCTCAGACTTCTTGTATTCTCTTATCTATGACATCACACATGTACATGACATCATGGACCACTCTGGATTGGCCTTGTACTACGTCTATGTACTTTTCCTTTGTTCTTATCTTTATTGTGATGTCACTATGATATCATAGTCTGGACTCTTCTTGTTCTTTACGCCTTATTCTCCTATCAGTCCACTCCTTTATCCGTGTACAGAACAATGCGCCTTGTATTTACTGTGACCTGCTGTTACCAGCGTCACCCTCTGTAGCAGTATAAGTAGAGTACTTTGTACGCTCCTGGTCCACATCAGTTCTCATCTGTTGTGTGCCAGGTATGTCTCCACTTCTCCAATGTATCATCAGTTCTCATCTGTTGTGTGCCAGACCACATCTGCTTCACTTGCTAAGATCTTACTCTGTTGCTGCTTCAAGCCTACTTGCATATCTCACCACAGTCTTCCCAGTCCACTGTGAGTATGCCCTTCATGTATGCTGTTCATCATTTTATTGGTCGGAAAACTCTGCTTTGCACGCAGTGGATAAAATTCCTTACAAAACTCTCACTTGCGCTTCCACCGTTGTAGCGGGCAGTGGTCACGTGGAATCGCATGTTTCTGACGGAGAATGCATGGAAGCCTCCATCGATGGTGAAGCGTTCAAGTTGTCATTATGCCGCTAGACTTCGATGTTTGGACGACGTGGCTCTGGGTACTCTCACTCCTTTTATCCTGATCTGATGCCAATGACGACGCAGTGTTTCATCTGAGGGTGGCGACGCTGGCGGAGTCATGTCGGCCCAGAATGTCGAGATTCATTTCATCACTGCGACGTACACATGATAGGGCTGCCATATCGTGATGACGCTTACAAGGGTTGTCCGGGAGCGTTTCTTGTTGAGGTATTCCCATAGATGTTGCAGATCCCTGAAAGGTTCGTCCTCACATCCACGGGGTGTATCGTTCGCTTAGCTCTATAGTATTTTGTCAGATTCGCAAGGTGGGGGTATGATGGTGATATTTCGAGCACGACAAAACCATGTTCGGGGAAATTCTTGATCGTGCTCGAAGTGACGTGGTAAGCACAGACGCAAAGATGATTAGTCGAAATGTGCTGAATCAGTTGAAGGACTCCGAACGGCCAAGTTTAAGTGCTGCGCTCATCAAGAATTCTGACCGCAACCCGCTTTCTAATCAAGAGATGGATTGACCCCTTGCAACATTTTAGCACGTCTTACTCTTTCGTTGGCCAGAATCCCTGTTGAATCCCCATCTTCTGACAGCGCTGCTGGCGCAGAGACGACGTCAACTACGATGTACTGGTGGGCACTCGCAATGGTTGCGAATCCGGAAGTACAAAGACGCGCGCAAGCTGAGTTGGACACCGTTGTCGGGCGATCGCGTATCCCGACATTTCAGACGCTCCGAACCATCCGTACATACAGGCGGTGGTCAAAGATACTCTCCAATTGCGTCCACTTCTTCCGTTATCTCTCCCCCACGCCACGACAGAGGACGACTGGTCCAACGGGATGTTCATCCCTAAGGGAACCATACGCCTTGCAAACCTCTGGCAGTATCACCGTGACCCATCTACTTATGGTGAGGATGCCGCGAGCTTCACACCTGAGCGGTTCCTGGACGCGCAAGATTATTCCCGGTCCCGCGGAGACGCGTGAGGAAGAGCACAGTACATATGGTTTCGGGCGGCGTATTTGCGTAGGGACATATCACCAACAACTCACTCTTTATCTACGTGGCCACGGTACTATATGCGGCGACCCTCGAATGGGTTCGTGATCAAGACGGAAAGGAAGCCCCTCTTGACACCGACACGTTCGTGGACACTGGGATGGCTTTGTGTGTCCCATACCCCTTCATCGGGCACGAGCGCTGAGGCGCAGCGACTGGTACACTACAGCAAGCCAGCCCTATTCGAATGCAAAATTACATCTCGCTTTCCAGAGGCACATTCGATACTGACGGCCGAGGGGAGCTGCTCAAGATATGAACCCTGGCTTTCGGTCACTTCGGAGCTTCGTAATTGCGTTATGTTTCACGTGTGCAATTTGTGATCTCTCCTGCCGTTATTCTATCCATTAACTGGAATGATTGGGTGGCACAAAGCACCATGACCATAATGATAGAGCCATACCCTCGAATGGAGCGTGGACATGTTAAATAATGTAGAGTGTTGTGCTCTTGACAGTGTTCTATATCATGATTTGATGAATCGTTACTATACGGGTTGCACCATGAATTGAACCTCTGCCCTCGGGCTGTCTTTTATGATCTGCACTATGCATGTCGACGTCAACAGGTGTTCCCAACCGTTAGCATCGGGCTTCTCGAGATGACCAGCACACTCTTCGAGCCAACGGCAGTATCATGCCTTCGTCTTCTCGCTTTGGTCTTCTACTATACTCTCCGAGAACAGTCTCGTTCTGCCATCACAAAAGTATTTGACCGCGCTCATGGACTGAAACTCAGAAGGGAAGGACGAGTTGGAGAAAATCCTAAGGTATGACAACATCGACTGGAAGCCAAGCCGTGCATATCATTCCCTTCTTGTTCATGGCAATTTCATTAGTAACCCAGAGACTGTGAGTGACGTCCTTTCGTTCTCACATCTGACATCTTCGTAGACAGACAGAGGCCGCTCGCGCTTGGGATCCTATGCTTTAGTCCGGACACACATCGACTTTAGGAGGGTTGATAATCGACCCTTCCAGATATCTCGACTTTTATATAGACAAGGAGGCGGTCAGTCGCTTTCGTGGTGACTTGTTTCTGTGGAGCTCGGAGCTGATACTCTTCAGTAACTGGATATCCCCAAGAAACACAAAGTACGTATCTCCGCAGAAGGCCAATTTTTTGAGCAATGGATCGAGTGGAGTGGATGTCGAGTTCCGAACCCTGGAGGAATCTGTTGAGCCCCCAACCCCGATTACCCCAAAGTTCATGCTGCCTTAGCTAAAGTTCTGCATTTCTGAGGGTTTACTAATTAGCGGTAACTTACATGGAAAGTGTCGAAAGGGAATGCTGACATAGAAGGACCCCTTCCATGGCACTCACGGCGGCGCCTGAACTGGGAAACGGACTTCGCGTCGCATCTTCGGTCCAAGTTAGCAACCTTAGAGTATTACTGTCAGCGCTTTGACTTTTTCACTGTTCTTGGGGCTCCATCATCATCCCGAGGAGTAGGCCTTCGCACTGCCTTTTCTCATGGCCCAAATCGGCAGAATCATACCGCCTTCCGGCACCCCTGGTCAGATACGGCGTTTGACACCGTGTGATGGGATGAAAGGCCCGGTGATGTCCACTTGAATCCGACAAGCGCGGGTCAGACGAACAAAACGAGCAGTGACCTGTACTCTACTTATGGGATGTTCTTGTGTTCGCAGAGCATCGGTCGATCATTGATCATAGACAGTCCCGCGCGGACACGCTCGAGTCGTTTCCGCGGCCCGGGTCGCGGTCATCGACCTGACAGCGTTTCAACCTGCAACGTACTTTCTGTAGAGTTTAGGCGCAGAGGGAGACTAATATTATGGGAACGCGAGAATGATGGAGGTCCCGCTCTCTCATGTAATATATGGCGATTATATAATCTGTCGGTCTATCCTCGGTTTGCCGGACTGTGTCCGTTCCGGGCCGAATTCCAACTTTCTTACCGACGGCTATGATGGCTATCAAGTTTGGAAGGCAGGCGCGACCAACTGCCTAATGCAAAAATCCACCTGTTCTGTTCAGTAGTTGCGCCCATACAGTACAGCAATGTGACTGATGGAAACAACGCTGATAGAACGCTGCTGTTCGCACCGACGCCCATGCCGTCGTTTGTTCATGTGCCCAATGGCTAGGCGCTTGCGCCGTTACATTAGGCCTATCTCTATACGAGCAACGCTTACTTGTAGTCCCCCAACTATACTTCTGGCACTTCATGACGAGCGAAAGTTTCATTCCTCGTCTGGGCCACATGCGCTACGACTTCCCCTCGTTGAATTCTGCTCCTCTCACACTTCCCGTTGGTTTGATTGTAGGTATTGTGGTTGTCTTGGTTGTTCGGTATGCCAAGAGCCCCTGGCGCCGCGTTCCCCCTGGTCCCAGTGGGTTTCCTATTCTCGGAAATGCCTCCAAGCTTCGGGATATGGCTTGGTTGCTGGGACAGAATTGCAAGAAACAATTTAGTATGTCCGCTTCTCCTACTGGTCATGACATTTGTTTTATCGGAGGTATACCCCAGATGAGATAATGTACTGTAATGCTCTGGGTCAGCCCGTCATCGTCATAAACAGCCACAAAGTGGCCGCCGAGCTCCTTGGTCGGCGCGCGAACATTTACTCTGACCGTCCCCGCCTCATCGTTGCGAATGACATGCTTTGTGGGGGTTTATTATATGCGTTCATGCCATACGGGGACCTGTGGGTGCATCGCTCTCCTCTAGAATATTTGACAAGAACGTATTATCTATAGTTGGCGTCGGACCCGCCGTGCAGCACACGAAAGCCTCACAAGGTCGACAGTTCGTGACTATCATCCAATTCTCCACAAGGAGGCAATCCTTCTCGCTTCCGCCCTTCTTGACAGCCCCGTGGCCCGGGAGAAGCATTTCCAACGCTCTGCGGCTTCCGAGACCATGTCCATCTTATATGACTATCCAACGCTTGAGACGGAGAATGACAAAACCCTCAAAGAGATCCACGCCTTTAATGACTATGTCTCGGAGGCTGCTGTACCTGGGGCACATCTAGTTGAGCTATTTCCATGGATGATGCACATCCCCGATAGGTATGTATTAGTTACCAGGCCCTTATTTTCATACTGAATATTGGGTCAGCCTTGCAAAATGGAAGCGTGAGGGCAAGCGATATTTCATTGGATACACAAACATGTTCGAAGGGCTTTTTAATAATGTTCGCGCGGAGATTGTGGGTAACTTACCTTTGGCTGACATCTTTATATATTCGGGGTTCACTGAGTCTTCACACCACAGTCCAAAGGGTCGGATCGTCCAAGTGTCAGTGCATCACTCATTAAGAACTCTGAACGAAGTGGGCTTTCCAATCAAGAAATGGCCTGGCTAGTGGGATCCTTATAGTGCGTTCTTAACTCATGTCGGCCAAGAGTTTTCTTGTGGACACCATGCACAGTTCTGCAGGAGCAGAGACGACATATACCGCGATGAATTGGTTTGTACTTGCGATGATAACGCAACCAGAAATACAGAAACGCGCGCAATCTGAACTGGACGCAGTCGTCGGTCGGTCTCGTACCCCAGCTTTTTCGGATGCTCCAAGTCTTCCCTATATACAAGCAGTAGTCAAGGAAGTTCTCCGTTGGCGCCCCCCGCTCCCATTATCTATCCCCCATAGCACAACAGAAGACGACTGGTACGATGGAATGTTCATCCCGAAAGGGACAATATGTCTTCCAAATATTTGGCTATGTCACCACGACCCGGCGTTCTATGGTGAAGATGCCGCGAACTTCAATCCAGGGCGGTTCCTGGATGTTGAAGGAAAGACTGCAACAGGACCACAAGAGTCGCGAGACGACGGGCACAGTACATACGGCTTTGGGAGGCGCGCCTGCCCTGGGAAGCATGTTGCCAACGATTCTCTTTTCATTTTCATAGCCACAGTTCTATGGGCTTCAAACCTCGAGCGGGTTTACGACCAAAATGGTAAAGAGACTCCGCTCGATATGCACTCATTCATATACAACGGGGTAGCTTGGTGCGTTATCATCATTTTTGTGTCACAACGAGTGTTTGGACTTGTACGCTGCAGCAGACCAGTTTCCTACGAGTGCACAATTAAGACTCGGTTCCCCGAGGCGCTCTCGATTCTGGCAGAGGAAAAAGAATTGCTCAAGGCATGATCCGCAAGGTCTACGAGGACCCGAGGATACTTGCAGAGGTGTTGGATGGCGGTATGATTCCACTCATAGTCGCCGTGATGGTGGTGCTTCCTAGCGGCGATAACCCCTTGGATTTTCCTCTACATTTTACAGTACTGTAACTCAGAGTCGTGGTTGGAAAGCGAGAGGCACAGCGCCCCCAACAACACGTTGTAAACTGTAAACTGGGTTCGTAGTTCGGTTACATTGTAGATTCGGATCGCGGGCCCACCTAAAATCTGTATAGGGTAGATTTCTTGCATATCTTTGATGCGGACAACCGATTTGGAGTTAGCATAGGCCGGAGTTTGAAGATCTGAAGTTATACGTCGCCTAACTTACAGTACTACCGTAGTAATTTTATTTGGAATCTGTTATCCGAGGCTTTCCCACGTTCCTGACTCCGAGCTGAGTCATCTACTGCCAGCTTGTACCTGAAGACCATTTCCCATGACGCTGTTCTCTGGGGAGGTCCCTGAAACGCGCCCCTGAAACGCACCTATCATTCCACTGCCAAACTTCCCGGACCCCTGTTTGAAGGTTCGGTCGGCCAGGGTCCGTGTGGCCCCAGTTCAGCCTTATTCCAGGGTTTTTTTTTTTTTGCCACCGCTTAAGGGTCACTCCGCTCGACCAGCACTTGAATGAGCCTAAACTGGGGCTGCACGGACCCTGGCCGACTGAACCCTCAAACAGGGGTCCAGGACATTTGGCAGTGAGATCTCTTTGGGGGTCATTGTAAGAACCAGCCCAAATTGGTCAGCGGTGAGGGTGTTTAGGATTTGGTATGCATAAAGTATGACGCGTACAAATACCCGAGTATCACACACGAAAATAATAATCAAACATATCCACAACTATTCCAGTCCCCGGCGTGCAGCAGAACTTTACAGTCATGGCTGCTTTTCTGAATTGCTTGTTACTGTATCACAAGCGATATCATCTGCGCCACAGTCTTGGCATTGCTCCGAGTCCTGCAATACGTGACACTGGTCCTACCGTCACGCTTGCCAGTGACGGGGACACATTCATGGGTCTTCCCCCGACCACCGTCATGGCGCTGGCTTAAACTCCTGGTCTTCCCTGATAGACCCGCCGAACTGGCCTTCACTGACAGAGTTGGCGACTTGCACTTCCGTCTTCCCCAGGCGCTTGACTCTTACCCTGGTACACATAATGCTTCCGCGTTCGGTCTTTCGTGCCCCCAACAAATTGGCCTACTTGTGGTACCGGACGGGTTACCTCAAGAGACGGTCGATTACCTCTCGAGCGTCACCGGGCTCACAATGGAGGCGAAGACTGTGGGGAGACATTGCGGACGCTCCGTGCCATACAGAGAGCAGTTCTGATAATAGTTGTAGGTTTGACTCTCAATGTCGTTGCACCATCCCAAGTCAGAAATGGTTCAAGGCTCCCGGTTGTGGTTGTGTATACTCTGCGATTGACGTGCTATCACTTGTGCCAATAGTAATAACCCACTTTGGAAGTGGATATATGGTTGTGCGACCTACGCAATATCTTTGACGTGTTGCTCTCGTTGACATAATTTATTACTGCATGGCGCCTTCCGAGTCGAAACCGGGTCGTCAACGCTGTACGGTCACATTTGTTTATTCCATCATTCGTTTCCTGGGAAAATAAAGAAGTACACAGCTACAATGGCGGTGTCATAGTTAATCGCTCAATTACACTGAGGGCCTGTGATTTATGTCAGCATGAACTATCGGTGAGAACAACATGAATCTTGACATAAATCGTTCTTCGTCTTTTGCCGGACCCTCATCCTCTCCTCTTCTCAACGTTTCAGGTAGTGGTTTGCGGGCCCGTCCCGGCCTGAAAGCCTGCCATTAGGCTCGTCTTAGGGGGGCTTCAGGCCCAAAGTTTACAGAGACTGGGACTCTATTCGTGGGCCTCACCGTCTTGGGCCAGTCTCGGCCTACTAGCCCCGGCTGGCCGCGTCTTTATAGTACCACTATTGAATTATAACTACCAGTTCTCTACGAATATCTGACAGTTCTATGCACACATTAAACTCGATCTCATGCTTCGCCATCGTCTCCCTGAGATCATCGTGGTCGTCCTCCTAGCCAAAGGCGGCGGTCCGCGGCTTCATGGGTCAGCGACTGATGTGGTGTACTTCACGGCGCGGTCTGCCTTGCGTGATGGTACTGAAGCCTTGCACTGGGTTGCATTTTCTGGGCGCACTGTTGCGGGGCTCGGAAACGTGTGAGCTCGTACGCGGGGTCCTCATCGTCACCTAGACGGGTCGCAGAAGGCTGCACGGTTGTGGTGCTGTTGTCAGTACGCTTGCACTTGAGGTACTTCACTGGGTGGCACTCTTCTCCTAATGCAACGTCGCACTTGTCGTGCGTGCCTTCGCGGGACTTCGAAACGCAGGTACTGATGCTCGGAATAGTACTGAACCCTTGCGCGAGCCGCAAAGGTCCGCGTGACGTCGGCACCGTCGCTGCTGCCGGACTTGTAATGCTCCTCGTTGTAGGTTGCCGCCAATCCACTGGTGTCATGCACGTTGCTACGTGTTCTGTAACCGTCGCCGTGAGTAATGAGTGCTGTCACTAAGCTGTGAACGCGCCGTGGGTATCCGCACGCAGGTAGCGCTGCTGATAAGGCTTGTACTTGCGCTCCTTGTTGCCCTTGATGTTGTTCTTGACTAAGTTGCTCTTTGGGTGTGCCGCGGACGTCTGCGCAAACGTGGCGCTGCTGTTGGACCTCGTGCTTGTGTCCTCTTCGCATTGGAAGTTGCTCTTGGAAGAACTGCATCATGCTATTTCGCGCATGCTGTCGTGGGGTCTGTAAACGTAGATCTTAACGCCGACCAGATTCGTTTTGAAGCAGCCCCAACCCTCCTGCCCTCCCAACCGCCCTCCATGCATGTGTGGCATTACTTGAACTCTTTGGTGACGCGACATAGATGTGTGTACGATAGCAGTAGGTGCAGGTGAAAGCAGGGTGTGCGGGCTTGTGAGTTGTAGCCTCGTGGGCGATGACCCAGGGCCGCCTGTAGAAGATACAGAAACAGCAGAGCTCCGGTGAGCTCGGGCTCGCAAACAAGAGCCGAGCATCAGGATGTACCCCTGGTGTTTAGATACATGAGCCGCACACCACACGCCGCCATATGTCGAGGTCCTGGTGGCATGCTTACCCTTGTCACGGTCATGCAGATGGGTTGACGACGTGACACGGCCCTGGACCAGCTATACAAAAAAAAATATTGAAGTCAATAATAAGACTTCGTAGAAATCGCAACTCAACTGTACTGGACGTGGTGAACTGTGAGAAGGGTTCACATCCAAAGTCCTGTTGACACAAGGGGGTGATGGGGGAAAAGAACTTGAGGAACAACAAAACGGACGGAAGGAGATACTGGGACAGAAATGGGGTGGATGAAGTTGAGAATACCGTAATAAGTGGATACAATGGCGAAGGCAAGGATGACGTTTCCAGAGGTGTGGGTCATGCAGTTCAAGTTCCGAAGGCGTGGATGCAGTTTCGAAGCACGAATCCTAGGTTGCGAATCCCAGTGGATCTTGAGCCCAGGACGTGCGTCCCCAACAGTTGAGGCCTAGGACGTGGGACCGTCGGAGCCGAACGCCAAAATTGAAGACTGGGCCATGAGCCCTGCCAGGACCCACTCTCGTCCCAGTCCCGTCCCGGTTTCGGACGGCCGTCTTAGGCTGGCTTTAGGCTTTGAAGCCGAGCCCGCAAACCACTAGTTTCAGGTGCGTCTGCTCCTCGAGCGGATTCTAAGCAAATTAACGCCTTGCTAGCCTTCGGACGCTTGATCGGATGAGTTCATGATCACGCGAATTCCCGGCTGTGATGCTAAACCTACAGTACGTCTGACCCACTTGACTCATATCTGACGTCTCATTTATCGTACATAGAAATACTGCCAAAATGGGGAAGTGGGGGGGTCAGCTTACCACCAGCTCAGGCAATGAAACCATTTGCGGTATGATGGTGCCAAGGACGACGCCCATACAACTCATGCAAGCCTGAGTCACATGCGAACTGAGGTCCTTTATGGTATTGCTTTTTAATCAACTCTTTTTTGACATCCGGGTGCAGGACCCTATATGGCACTAAACATTCCGAGTCATTTTCCTTGAAAGTTTCAAGTCAGACCGCGCAATTTTTTGGTACGGCAAAGTGCGCCTTTCTACGAGTCAAAGAAAAAACGCACTTACTTAAAGACTTATTTCGTTCCTCATGACCCTGTTCAGAGGTCTTTGGAACTCGCTAGGTATTCTCTCTGGCGGTCATGGCCTTTCTTCGAGAATTGCTTGTCTTCATCTGCGCCGCGACTGCTACAGTTTTGGCCGCCCCTGCAATACCTGCTACTTGTCCTATCGTTACGCTTGACAGGGGCATGTTCATAGGAACAACAACCGACGGCGTAAACAGGTTCCTCGGCATCCCCTTCGCCCAACCACCGTCTGTAGTGCAACTCTCCGTCCTCCCTGACTGACCCGCCGAACTGGCCTTCATTGACAGAGTTGGCGACCTGCGTTTCCGTCTTCCACAGGCGCCTGGCCCCTACTCTGGTACACACAATACTACTGCGTTCGGTCTTTCGTGCACCCAACAAGCAACTACGCTTGCAATTCCGAATGGGTTACCTCAAGAGACGGTCGACCTCCTCACGAGCGGCTCCGGGGCCACGATTATAGACGGTGAAGACTGTGAGGAGACCATTGTGGACTCTTCCAAGGAGTGCAATTCTGAGGATAGTTGCAGGTTTGGTTCTCAATGTCGTTGCACCATCTCAGGCCGGACGTGGTTCAAGGCTCCCGGTTGTAGTGGTGTGTACTCTGATTGATATGCTATCGTTTGAGCTAATACTAATAATCCGCTTTGGAAGTGGATATATGGAGGTGAGACGTCCTTAACCCGTTGTTCTCACTAACATAATTTAATTCCACATAGGGAGTTTCGAATTCGGGTCATCAACATTGTATGGTTTTTTCATCTTTCGTTTCCTGGGAAAATATAAAGAAATGCACAGCTACGATGGCGGTGTAATAGTGAGGCGCTCTATTGCACTGGAGGAGCCTGTGATATACGTCAGCATGAACTATCGGTGAGCACAACACGGATCGTTCTTCATGAAAATCGTGACTTTGCGGGAATCCCATCTTCTCAGTCTTTCAGGTGCGCCTGAGCCTCAGGTTGGTTCCGGTTTTTTTCTAAACGAATTCGACCCTTTCTAGCCTTCGGGTTTCTGGCCAGTCAAGAAGTCAAAGACGCTAAAGTTGGCAATCTCGGGCTGTGGGACCGTGAGCGTTCGGGCAGTCGGCATAATCAGCATCGTAACGTCTGGCTTTTCAGAGCGTCTGGCACTTCGTTGGGTACAGAAGTATATTCACGCATTTGGTGGAGATCCATCGAAAGTGACGATGTGAGTGGAGCAGCCCCTTAACGCAGAGTCTGCTGACATCTTTCAGCTGGGGTGAAAGTGCTGGCGCAGTTTCGGTATCACTCCAGATGTTGGCAAGTGGTGGGAATACCGAAGGCCTGTTCCGCGCAGCATTCATGCAATCTGGATCGCCCACGCCGATTGGTGATATCACCCATGTAAGGATATGCTCCCCGGATCTGCCCAATTCTGAGCGATCTTGTAGGGTCAAAAATATTACGACGACCTGGTTGAACGTACTGGTTGTTCGGGCTCTTCCGGTACCCTAGCATGTCTGCGGGCAGCACCATACGAGAAGCTGAAGGCCACTATTGATAGCTCCAAATTTCGTAGTGGCCAACTAACTAACCCAGAGTCTCTTACGATCGCCTGGCAGCCTCGTGCAGATGGCGTTTTTCTGGCGGATAATCCCCAGAAACTCATCCAACGAGGTAAAGTTGCCAGAATCCCGTTTGTCACAGGGGTCTGCGATGATGAAGGGACTATTTTTGCTCTTTCTGCGTCAAACCTCACGTGAATACTCGATGTTTATGGCACGGCTTATGACGTTAGACTGATCACACCGCAGGATCGAAGCGGACCTACGCAATTACTTAACAGAATTCTTCTTGCCCAATGCAACGGATGCAGAACTGGACGAGTTGCTTACACTGTACCCCCAGGATGTCACTCAGGGTTCGCCTTACGACACGGGCATCCAAAATGCGTTCACCCCACAATTCAAACGCCTTGCTTCGATCTTGGGTGATTTTGGGTTCCAAGTACCACGCCGCTTTTTCCTGAACAACTTGTCGAAAAAGCAGAATACTTGGTCGTTTTGTATGTTGCGCTTGTTTCTCCGCCTCCACGTGCGTCCATTCCACTCACACGTCGATTCTCACACAGTAAGTAAGCGCCTGAAGTCGCTGCCTGTACTCGGTTCGTTCCACGGGTCCGATAATCTGAACATCTACGGCGGGGGAGACCTGACGGACTACCTAATCCATTTTGCTACGAATCTGGACCCCAATGGTGGATTGAGCCTCCAATGGCCGCAGTATACCGCCTGGTCGAGGCAATTGATGACGCTCGTTGATGGTCAAGTCACCAACAGAACTATAACGCTAGACAGGTACCGCATTGAGGGGATGGACCTCCTTACGAATCTGTCACTTGCGTACCCGCTGTAGGCAACTCGGATTTAAAGGCCCGGGGATGCGATTAGGTAGAATCGCGTTTGGGACATAATTTCTTTTCTCGCTGTGGATAATAATAGAATCGTGTAGTCTTTCTCAAATGAAATGTCTCTCCGTTGCCGTAATACGCTGCTGGACCTTGACGTCTAGACTGCGTATGTTATCTGAGGCAGGACTCTGGAATGGCACGGTTGGGTGTAATGATGTGTGATGGAATTTCCCGAGAGGGATGAGCAAGTAATCTACTATACAACAGAGGGGGGGGGGGGGAAGGAGCTGTTGACTAAGCAAAAACGCGGTGGCTGGCTTCCAACAATGGAGCGGCCGATGCCCCGCCAGGGGCATGGCCGCAGACTATGTCCAAGTGAGGGGCGATCAGGCCATCCACCGGCTTAGTGCAGCCATCAGCCGCCCGTCTCCGAAGATAGGGGCCTGGACAGTCAGACCAGGGGCTGGTAAGGAAATAACGGGAGGTAGCGGTTTTGAACCTGCGAAAGTTCTCATCAGGGGGCTACCTGTTACGATTTCACCCGTAACTATCTCCCCGAACACCCCTGCAAGACCCCAAAACACTGCCGTGAAGTGATCACACACCGAATATGCCAAAGAAGAAGTTGAAGTTATGAGACTTGTGGCAGAACATGCCCAACAACCAGCTAAGTCACGTGACCTTCCCGCCTACCTTGGAACACTGCATGCAAAGCAGGGTTTTCAGACCAATAAAACTGATAGAAAACCCTATGGAGTGTTAAACATAACCACTTATCAAGGGTTTTTTTAGGGTTTTCTAAGGGTTTTATTGGTTGGAAAACTCTGCTTTGCACGCGGTGGAAACGCTCAGGAATATTGGGAGTAGATCACGTGATCTTACATCAAGCACCTGTCACATGACCCTGGCACGTGACTGATGAACAGTGCACATGAAGGGATCATACTCACAGTGAACTGGTGACTGTGGTGAGATATGAAGGTGAGCTTGAAGCAGCAACAGAGAGATCTTGCAAGTGAAGCAGAGGTGGTGTCTGGCACACAACAGATGAGAACTGATGTTACATTAGAGAGGTGGAGACATACCTGGCACACAACAGATGAGAACTGATGTGGACCAGGAGCGTACAAAGTACTCTACTTATACTGCTACAGGGGGTGACGCTGGTAACAGCAGGTCACAGCAAATACAAAGCGCATTGTTCTGTACACGGACAAAGGAGTGGACTAGAAAGAGAACAAGGCGTAGAGAACAAGAAGAGTCCAGATTATGATATCATAGTGACATCACAATAGAGATAAGAACAAAGGAAAGTACATAGACGTAGTACAAGGGTAATCCAGAGTGGTCCATGATGTCATGTACATATGTGATGTCATAGATAAGAGAATACAAGAAGTCCGAGATTGTAAAGATCAAAAATAATCTAATCTACAAGTCCTGTATATCTAATCTAAAGCAGTCCGTTATCTGCGTGTCCATTTGAGCCGCTAAGTGCGCACAGTGTTGATAAGTGTGTAACGCCACCACTGGCGTTAGTCCGACTTGGACACGAAAGGGTGTTCACGACTTAGCAGAATATCTCTTTGGGGTCACGTGACTTGATCACGAGATACACGGCGCTTACGGGCACGTGATCTAAGCGTACACTAGGGCAGGTTGTGCCACTAGGTAATCCGACAATTGGTGAGGACGACTTGCTCGGAACGAGACAAGCGAAATGCGCGCGAAAAGACAAATGAGAGTGGTGAATTGAAGAAGACCAAGATGGCGAATCTTGGTCTTATCAAGCCACTATTTATACATATATGAGGTAGCTTTGAAGCTCCTCCCGAATCTGTGCGACGAATAGCGTATGTAGCTTGAACCCTACTACAACTATCCTAGTGTTGACTCATGCCTTGATGGCATGTGATTGTGCTACGCGCTGACTGATCTCCCTGTCCATGACTCATTACTACTTACTATCGTGGTCATATCCGTTTAGTAAGCGTCCATTCCTGCGGCCATGACAAGTGACCTGTGCGCACTTAGCGGCTCAATGGACACGCAGATAACGGACTGCTTTAGATAAGATATATTGGACTTATGTAGATTAGATTATTATGATCTTTACAATCTCGGACTTTCTTATCTATGACATCACTGTACAATGACATCATGAACTCCTCTGGACTCTTATTGTATTTCGTCCTTGTACTCACTTCCTTTGTTTTATCTTTATTGTGATGTCACTATGATATCATAGTCTAGCCTTTTCTTGTTCTTTGCGCTCTTGTTCTGCTTCTGCACACTCCTTTGTGTCCCTCTATAGAACAACGCTCCTTGTATTGTGTGACTCTGTGTTACTTCTGTTATACTAGTGCCACCCCTCTGTATAGTATAAGTAGAGTACCCTGTACGCTCTGGCACCACACCAGTTCCTCATCTGTTGTGTGCCAGGTATGTTTCCTATTCCTGTATAAACACCAGTTCCTCATCTGTTGTGTGCCAGACACTCTATCTGCTTCACTGCAAGTTTACTCTGTTGCTGCTCTCCAGACACCCTTCATATCTCACCACAGTCTCCCTTGTCCACTGTGAGTATGATTTCTATGTGCTCTGTTCATCACACAGGTCACTTATCAACAGTGACCTGGCTAGACCTGCACCAGAAGGGTCCAGATGAGCTTGTGCCTGGACTGATCTCGACTGCCTTGTGTTTATGATGACTTGTACGTGCCTGATCGATTGTGCCTGGATTCTGATGTACTATACAACGTTCATGCTCTGATTGGATGGAAGCAGCGCTCATACAGCTGCGGATTGTTATCTCTGACTCATACCTTTGCACCTTACTGCCATTGGTCGATTGTTATCTCTGACTCGGTTGTGACTCATTCCTAGGATCAGTGTATTAGGGTTTCGGAGTTCCAAGCTGGGGTTCAAACCTCCTTGGACATGTATATAGGCTCTGGCTTATGGTCACTGAAGACCTAAGCTTGACTTCTTGGATTATCCACCCAGTGCCTGCTCTAGTAGCTGTATAGGCTGTTGGCTGTATACAATTGACATTGTCTTTTGTGCCATTGTAGGGAAGCACCCCGGCACCATCCGAGCTGAGTAATTAGTAAGTGTTGCCTTCCTATTACAGATGTGTATACGGACCGGTCGGATGTGGAAAATAGGAGTTAATCTCTTTCCTCAAAAACATCATCATCGCTGCGCGTCCCTATCAAAGGGATCCTTAATATATATTATTCTCTATAGGTTATGGGCCCTGGCCCCATAGCTTAATACAGCAGGCCAGGAAACATTACTCTACTTGTAACAATATACTCCCCAATGGCAGATCAAGAACAGCTAATCAACCCCCCTGTCGATCCCGCGCCGCCGCAAGGTGTCGAGGATCATCATGTTCTTATTTGCGAGCGTGACACCTCAAATATTCCGAAAGTCGGTGAGCCGCTCGACGACAATAACTGGAGTGTATGGCGAGAGCGCGTTAGGCGCATACTTCACCTACAACGAGTCTTGGCGTATGTCGATGGGACAGTCCCGTGTCCAGAAAACCCAGCAGAGAAAGAAAACTGGGAGGACAACGACAATTACGCTCAAGTAATAATAGTCACGAATATTGCGTCAAACGAGATGATCCATGTCATCAAATGCGATACCGCACGGGATATGTGGATTAATCTTGAAGCAATACACGAGTCCACAGGGCTCGATCACGCCGTCACTGCGGCACAAAAATTATTTGGCAGCAGAGCTGATGAGAATACGAATATCCCTGAGTTCCTGAATACTCTTAAGGGACATTGGGAACATATGAATATGGCAGCAGAGGAGCGATGTCGACTCCCCGACCTATGGTTCAAGGTCGTGATCTGCCAATCGCTCCCTCTTTCATGGGATATATTCGCTAGACAATACGTCGGTGGCCGAATTACTTTTGCAGAGGAGGACCCAAAGAAAAAGCTGACATCGCAGCAATATATTGGGATTCTCAAAGACGAATACATATGATGCCAGGAGTGCGCCCCGAAAGGGGAAAACGTAAGCCAGGTAGTCTCAAAGGGACGAAACCTGAGCAAGCGCCTTGGTAATACCAACAGCTCACAAAACCTCGATGCAAACAGTGCAATCGGCGCAACCACAAAACGGAAGACTGTTACTTCCTCCAGAAGAACAAGTGCACCGTATGTGGTAAATATGGACATCAGTCCAAGAAGTGTTGGAATCGCGAAGGCGAAAGCTCGAAGAGGAAAGCCGCAGATGAGGGTGAACAAGGAACTAGCAAAAAGGCAAAGAATGAGCAGGCGAGCGTCGCAGTCCCTCACGCCGATATTACGACCGACGGAAACGTTGAGTCGGACATCGCAAATGTTGAGTCGGACATCGCAAACATTGAGCCAGACATCGCGACTATCGGCAATGTCCACAAAATGCTCACGTTTGGTGTTGAGGAGAATCGGTTCGAAGAAATTGACGATGAGAATAGCGTCGATAATGAAGAAGTCGTTAGCGTGAACGGAATCGATGAGCATTTGATCTATTATGACTGGCTGGCTGACAGCGCTACGACCTCGCACATCGTCAATCGACGAGAAATATTCACAGACTATCAGCCTCTGAAAAACATATCCGTCACCGGCGTTGGAGGAATCAAAGTTCCCGTCTTGGGACGCGGAACTGTCGAGTTAGTGTCCAAATGCGGCGGCCGCATGTATATCTTGCGACTGCAAAACGCATTACACATTCCGACAAATAGAAATAACCTCCTATCCCTCGGAAAATGGGACAGCGCTGGTGGAACGTGTAAGAGTGGTCAGGGAACGCTCAGTTTGATAGACACAGACGGGGAAACCGTCGCAGAGGGCAATAAGATACAAAATGACTTGTACAAGTTGCAAGTTGAGCCCCGCGTGAATATGGTGTACGGTGACGAATACGAAACATTTGCGTCCAGCGTTACTCCACTCAGTTGGGAAACCTGGCACAAACGATTCGGTCACATTAGCTATAGCGGGCTACAAAAATTGAAAGATAAAAACCTCGTAAATGGCTTCAATGTAGACGTTAATACGCCTAAACCAGATTGCGTCGCGTGCACCGAAGCTAAACAATACGAGGAGCCATACAGTAAGCAGGTAAACAGACAAACAAAACCTGGACAAATGACTCACATTGACGTGTGGGGAAAATACGATGTAATGTCCATAAACGGACATCAATACTTTGTCCTTTTTGTAGACGACGCCTCGAGGTACATGACCGTGAATTTCCTAAAAGGAAAAGACGAGGCGACGCAAGCGGTAAAAGAATATCTCACGTACCTAATAAATCGTGGCAAAACTCCTGGGGCGATACACACAGACCAGGGGAAAGAATTCCTAAACGAGGCGTTAAAGTCTTGGTGCCGCGAAAACCTGCCCAAAACGGCGTTGCTGAAAGGGCAAATAGAACGTTGGTTGAGTTGGCACGTGCGATGAAAAGTGGGCAAGACTTACCCGAGTTCCTATGGGAGCACGTGGTAGCTCATGCGGCCTACATACGGAACCGCTCATATACCAGGACGCTCCAAGATGCGACACCATATGAGATATGGTTTCAACAGAAGCCAGATGTCGCGCACCTTCGGGAATTTGGAGCGCCGGTGTGGATACTCCTACAGGGCCAGGCGGAACAGCAAAAGCTGCTGCCTAAGTCGAAAAAACGGGCCTATGTGGGATATGAAGACGGACCAGGAGCTGTCAGATATTATAACACGGAGACGAGAAAAGTCCTCACCTCCCGTAATTACCGTTTTCTGACTCCTCCTCCTACTAAGGACCCCTCGCCCGATGTGATCGTGGTCGCACCCGATGTACAGCGCGAAGGGGAGAAGGGGAGAGACGCACTGCCAATGGGCGACGTTCCGAAAGAGAGCGGACAGCCTAATAGTGAAGAGGACATCCATGGCGGTGACAGTCTGAAAAGAAAACGAGTAACGGGGCAGGAAGAAAACATACCTCGAAAAACACGAGGGAAGAAAATAGATTACCGTCGCCTAAATGACCCTTTTTCCGATTCGGAAGATGAGGTAAACGCCGCGCAGGCTGAGGCCATGCTCAGTGGGGATGATCCGAAAAGCCTGGGCGAGGCTAGGAAATCCCCCGAGTTGTAACGCCACCACAGGGGCGTTAAGTACGACGTGTACTCCGATAAGTCAACGGGATCGGTTAAGCGCGAACCGGTTAAGGTTCAGTTCAGTGATGAACAAGTATCACTTGGTCTCCCAGGGACACAAGGATATTAGCGGAAGTTCAAGGCTCAAGCGAAAAGGCGAGCGAAGAGGGACTCAAGCGCAAAGGCGAGTCAAAGTCGTTCGTGAGGCAAAGACGATTGTGGTATTACACAAGAAGTCAAGTCTACCGTACAAGCTAGGTAGAGCGTAACTTATATACTGCTACAGGTTGTTTGTGAAGTACAAACATATGACGCGATCCTGAGGTACTGGCCCCAGCGAGCTAATAAGGAAGTGCAAAGGGGAAGTCCGTAAAAAGCACAAGGGAATCCCGCGGGGGCACGCGGGGCTCAAATGACGTCAGCGGGCTCTAGAAGTCACAGCCCTGGCTCCCCTGTGGTCATGGGATTGGTGCGAGATAAGAGGCGGGGATCGAATCGAAGCGGAACATAGGTAAACGTACACGTGAACGCGAGACAAGACAGATAAGCAGATAAGACCTATCGTACAGAAAGATGAGAGTCGTAACACGAGTGGCCCGAGTGGGAACGCGCTATTAAAGCAGAAATCAATCAGCTCGTCAGGACGGGAACATGGTCGATGGTTGACAAACCTGCTGATGCGATCCCAATAGCAAACAAATGGGTTTTTGCTAAGAAGTTTAGCAAACGCGGCGAAATCCTGAAATATAAAGCGCGATTAGTGGCCAAAGGATGTGCGCAGAGGCCGGGGTGAGACTACCTCGAGACCTTTGCACCGGTGGTCAGGATGGAGACAATACGAGCCCTCCTTGCCATGTCAGTGATAAAAGACCTAATTACACAACAAATGGACGTTAAAGGGGCCTACCTGAACGGTGTCCTGAAAGAAAAGGTCTATATGAGACAACCCGATGGCTACGAAGACGGATCTGGTCGAGTATGTCTACTCATAAAAACGCTGTACGGGCTTAAACAGTCTGGGCGGGAGTGGAATCAAGAACTGGATCAGAAATTGCGTAAACATGGCTTCACACGTTTGAGAGCGGATCCATGCGCGTACCTGCGACGAAACGGGGAAAAGCTCGAAATAATAACAGTGTGGGTCGACGACTTGATGTTGTTCGCGTCAACACAACCGCTCATGGCCAAGATGAAAAGTGACTTACACTCCGAATGGGAGGTCACAGACATGGGGGAGCTGGCGAAAATCGTCGGAATAGAAATCACACGAACTGAAAGTGCGATTACAATCTCCCAAACGAGATATGTCGAGGCCATATTACAGCGGGAAGGGTTACAGTGTGCGAACGCAGTGTCGATCCCAATGGACCCGAATGTGAAGCTCGAGCCTAATCCGGACGGTAACGAAGGCGATCGAAGTAATTCGTACACCCGGCTGCTCGGAGAGTTACAATTTCTCGCGAACGCAACCAGACCGGACATAGCGCACGCTGTAAATAGGTTAGCAGCTTATACAGCCAATCCGAGCCTTCAACATACCATTGCGCTCAAGCGTATCTTGCGGTATCTGGCCGGAACGAAAACCTATGGCATAACATACTCAGCTCTAGTGAATAAGAACAGGGAATCTAACCTCTATGCAGATGCCGCATTCGCAAACACGGATGACTGCAAGTCAATATCCGGATACGTCTTCCTTGTGGGAGGCGGAGCAATTAGCTGGCAATCAAAAAAACAGACCGTGGTCGCGCTGTCCTCTACTGAGGCAGAATATATCACCTTGTCAGAAGCGGGTCGAGAGGCCTGTTGGTTGAGAAGCCTGTATGAAGAACTAGGATGGAAACAGGTGTACCCGACTTTGATTAAAGGCGATAACAATGGCGCAATCGCGATGGCGCAGAATCCCCAGTTCCACAAGAGGGCGAAGCACATCGATATACGATGGCACTGGATCCGAGATCTTGTTGAGGAAAATATTATCAAAATCGGAACATGTCGAGATCCAGAGCAAACAGCTGATATACTGACAAAAGCTTTAGCCCGAACTAAATATAAAAAACATGTGGAAGAAATGGGAATGGCACCAATGTGAAGGGGAGTGTAGGGAAGCACCCCGGCACCATCCGAGCTGAGTAATTAGTAAGCGTTGCCTTCCTATTACGGATGTGTATACGGACCGGTCGGATGTGGAAAATAGGAGTTAATCTCTTTCCTCAAAAACATCATCATCGCTGCGCGTCCCTATCAAAGGGATCCTTAATATATATTATTCTCTATAGCCATACCTGGAGATGTCCTCGTCCTTAGCTGTGTGCGCTGTCCTGCCACTGTCCCTTCCTTATCCACTCTACCCTTTTCTCTCTAGCCACCACAGGTGTGCTCATCATCTACTTCTCTCAATTCCTCATCTACTTCCCCTTTTGCATCCTTTGGGCAACCCTACTACATCTCGTCCACGAGCTAGTAGCAGATCAAGTACATGACTTCGACATATCTGGTGATCGCTAGGTCGTCCTGGTAGCCTTGTCTGCAGTACAAGAAGAACGTCTGGTGGAACGTTACACTACTGCTACCCCAACCGCTACACCATCTGATTACACTTAGAGTACTACCAGTCTTACAACCTATCAAGGGAGTTGGCACATGTGACAGCAACACCGGCGACTGGCATATAGGTCGCATCTCAGCCACCAGTGGCTTCGCGGTCAGGCACGACCCCTGATGGACTGGTTGCGAAAGGGGAAACAATGAGTGGGGAGGGAGGTATACTTCTTGCTCGGCCATGGCCAGCTATGGCTCCCACAGGATGCAATGACAACATATACCCTTTCGGGGTCAAGCTGCACGTTTCCATACTCATATGCTCCCCACGGTAGGGTCCGCTACCGTGGGACCCCTTGGTTGGCATCCCAAAGATCCAAGCATACCAGCATAGTAGGAAGCTTAAGGTGAAACAAATTAAATAAGCTATAACATAGGAAGATAAACACAAAAAGACAAAAGCAAATGTAAAGCACATAAAAATACACAAAAGAATGAATCTCATGGTCTTTTAGACTTCTGGGCTGATGCTCACCATGTGCAAAGCAGAGTTTTCCAACCAATAAAACCCTTAGAAAACCCTAAAAAAACCCTTGATAAGTGGTTATGTTTAACACTCCATAGGGTTTTCTATGGGTTTTATTGGTCTGAAAACCCTGCTTTGCATGCAGTGGCTTGGACTTCCACACTATGCTTGGACTTCCATAGGATTGAGTTAAGGTGGAAAAGCAGGGGTTTGGGGGCTGCACCCCCAACAAGCCGAAGCAACCTGTGCCGTAGGCACGGTGCTGAAGCTTGTGGAAGAGATGAGAGCGGATACTCCTATTTCGTTGCGTGGCTTACTAATGTACCGGTCCGTTGCCGGGCTCGGTTAGTCCCGGAATGTTTGCATATACATGAGTGATTATTTCCCAGATACTAGTAGCGGCGCGTGTCGTGGTGGTCCCCGCGACCCCTCCCATGACAAGACAGGGCAGGACAAACATATGGGAGGTATAATCTCAACAAGACGGCAATGGCCGCTCAGGCTGAACACTCTTGAACACTCTTGAACTTGAAGCAGGGACTCAGAATATCATATCCTCAGATCTTGCCAGTATACACTTACTGAACGTATGCCTCACTGGCACGAATTCATTCTGAGGCCGCGGATACGCGCCGGTGGTGCAACGTGCCAGTGAGCTACATCTTCGGGAAGCCGTGAGCCAAGCCGTGAGCACACATCGGAACTGAACTCGAAAGCAGATCACCGTCACGGTTCATCATAATTATCACTTCGTCTTCGGTCCTCGTTGCTGCGGTCCCAGAAGCTGTGGCCCTGGAGAGAAGGATATATACAGTATACCTCCTGATTGCCACCTGATGCAACTGTTCTTACGAGCGGTTATCATCTCGCTTCTGCTCCGGCCCCGTACCGAGAATAACTGTTACAGTACTGTACCTTATACTCAACCGATTCTATATCCGTGTAATCTTGCGCCTCATTTTCCCGAAGCGTCACTCAATATTGGCGAGACTGATTCGCTGAGGGCATAAAGCGACAGCTGCCGTGTGTTACCAGATGATTCACATTCGATCGTCGAACTTGAATTTCGCTTTGGGAGTCAAAGAAATGGCCCCAAGGCCCACAACGTTCCTGAAAGTTATATACTTCCCAGCATTCCAGCCGTAAACTTACGATACTGTATATGTCATATGAGTTCTGAATTATATCAAATAGCTCAGAATTTCGCTTCCCAATCCGTATTTACTCAAATCAGGCAGACCACCTTCCATTCCTCGTGGCCTGGGCAACTCCTGTTAAAGCTGTTATTGAGTGAAATATGGCCGTCGCACTGGCCCCAACCTCCCTCCTGCTTTCCACCGCAAGATCTACGGCCAACGCGAATATCTTCGATGGAACCTCGCGTCACTCCACGAATAAGTGGTCTGAAGAAGTGTATGGGCTGGCCCCCAGGACCCTACGAAGCCTCGACCTATACGTCCGCTATACCATCACCGGCAGAAGGAAACATTCTCGTCAAGTATAGGCCGGCTCCAAATTACTTGCCCCCGCTCGCGTTGTCGGATCCCTTCAATAGATCTGCTCCGCCGGGCCTTCCGGGTGAAACCGTTGTTAGATCGATCTTGGAGGACAGAACCCTGACGACAGGCATCCTTCTCGCTTTGTTAATTGTGTTCGCGGTCTCATATGCAAGGAGCCCTTGGCGGAAACTACCTCCCAGCCCTCGACGTACACCTATCATTGGAAATTCCCTCCAGTTGTCGGATTTACACTGGCTGATCTCGAAAGATTGCAAGGATCGCTTCGGTGAGTAACTACTAGTTCGCTAGGGAGGTGTGCTAAAACACAAGCACTGGGGCTATAGGAGAGGTTATGTACCTTGATGCCGCAGGGTCACCTACGGTCGTGCTCAATAGCCTTAAACCTGCAGTCGAACTTCTTGAGCGCCGTTCAAATAACTATTCCGACCGACCACGGCTCATCATGGCACAGGAGATTCTTAGCAAAGGCCTTGTGATGGGATTTATGAGCTATACCGCGTCGTAAGTCCTAGGCTAAGTATGGCACATAACCACGCGTTATTGACTCATGAGCGCTGGTACAGTTGGCGTCGCCAACGGCGTGCGGCACAGGCAGCTCTCAGCAAGGAGGCAGTGCAGGAGTATTATCCTGTTCTTACCAAGGAGGCAACCGTCTTGGTTTCGGCACTCCTGACGAACTCGTCCAGTAGTGATCGCACAAAGCACTTTCAGCGTGCTGCCACTTCCGCAATTATGTCCATCTTGTACGACTACCCAACACTCATATCAGGACAAGACACCGCCATAAAAGGAATCCATAACTACAATCAACGAGTCGAATATGCTGCGACGCCTGGGAGTTTCCTTGTCGAATCTTTCCCTTGGATGATGTACATCCCCCAGAGGTGATACATAAGGTTTCTCATGTCTCCCTGATTAATGCTAACCCGCAAGTGCAAATTAGATTTGCAAAATGGAAAAGGGAAGGCTTGCAGCAGGCCGCCGAACATCAAGAAATGTTCCTGCGTCTTTTAAATCGTGTCCGAGGTGATTTGGTGCGCGGAATCATAGCGTACACAGTCCAAAGCCTGGCTGATAGACAGTGTAGGTCAGTGGTGGGACCCGTCCTAGCATTTCCGCCTCCTTGATACTGGGTGCCGACTGCAACCTCCTGGCTGAGGCAGAGATGGCATTTCTTGCTGGGTCGATGCAGTGAGTAGACGCTGTTCTCGATCGGCGAGAAAAAACGAAGGCCTGAGAACGTGTGCATTATAGTTCTGCTGGTTCCGGAACGATTGTATCCGTTTTAAACTGGTGGACAGTGGCCATGGTAGCCTTCCCCGAGGCACAACGTCGCGCGCAAGCTGAACTCGACATCGTCGTTGGCCGTGATCGTTTCCCGACCTTCTCCGACTCTCCACACCTTCCGTACATACATGCATTGGTAAAGGAGACCCTTCGCTGGCGACCCGCTGCACCATTCGGAGTACCTCACGTTGCGACGCGTGAGGACTGGTACGAAGGGATGTACATACCCAAGGGCACGGCGTGCATGGCCAACATCTGGCAATGCAACCACGACCCGGCCGTATTCGGAGACGATGCGGACGAATTCAGGCCAGAACGATTCCTTGACGAGCGCGGAGAGTTGGATCCAAACCAGGAAGGGTACTACACTTACGGTTTCGGGCGGCGGAATTGCGTAGGAAAGCTCCTCGCCAACGACTCTCTGTTTCTATACGTGGCAAGAACTCTGTGGGCGGTCAACCTCGAGCGCGTGCGGGACGAGAGCGGAAACGAGGTCATGCCAGACACTGACACCCTTGTGGGTCCGGGACCTTTCATGTGAGTCCCCCGCGCGGGCAGTGCCCAACGCTGGGTTTCAGAGTAGCTGACGCCTCACCTCGCGATTAGCCATCCAGCTCCGTTTGATTGCAAAGTCACACCTCGCTTTCCCGAACTGACGTCACTCCTCGCAGAAGAGCGCGATTCCTGGGGTGTCTGAGGCGTTGTTTGACCCACAGCCATCATTCTGTGAGAGGTTGAATCAGTCACTGGCAGTACATATTGTCGGCAAAAGCCGGTGTACATTACTGTAAAACAAGTTGACTGTGTCTGGTTGATAGCGGTTATCGGATAAAGGGCGAGACTGTGGTCCACTGTCCGGTGCAGTCGTCAGTAAACGCTCCCTTCGGTCGAGGTCACATTTCGAGGTGTGCCCGTAGGCCAGGTAAACTAGTCAGTGGCCGGCGCCTTTGCCCGACAAGCAGCCGCCCGGCTGGCTTCGGCGGGGTCTCGGTCCTTATATCCCTGGAAAGTGCCACGATGGACTGCACGAACAAACCTTACAGCTTACAGCTTTGAGAATTCGAGAAACGACTAAGGGTACACGCAGGATTCATCTCGCTTCGGACCCGCGCCGAGAATAACCCGTACCTTGCAAGCATATGCTGGCCAATTCCTCATCAATGTGATTTCTCCCTCTCTTTCCAGAAGCGTCACTCAATATTGGTGAAACTCAGTACATACAGTATCGTGGGCGGAGAGCTCGTGTACAAGATGGCTGTGTCCCGTTGATAGCGGTTATTAGATACAGGGAACTTGAAGAATGCGGAGGCGTGATATGCTGCACGGTGCAGTGAGTGAGTGGACACCGCTCGAGGGAACTTCCTTCAGTTACTATCAAGTGACGTTTCGGGGAGTGCCTATAGGTACTACCATAAACAGCGTCACATGGGTGCTCATCTTGGTTGCTCAAGTCCGTTGCAATGTGAAGGCGCAAGGAGAGCAGATCCGAGAATACAGCGACAAGGCCGCTGCAAAAGCGGATAAAGACACGATGCGAACAGGTCCAATGACGCACAATGGTTGATAGCCCTAAGTTACATAAAATCTTCTTCCATTTCTCTCACAGAATTATACTTCGGTTTCACTACCTCTTCTTCTTCATCATCGACTTCCACGTTTAGGAATGAATCGTACGAGCGCGCAGCCTTCTCCGCCTTGCGCGCCTCTGCAAGCTCCAAATCTGCCTTCTTCTGCACGGTCAGACACCGGGTCAGTGCGTTCTAGCGACTGAAACATGTGGACACATTGTACCTTGGCTGCTGCCGCGGCACGCTTGGCGGCGTTCTCGCTCTTGGCTCGCTCGATCCGCTCTGCCTCGTGGTCGACGACACGTTCAACTTTTGTCTTGTTTAGACGATTGACGATCGCATTCTCGCGTTTCGGCACGTGAACTGAACAGAGTGTGGGCGCGTCATGCCGCTGCACGCGGAGAAGCATGCGCACCACGTTTTACCTGCGCAGGAAAAGCTCAATGAGGTGAATTATTCGATGCGAGCCACGACGTACTCGTTTGTCGTTGTGGAACGACACCTGTCCCACTGCCATATCCCCGGTTTTCTTCGCACAAAATTCTCAGGGTAAGACATGCAGGGCAGCCAGAGATCGTACCTTGAGGTTGTCGCCTGGCGTATAGATGATGGTAAGGTCATTCCGCTTGTTGCCTGCACGTCTCGAGTAAGAGTTGAAAGGACAATGTAAACGGTTCGGAGAGCACCTCCGATTGAATTTGCCTTGACGAGCTGTGCGCAGTCTACCAGCAATGCCTCAGGAATGGTTTCCCAAGAGGGTATCGATTCAGGCAGTCGGAGGTACACGTGTGCAGAGGAAAGTTTATCTACGTGAAACCAAACATCCTGTGGCCACGCATATTTGATCAGGTCTTCATCTGTGCCGTGCCAGTAAATACTGAGCGACTGCGTGGTCCTAGACACAACATACGCACTTTCCACCTTATCCCGACCCATGTATAGAGTCACTGGAGGCTCATAGGCTAACTAGGGTTATTGAGGTGTTTTCCTTTCCATAGACAATTGGACGGACCTGTCGAAGTAAAGAAAAGTACCATTGCGCTCGAGTTGCAGTTGCGTCGGCTCTTTGAGAATTGGCTTCAGCCTGAGCTTCACAGGGCAAGTCCCGATTCGGATTTGATAAGCTGCCAGGCGCGCTGCGCGTTGGGCACCAACCAAGGCACCGACAGGCGGGACCGGAGGAGACAATTAGAATCCACGGAATTCCTGTCTTCTTTTCCTCAGACTTTTCTCCTCTGCAGCCCGAGTTCAAGATTCCAAGATTTTAAATCTTTAATCTTGAGGCTTCATAATAAATTTTTGGGTTATGCAAGGAATTGTGTGGATATAGTTGTGGATATTCCAAGTCCATCCGGGCCGGAATACCGCGGTAAATAAACATTCATCACCGCGGTTCGCCCAAGGTCGGCACAAGGATTCGCCATGTCCCTCCTCGAAGCTGCACGGAGTGCTAATACAGCATTTTCTGAGATACCGATTATGTCTGCTTCTTCGTCTCGCGTCTAACCTGCTCTCACAGTTCTGTCTTTAGAGATTTGAAGGATATTGGCGATCCGACCCCTGATGTTCAACGGGCCCTCGCAAAACAGATCAGGGATGCGTGCATTGATCTCGGCTTCTTCTACGGTACGCATTTGACAAGATTCGAAGATTCGGCATCGACGATCCCACACAGTAACGAACCACGGTATTTCTGAAGAGACTATTGCAACTGCTCTTGAGTCCATGAAGACGTACTTCTCCCTTCCCTTAGAGACTAAGATGGAGGCACGCATTCTTTTTATTTGGAGCTTTATGATGTCCTCGTGACGGATGTATCAGCTCGACAATACAAAAACGCCGAATTTCAAGGGTTACAACGCTGTGTTGAGCAGTAACAACGATCCGGCTGGCACCGGGGACATGCACGAGGGATTTGAGTTTGGTTGGGAGGCATTGGATGACACCCCGGGTGCCCTTGATGCATGCCGCATGAACGACGGCTCCATGGCCGGCGCAAACGTTTGGCCCGACGTCCCGGGGTTCAGGAAATCATTGCTAAACTACTAGTATGTCCGAGTTCTACCGGACGACTATTATTACGACGGATCTGAGAAACCCACCTTCTTGATGTCGTGCAGCTATGCCGCAGTGGGTCTTGGGAAGAACCTCTTCCCCCTTTTCGCGCGGGCCCTCGACCTCGCACCCGACTTTTTCGATGACAAGGTAAGCATTGGATACGTGTGCCCACCATTGGCTATACAGCAACGCACACGTGAAACAGTCGGTGACGGTATGAACACGAAATAGACACGAAACTCGGCAGCCCTGATGCGCGTGTTGCACTACCCGCCGCAGAGGGGACCCGTCGATGAACGTGTCATTGGCATTGGCGCGCACACAGAGTAAGTTGATTTGTCCACCCGAACCGTTACCTCGCCGCTACCTTCTAATCTAATCCTTTTCATTCTCCAGTTTTGAGGTGAGCTCCTCTCTGATGCTTTGTGCAGTCGATCCTGACAAGGCTGGATCCAAGTGCTTCACGATCCTGTGGCAACAACCGGGTATACAGGCATTGCAAGTACGCAACACCAATGGCGAGTGGATCGATGCCACACCCACACCAGGAACGCTCGTTATCAAGTGCGCTTCTTTACACTCTAGTGCACCCACACGCCGATCCTGAAGAATGCCAATTACAGTTTAGGAGACCAATTCGCCAGGTGGACCAGTACGTCGCATCACCCATCTATGAGATCGTGGTGACATATAAAACATCTAGACGACGTTTTCAAGAGTACGGTGCACCGCGCGGCAAACCGCTCGGGTGAACGGCGCTACTCTATCCCCCTCTTCTTTGGTACTGACTATGACGTGCTGCTGGAGGTATGTTGTCCCCCACCCGAAAAAGCTGGTGTTTAAAACGAATCGTGTAGCCAATCGCTGGCTGTGTGAGTGATGAGCGGCCACCACGTTATGAAGTCACGACCGCAGGCGACTATGTGAAGATGAGACTTCAAGCGACGTACGGTCATTGAACAATTGGCAATTCTACTCTCATGGGACGTTTGAATTGTTGATCCAGTGATAGTATTTGTATATAGCACTGTCATATGTCGACCAGATGAAAGCTTTCGCACATTTATCATGACCCAAAGATAAGATAAATAAAGATGATCGATGATCAAGATGGTGTAAGTAGGTCCGAAGCGGCCCGGAGATCAGGTATCGGTCATCATGATTTCTCGTTGTCTCGTTCGCTCTACAGTTCTACTGGTGGTTGACGTTCAACGCCCAACACCAAAGGAGATCATTCCAGGTTACAGATTAGAAAAATAACAGAGAGAGATGAGCGCGTTTACCGCCTGGCCTCCCGACGTTACAACGGAACAACTCGACCAGCTCACGCTCCTGGCTACCACTTGGGCACTCTCACATTCTCTGATCTACTTACCTCCATTCACTCTTGACAAACCTCTCCCGCCCGTGCCGGAATCTGCCATTCATGCCCCGCTCTCTTTATTTCCGACGCCCGTCCCCCGCCAGCTCTTTAAGAGAGCACTGGCTCTCCAACGTGCTTATAATACCTTGTATGCACGTATCGCACTCGATACTGCCTTCCTGGATGAGATCATGGGCTCTGGAGGCGTCGCTGATGTCGACAATTTTTCCTCCGCGCTCTGGACGGCGTGGAAGCAGCTTCGAGACGAGGGTGTACCCCCAGTGCGCGAAGCATCATCCTCTCCCACTAAACGCTGCTGCTGAATAGACTACCAGCCGCTGCACCTTGGAATTTTTCGCTCCGACTACCTGTTGCATCAGCCGACGTCGGGAGAACGGATCACGCTCAAGCAAGTAGAATTTAATACTATTTCGGTATCCTTCGGCTGTCTCTCTCAGCAAGTCGCTGGAATGCATCGGTGAGTAGTTTTATTAGCTTTTTTATGTGGGGACCACCAGTAAATCCTCTACTTAGCTACCTCTCAGAGTCGACCAGTTACTTCGGCGTCTCTCCACTTCTGTCATCTGAGAACCTCCCACCTAATGATACCATTAATGGCCTTGCCAAGGGACTTGCAGAAGCGCATAGAGCATATGGCATCTCCAAGTGGGTGTCTCCAGAGTCTTTCCGCAATCGGCGTGGCTTAGTCTTTTTAAATAGTGCGCATATTCTCATTGTGGTACAGCCCGACGAGCGTAACGTATTCGATCAACGCCTACTGGAGTACCAGCTCTTCGAATGGTGAGTCACATGTTTGGTCGCGTCTATGTCGGGTTAACTTTTTCTTGCAGCCACGGCATTCATGTTTCTCGTCGGACTTTTACGGAACTTGGAACTGCTGCGTCAATCTCTCCGTCCCGTGCTCTTCTAGTTGCCCCCGCCTCGCCCAAACCCAACGAAACCTCTGTTGAGATCTCGGTCGTGTATTACCGTACTGGATACGCGCCCGTCGACTACGCGTCCCCCGCAGACTACGCAACGCGTGCGCTCTTGGAGCGTTCGCGCGCCGCGCAGTGCCCAAGCCTTGCCCTGCAGCTCGCGGGTGGGAAGAAGGTCCAAGAGGTGCTCACGCGCCCGGGGGTGCTCGAGCGCTTCCTCGCACCCTCCGAAGGCGCCGAATCGGTGCGCGAGAGCTGGGTGCGCATGTGGGCGCTCGACGAGGGGCCTGACGGGGAGGGCGCAGACGAGGCCGTACGCCGCGCGCGAGAGCTCGTGCTCAAGCCACAGCGCGAGGGGGGAGGGAACAACATATACCGCGACAAGATCCCGCAGTTCGTCGCGCAGCTGCCGGAGCGCGAGCGCGCGGCGTGGATCGCGATGGAGCTTATCCGCCCGCCGCGTGGCGTTGGCGCGCATCTCGTGAGATCCGGCGCAGGGAGGGTGAGCGCATCTGTGGTGAGTGAGCTCGGCGTGTTTGGGTGGGCGCTATTTGTGGAGGGACGGGAGGTGAAGGAGGAGCAGGCGGGATGGTTGGTGCGGACTAAGGCGGAGGACGTTGACGAAGGCGGCGTCGCGGCGGGATTTGGCGTGCTGGACAGTGTTGTGCTGGTAGACTGAAGGTGAGTTTACGTCGGATTAGCTGGCGTGTTCGATTCCGTAGAGCATCTCTGGAATTGTGCGGAACGTAGAGCTGTGTGACTGCAGTATAAAGTACTAACATAATTGAGCTGAAAGCTCAGCCATGCCGCGCAGTGTCACTCGGGGTCACGGGGTCAGACCATTTTTGGAAATTGCGCCGTCTGCTTAGTCATTACAGCTTGTGCCGATGGGCTCGAGCCATCTTTTCTTTTCTTTTTTTTTTTTTCTTTTTTTTTTTTTTTTGGATGGGTGCTTTTATTCCTGTATCTAGTTTCTTGTCCACAGACAGATGTCTAGATATGGGGAGGAACAAATGGATAGTGTGGGACTCAGATGTCGGAAAAAATAGGAACAAATTATAAATTAACACAAATGTTATAAGGTGATTATAATGATTATACTGTATTTATAATACATTTATAAATACATTATGATCACCTTATAAGATTTGTGTTAATTTATAATAATTATAATGTGTTCCTATTTTTTCTGACATGACACAGGGCACCCATGTTAGGTGTGGTGTGGTCTCCTACCCACTAAAACCTCATGGATGTTGAGCCAGTTGGGGGGGGGGGGGGGGGGGGGGCTCTGGGTGGATCATGTCTTTCACTAGTACAGTACAGATGGCAAAAGGACCAGTCGCAACTAGGGATTACCATGGGTTGGCAAAACCCACCTGGGTAGCGGGTAAGGGTTTGCTGGGTACGGGTCAGGGCCAGCAATCTCAAACCCTTGCAAACCTGTGCCACAGGTATCCATGGGTATTTTTCTGACCTTGCATCTGGTCATTTGGTGATAATATACACTCGTTGTTGCATAGTCCGAAAAAAAATGAAAAGAAAAAATACATTGCATAGGATAATGTGTCTACAGGAAGCTACTACACTATTGCCACTGCTATCTATCCCTTCTGCCTGCCCTACACCTTCATCATCATTGTTATCGTTGTTGCCACTGTCATTGCCATTGTCATTGTCATTACTGTTGCCATTGCCATTGTTGTCACCATTTCTGTTGCTGTGCTACATTGTACTGTCATTGCCATCGCTGTCGTCATTGTTATCGCTGCATTGCTGTCACCATTACCATTGTGGCTATTGGAGGAGCAGAGTGTGGAGGGGAAGTGGTGTGGTTGGGGGTCCATGTGGGGCAGCGGTTTCAGTGGTGATGCCAACAATGGCGGCCTATTGGCAGGTGTTTTGCCAGGGAAGCTGTGTGGGAATAAATGTCGGCGCATCAGCAGTGTTGTAGCTTGGATGAACTACTAATACTCATCTATTTTGGGTTTGTGAGGGTGGCCCCATTGTCGGTGTCTCGTGAACACCTGCAGCAGACACACGCTGCTTTGGATGAGTGATGGCTGGTTGGGGATGAAAGAGGCAGTTGAGATATTGGTTGATGACGTGGCAAAGGCTGGGGTGGGGCAGTAGCAACAAGGGGTAATATGGGATTCAATCATCCAGAATAGGTGTGCAGCAAGGGACTAAAAAAATGGGTGAGCCTTCACAATAACTGTAAGGTGAAATGGAAACTGTATACCAATACGGAAATGGAAGGGTCAACATCTGCAAAAATGAACCCTATCAAAGCTGACAGGGACCAGTTGCTGACTGTTGCCGACCAGTCCCTGACAGCTTTGACAGGGTCCACCCTTGCAGATGAATGTGGTGATGAACAGCACACATGAAGGGATGATACTCACAGTGACAAGAGGACTGTGGTGAGATATCAAAGGTGACTGGAAGCAGCAACAGAGTGAATCAAGCAAGTGAAGCAGATGTGAAGTCTGGCACACAACAGATGAGAACTGATGTTTATACAAGAGAGAGAGACATACCTGGCACACAACAGATGAGAACTGATGTGGACCAGGAGCGTACAAGCTACACTACTTATACAAAACTACAGGGTGATGCAGGTAACACCAAGTCACAGTAAATACAAGGACACATTGTTCTATACTCAGACAAAGGAGTGGACTAGTTAGAGAACAAGGTGTAGAGAACAAGAAAAGCCCAGACTATGATATCATAGTGACATCACAATAAAGATAAGACAAAGGGAAGTACAGAGGTGTAGTACAAGGACAATCCAGAAGAGTCCATGATGTCATGCACACGAGTGATGTCATAGATAAGAAGAAGTCCAAGATTGTACAGATCATAATATCTAATCTACAAGTCCTGTTTATCTAATCTAAAGCAGTCCATTATCTGCATGTCCTTTGAGCCGCTAAGTGCGCTCAGGCCACTTATCAACATGTGGGGCACAAAGCAATGAAGAATGTGGGAAAAGCTTCCCATGCTCATGTTCAGGCCAATCAATGCCTTGGGTTTTTTTTTGACTCCACATTTTACTTTACTGTTCCCTCCCTTTCCCTGACATAACAAGTTGCAATCCACACACCACTGGAGGCCACACCTCCATGCAGAGGCAATGACAATGAACTACATCAGGCACCTTCTTTGGTGCCATCGTGATTGCTGTCTTCTCGCTGCAGTGGAATGTGTGATGATGGCCCACTACTCAACAATGACGATGATGCCTGCCACAAGCAATGTGGGCCTCCTACTACGATAACACCTCAGCCATGTGCGATCCCAACCATGACTCGACCGCCTACTGCCCTACCAAGGCCCCTACCCCACTGGCAACCCCAACTGCGATAAGGAGGACACAGGCAATGATGGCAGCCCATCGTGGTGGCAATGTTGACGCACCGCTGACCACTTCATTGTGACTGCAACAACAACAGCCATGAGGTGACAACGACAATGACAGTCATGACCATGCCAACAGTGAGGTGGCAATGGCAGTGACAGAGAGGAAGGCAACCACAACAGCAATGACGACATGACAGCGGTGGCGACAACCTGGCCATGACAGTGACAATGGTGAGGGGGCAATGACTGTGGCAGTACCAACACAGTAGCAATCACACAGAGGAAACACCAGCAACAACAACAACTACAGTGATGGCGTTAGTAGCTTTTCCACAATCTCTTCACCCACGAGGGTTACCAGTATGACTATGTGTTCGACAGTTTGACAGGAGTGTTTACCATGCGGGTACAGGTACTCAAAAAACCCGCATGCACCCACAAAACCCACCATCAACCCACATCAACCTGTGTCAACCCGCCACCTGTACCTGTATCAACCCGTACCTGTTACGTTTCGGATCGATCGGCGCCTCGGGCCGGGAAGTGGACACTGACGCGTCGACTATGACATCGCCGTCAGCGGAATATCGTCATGGACTTATAGATCAGTCAGCCGGGTAAGCTCCGGCACATGTGATTGTACGATAACGGATCGGATCTCGGATGACTCGTAGTGACTCATAGCTAGGATAGCTGTACTAGGGTTCACGGTACTTACGCTACTGGCTAGTTAGTATCCAAGCGGCGCTTCAAAGCCCGCGCGTAACTGTATAAGTAGACTAGTGCGAAGACCAAGAACGGCATCTTGGTCTTCTTCAATACCACCACCATCTACTCGTCTACGCTAAGAGGTTCCCCCTCTTAAGTGAGTGTCCGGCATATCCCCTTAGACCAGGGATCCCCGTGACTTACCTTTCGCCTGTCCCTTCGCGGATCAGTGGACTTCCCTGTCGACATCGCAGCATACCAAGTCTTCCTCTATCGCAACGATCGCGTGGCATCGCCTTACCACACTTTCTACATCCTCGACAGTATCTCTTGGGCCAACGCTAAGTATATCGATCGGATCCCACCAGGAGTTCCTCAACTCGAAGACCTCCACGCATACTTCGGGCGCGACGAAAGTCTTCAACCACATCCCGCCTTCTACGCAGAAACCTTCGCCAACCGCAACTATCGACTTCTCAGGATCGCCACTCGACAAGAGGCCTAAGTCAGGCAAACGTCCGTGGTAGACGTTACATTAAGACCAAGATTCCACCGTGGCCAATCCTACAACCAAAGAACTTTGGGTCCCGTTCAGGCCCTACTACATCGACAGAAGGGGAGATCGCAACGTCCCGAAAAGATATTTGGGATCCGCATTTTGGAAGGACGACGCGGAAACACCAGGCTACGTCACTTACTATTTTGACCGACAAAATCAATCACAGCTCATCCCGGTAGAATTCAACTTCGATAACCACTGCTGGGTAGAAGTTCGTTGGGACGCCGGAAGGGAGAAACTCCAAGCTACTAGACCAGCAAGCTCAATCCTCAACCTAGATATCAAACAATCAGAAGTCGTTACCAGAGACCAGTGGGGAACAATCGACGGAGAAGACGAAGAACCCATCAGATCCCCAACACCCAAGACACCCGCACCATCACCATCGATCAAAAGCAACCCAGAAGAAATCGTCATCAGAGACGAACAAGAAGAGGAACAACTCAAACAAATTGCCGAACTGATTCCCACTGACATGTCCACAACTATTCCAACCATGGCCGCAGCACGAACAGCCCTACTAGGCAGAGATGCTAGCGAATATCAACCACTCCCAGGAGGACCACCAGGTGGAGGAGAAGGACCACCAGGAGGCGACCCAGGCGACAACCCACAAGACGATCAAGCAGGCATACCCGCATTTATAATGCCCGATACCGACAAATTCATTGGGAAGGAACCCAAAATCTTCACCGGAAATCGTGACGAAGCAGAAGCCTTCCTCGCCCAATGGAACCTGATTCGCAGGAGTCAACGCCGCCAACAAAAGCCTCAAAGTCCCCTACATCAAGGCAATGATGTTCCTCACCTACATCCAAGGACCACTTGTCGACGAATGGGCAACAGAAACAGCCAAATGGCTCGACGCCCAAGCCAATAGAAATGACCCATGGCTCTGGGCAGGAGTAGAACTCGCATTCAAAGGACAATTTCGCGACAACCTAGAAAAGGACCGCGCAAGAGTAGAACTCGACAAAGGGTTTAGGATGATGAACGAGGACATTGACAGCTACGTCACTAAATTCGAAAAGCTGGTCCGACAGGCTGACTACCGACTGGACGAACCACTCGTCCTCGACAAATTCACACGAGGCGTTCCCCTCAAATTATATCAAAACGCCTATCAGTTCCACAATCCGCGCAGCTACTCCCAATGGAAAAGCGCGCTCATCGAACAGCAGAAACGATACCTACACATGAAAGCCAGAGAAGGCGGCTTTGGAAGACAGCCACAAAATGTGCAACGCCCACGCCCAAACCAACCACTCCGATTCCAACCTCCGCAAAGACAAGGAGGTCAACAGGGATGGCAGCAATACCGCAACCACCCGGACGCGATGGACACCACTCCGGGAAGAATTCGAGCAAGAGTCGCCGAAATCGGTGACATCAACCGAAACCACCCAGAAAACCCAAGAGACTGGGTTCCAGGAGGAAAACCCCCATTCCCGCCAAGAGCCGGATTCATGCAGCAAAGAGGAGGAGGACGTGGAGTCCTGAACATAAGGGACGTAACCTGCTACAATTGTAACCAGAAGGGACACTTCTCACGAGACTGCAACCAGCCACGAAGGGCGCGAGGAAGAAGCGCATACATCGAAGAGGTCCCTACCGCACCACAAAGCGTAGCGGAGGAACCTCTCATCGACCTGGACGAACCAGTCCAAGGCAACAGGGGCGCCGCCAGCTCTCAAGTGAACGATCTGCTGACTCAAGTCGTGGGATTGCCGGAGGAACAGAGGGGAATGTTTATGAGGGAAATGATGGGGAGGCAGGATTTTCCGAAGCGCCTGAACCCAGCGGCCTGGGTGAGGGCTTTAAATTGTAACTCAACGTTCATCACGCACTATCGATCTATGCACGTCCCAGTTTCGATTCGCACGAGTTACTTCATGGCCGACAAGAAAGCATTAGTGGACTCCGGAGCCACTCACAACTTTATACACCCGGACTTCGTCAGAAGAATGCATCTGGGAACCAAGGAACTACCAAACCCACGCAATATATGGAACATCGACGGGACACACAACAAAGGGGGAAAAATCACCCATTACGTCGATCTAAACATACAAACTGATGGAAAACTTAAAACCATCCAGTTCCTAATCACCAATGTGGGAGGAGAAGACATCATTCTCGGTTACCCCTGGTTAGCAACGTTCCAACCACGGATACAATGGGCCACTGCCACCATGGATACAAAGCAATATCCCATTATCATACGAACTACCAACCCCAACCAACCGCGGACCCAGGCAACAGTCCAAGCAGAACTTCGAAGCATCATCACAAAAATGCAGGATGACGAACGAATGCAAGCCTTCGAAGAACTAGAAGAAACAGTCCCGATACACTTACGAACAACGGCAACCGATTTAGCAATAGCGGCACACGAAACAGCGGAACGGAAGGAACTCCCAGAAGAATACAAAAGACACGCAAAAGTATTCAGCGAAGAGGAATCCCATCGATTTCCACCATCTAGACCCTGGGATCACGCTATCGACCTTAAACCAAACGCCCCAGACCACATCAACTGCAAAATCTACCCGCTCAATCAAGCGGAAGACAAGGCACTGGAGGAGTTCCTGGACGAACAATTGGCAAAAGGATACATCAGACCGTCTAAATCGCAGTACGCAGCTCCTTTCTTCTTCATCAAAAAGAAGGACGGAAAACTACGCCCGGTGCAGGACTACAGGGAACTCAATGCATGGACCATACGCAACCAGTACCCCCTACCGCTCATACCCCAGCTAATCGCAGACCTTAGCGGGGGATGGATATTCTCAAAATTCGACGTCCGGTGGGGATACACTAACATCAGGATCAAACCCGGCGATGAACACAAAGCGGCATTTAAAACCAAACGAGGATTCTTCGAACCGCTAGTAATGTACTTCAGAATGACAAACGCACTGGCAACGTTCCAAGCCATGATGAACTGGACTTTCGCACCCCTCATCGAACATCACGAAAAGAAAGGAACCATCATTCGGGTATACATGGACGACATCGGAGTGGCCACAGCCACAACAAAGGAAGCACATATGGAAGCCGTCCACGACATCCTGGATCTACTGGAACAGAACGACCTCTACCTTAAACTGGACAAATGCACATTCCACTCAGACACCCTCGATTACCTGGGGGTAATCATTAAGAAGGGGGTGATTCGCATGGACCCTGTCAAAATTTCTGGAATCCGCGAATGGCCGACCCCCAAAAACGTCAAACAGGTACGATCATTCCTAGGATTTTGCAACTTTTACCGCGCCTTTATCCGAGGATTCGCCAATCACGCACGACCACTGAACAAACTCACACGCAAAGACACGGAATGGCAATGGGGAACGGAACAACAAACAGCATTCGACAAACTCAAAACCCTCGTAACGGAAGAACCGGTGCTCAAACACCCGGAACTAGACAAACCTTTCGAGCTAGAAGTCGACGCCTCGGGATACGCGGTAGGAGCAGTACTGCTCCAACGCGACAAAGACAACAAACGACACCCAATCGCCTACTACTCCAACACCCTAAACGCAGCAGAAAGGAACTACGACATCTACGACCTGGAACTGTTAGCCATTGTCAAAGCACTAAGAAACTGGAGACCATACCTCGCCGGATCACCCCACAAAATCAAAGTATTCTCCGATCACATGAACCTGCAATACTGGCGATCTCCACAAAAGATTAGCAGACGGGTGGCAAGGGAAGTGCTCGAACTCTCCGAATACTGACATAGAGATTCACCACATCAAGGGAACGGCGAATGGGAGAGCAGACGCCCTATCAAGGAGACCCGACTACGACCAAGGAGAGCACGACAACGAGCAAGTCACAGTACTCCTGGACCACATATTCGTCAGAGCTGCAACGATCGACACAACAGACAACCCAACACGCATGAGCGCGACAATCCCTGTGGAGGAAATGCAGCCCACATACCCAGTATACACCCAGGACAACGACATTATCACGAAGTGGATAGACCCGCACAAACTCAAACGCATCGAAGGCACCTGGTACAAAGAAGGGCGAAGGGTAGTCACAGGCGACGCTCACGAACGGAAGCGTATTATACAGGCCCACCACGACACACTCGCATACGGACACCCGGGAATCAATCGAACTATCAAATTGATCGAGAGATACTATTGGTGGCCAGGACTTCGGCAAGAAGCACAAGATTACGTCAAAGGATGCGCTGACTGTCAACGAATCAAGGTCAACAACAGACCAACACGCGCACCCCTGCAACCAATATTCCCGAAACCGGAAGCAACCCCATTTGAAGTCATAGCCCTAGACTTCATCACCAAATTACCCCAATCGAACGGCTGTGACTCCATACTGACAGTAACAGACCACGACTGTTCTAAAGCGGCAATATTCATCCCGTGCCTTGAGGAAATAAGCGCAGAAGGAACTGCGGCCCTGTACGTGACACATGTTTTCCCCAGATTCGGACTACCAGCGCGTATCATCAGCGATAGGGACCCCAGATTCGCATCAAAGTTCATCCGCGAATTGTGCCGAATACTCGGCATAGAACAGAACATCTCCACCGCGTATCACCCCAGAACCGACGGCCAATCGGAACGAACCAACCAATGGCTAGAACAATACCTAAGGTTCTGGGTCAATGAACGACAAGACGACTGGACACAATATCTACCAATGGCAGAATTCACGCACAACAACTGGCCCAACGAATCGACCAAGGAATCTCCGTTCAACGTCCTCATGGGATATAACCCACGCGCTGATTGGATCGATCGACCATCCCCTATCCCGCAAGTAGCGCTGCGGGCACAGCAATTCAAAGAGGCTAGAACCCGCGCCCAGGAACTGATGATCAAAGCGCAGCAGGGGTGGATCAAACACAAGGACACCCCAAAATACCAAATCGGGGACCTTGTATGGCTCGAAGGGCGCCACCTACGTACTAATCAGCCAACGGCAAAACTTGCGCCCCGAAGACATGGACCCTTCCAGGTCATTCAGGTGATGTCCGCAGTCAATTACCGCCTAGAACTTCCCACGCAGTGGAGCATCCACCCAGTGTTTCACACGGACCTCCTTACTCCGTACAAAGAAACTCCCACACACGGGCCAAATTACCAGCGCCCACCACCGGATCTAATCGATGGAGAAGAAGAATACGAAGTCGAGAAGATTCTAGATTCACGGCGGTTCGGCAGGACAAGGAAGTTGCAATATTTGGTCAAATGGCGCGGATACCCGGACTCGGACAACCAGTGGATCTCCAAGGATGACGTGTTCGCTGATGAAGCAATTCGGGAATTCAAACGTTCAAACCCCGCCAGAGAAACACATATAAGCGCAGGGAAATCCCAAGAGACGTCCCCATCTCCTTCACCCACTCTCCTACATACTCATGTCCTCATCCCCAGTCCAAGTACACTATGTCCTCGACGACCTACTCCCAGTCTCAGTACAACCTACCCTCATCGTTCAAAACGCGCCACCATCACCCCTGTCGCTTCCCCAGTCCATTTACAACGGAGACAGTCGTCCATCTACCCCCGTACCATCCCTCCTTCCTTCACCAACCACTACAAGAATTGGTTCAAGAGATCCTTCGCCGACACACATGTCAACGACCGCAGAACCCGATACGGACGAGGCTCAGGTTCAAGAGGACCGGGACTTCGACCAGGTACCTATCAGAGGAACATTGCCCTCTACACCAACACCTCACTTACGGCAACCATCTCACCACCACGCACAACGAAACCCCTCCGCTATGCACCACGGACGGGGAGCCAATACGTATGCCGAAAGCTACTCGACCCAAGGTCCGCATCTACCGTGCGGAAGAACACAGTCCGATTTCCCGACGCCAAGTGGAGACTCCTCCACCCCTTGGGTTCCAATTCAACAGGGGAGTACATTATATCCCTTTCCAGATCCGCGATGCTCAAGACCGGCTGCACCCAGCTCGGTATACGCAGCTCATCCTCACGGCGGACCCCTTTGTCCTTGCCTACAGGAGAGGCAGCGACCAGCAGTACGGCAAGCCAGTGCACGCCGCCCCCAATTACGACTACCCCCGAGACACCGAATACTGCGACGACGACCTGATCTTCTTAGATCAGCGCAGCATCATGCGGGAGTCGGTGGACCGCGCCCTCACGGGCATGAAGGATCTCACGCTGACGGCGGAGGTCCACCGCTATCGCTGCGCCCAGGCGGGGGTGGAAGCAAAGGAGTCGGAGTTGGCACGGCTGACGGAGGAATTGGACAAGGTCGCCAGGGTAAGACGCGAATGCGTGCTTCGCCTCCAACGAGCCAACGCGATTACGCGTATCGAGGCGGAGCGGGACTCTTACCGCCCCGGACTAGAAGCAGGGCAGCAGGTTGCAGCACAGAGGGAAGCGGCGGCGCAGCGGGGTCGAGCTGGGGCTCGATCGTAAGAAGGGGGTGATGTTACGTTTCGGATCGATCGGCGCCTCGGGCCGGGAAGTGGACACTGACGCGTCGACTATGACATCGCCGTCAGCAGAATATCGTCATGGACTTATAGATCAGTCAGCCAGGTAAGCTCCGGCACATGTGATTGTACGATAACGGATCGGATCTCGGATGACTCGTAGTGACTCATAGCTAGGATAGCTGTACTAGGGTTCACGGTACTTACGCTACTGGCTAGTTAGTATCCAAGCAGCGCTTCAAAGCCCGCGCGTAACTGTATAAGTAGACTAGTGCGAAGACCAAGAACGGCATCTTGGTCTTCTTCAATACCACCACCATCTACTCGTCTACGCTAAGAGGTTCCCCCTCTTAAGTGAGTGTCCGGCATATCCCCTTAGACCAGGGATCCCCGTGACTTACCTTTCGCCTGTCCCTTCGCGGATCAGTGGACTTCCCTGTCGACATCGCAGCATACCAAGTCTTCCTCTATCGCAACGATCGCGTGGCATCGCCTTACCACACTTTCTACATCCTCGACAGTATCTCTTGGGCCAACGCTAAGTATATCGATCGGATCCCACCAGGAGTTCCTCAACTCGAAGACCTCCACGCATACTTCGGGCGCGATGAAAGTCTTCAACCACATCCCGCCTTCTACGCAGAAACCTTCGCCAACCGCAACTATCGACTTCTCAGGATCGCCACTCGACAAGAGGCCTAAGTCAGGCAAACGTCCGTGGTAGACGTTACAGTACCTGTGGCTAATGGGTATGGGTTTTGGCGGGTACGGGTATGGGTTGAGTTGAGTTGACCCCAGGGTTACCCGTGGTAATCCCTAGCAACTTGCAACCAGTGGCAACCAGTCACAAATGAGTTTTTGGGACCAGTCCTAGGAGGACTGCAGTCTCGGTCCTGGTTGCCCCCAAATGGGAAATAGCAGCAACCAGTCCTGGTCCTGGTTGCCCCAGTTTGTGGTCAAAAGACCAGACCAGACTGGACCTTAAAACACTACACATGTTACGTTTTCTTCTTGCTTCTGTTACGTTTCGGTTTAATTGGCGCCTCGGGCCAGGAAGTGGACACTGACGTGTCGACTATGACATCGCTGTCAGCAGGATATCGTCATGGACTTGTAGGATCAGTCAGCCAGGTAAGCTCCAGCACATGTGATTGTATGATAGCGGATCGGATCTTGTAATGACTCGACGTGACTCATACTAGGATAGCTGTACTAGGGTTCACGGTACTTACACTATTGGCTAGTAGTATTCAAGCGGCGCTTCAAAGCCCACACGTATCTGTATAAGTAGAGTAGTGCGAAGACCAAGAACGGCATCTTGGTCTTCTTCCAATACCACCACCATCTACTCGTCTTTGCTAAGAGGTTTCCCCCTCTTAAGTGAGTTGTCCAGCATATCCCCCTTAGACCAGGGATCTCTGTGACTTACCTATTGCCTGTCCCTTCGCGGATCAGTGGACTTCCCTCCAGACATTGCAGCTTATCAAGTACATCTGTATCGCAACGAACGCGTGGCTGCCCCATATCATTCCTTCTTCATACTCGACAGCACTTCCTGGGCCAGCGCCAAGTACATTGATAAGATCCCTCAGGGAGTCATCCAATTAGAAGATCTCCATGCCTACTTCGGAAGAGATGAAAGCCTTCAACCTCATCCTGCCTTCTACCCAGAGACCTTTGCTAACCGCAACTTCCGACTCTCCAGGATCGCCACAAAGCAAGAAGCCTAAGTCAGGCAAGCATCCATGGTAGACGTTACACTTCAGTATGTGCCTTAGTCTGTTCTGTGTCTCATTGTATGATATGCGGTTTCCATGGAGTTCTCATTTGTCATGCATTGACTCGTTTTGCTTTGTTCCACTTGTGCCTGACTCTTTTTGACCAGCGGTTTGCACCATCGAAAAGCACTATACATTTCCAGACTGATCTGACACACACGCAACTCCACGTGTTCCAAAACTCCCATTACAGGGAATCCCTTTGTGCTCAATTCAGCGTAGTACACCATTCTGGTGTCATGTGTTTGGGTTAGCCAAACACCCTGTATTAGTATATAAGTCACGCCCTACCTAGCTTGTACGGTGTAAGGCCAGCCTTCGGGCTGAGCCCGAAATCATTCATATTTGCACACTCGATCACCTCGGCCACGTGGCCCTTTGTCTACACTTCATTCCTCTTATATGCTACCCTTTCTGTTCCTCTTTTACCTTAGCATTAGCTACAGGTTCCTCTGTATATAATCTCTTACTTCTGTGCTGAATATACTCAGTGCCCAGTTGCCCCTTGTTTTCCCCCTTAACCCAGTGTGACAATCCCGGAAGTCAGGCCCAAACACGGGCACCCAAAGGAAAATCTCACTGATTCTCTTCCCCTTCTCTTGGAGGTAGATCCTCTCTGCCTTCGAACTCACCTAGGACCCTCACGTCCTTACAACGGTAGACTTGACTTCTTGTGTAATACCACATCGTCTTTGCCTCACGAACCGACCCTTGACTCGCCCTTGCACTTGAGTCCCTGCTTTCACTCACCCTTATGCTTGAGCCCTGACTATCTGCTATTATCCTTGTGTCCCTGGGAGACCAAGTGATACTTGTTCACCACTGAACTGAGTCCTAACTGACTCATGCCTTTCCGATCCCATTGACTTGCCAAAGCACATGTCGTGCTTAACGCCCCTGTTGTAATGCCACTAGCAGGGTGGTGTGCAACTCTGGGTTTACCAGCAGATGGCATAATGAAAGAGCAAGGTCTAGGGGTCGTAGTTGCAGACGATGATTAAGGAGACTTGGATCGGTCAAAGGCGTATGCTCGAAGAGGCACAGCAAGAATGGTGGTGCACAAGATAAGAGGATGGTCTTAGAGGCGCAGAGCAGAGTTCCCAAGGTACTAGCTGGTATTGCTAAGTAACTCAAGTCTGGGGACTTGAGTGCGAAACGCTACTGGTATATATACATGCAGGTACATAAGGTTCGTACCCAGCTAAGTCCGCTCTACCGAGGGTTTGGTGGTCCATGCGCAGCCATGGAACCTGCTAGAAGGTCACATGAGGCATTGCGCCATCTGTCGTCATCAGTCTAGGTCGATCCAGGCCCAAGTCATGTGATCGGTGACGTCACGGGCTCAGGTTCTTCCATAACCGCTCCCTAGCACCAGGGGATCTGGCACGGCTGCATGTTGGGCTCCGCAGAGTCTCTGCAGGGTCTGGCAGTCTCTCCGGGCCATCATGCGCAAGGGCTGCACCTTCGGTGGTCGGGGTTTGTAACACCTGTGGTGGCATTACAACACATCATCATGTGCCATTACCACCATGGCCAACTGCCTCAGTCTCAAGCTGCACCAGGTGGATATCAAGGGCATGTACCTGAATGGAGAGCTCTTGGCCAACAATGTCACGGTATGGCTTGAAGTCATCAGCTTTGGAACTCTTACTACCTGGGTGTGACTCCTTCAGTAAGCAGTAATTAGTCATGGACTTCTACATTAGTCATCCCTAGGATTGGTGTACTAGGGCTCACGCGGTTTACACTACAGGTAGATGGGTTTGGGAGGAGCTTTAAAGCTGCCTCATAGAAATGTATAAGTAGTACTTGCAAAGACCAAGATACTCCATCTTGGTCTTCTTCAAAACACTGCTCATTCCCTTCTTCATTAAGTGTCAACCTTCGAGTCTGACCCTTGCCTGAGACCTTCATGTCTTCGCCTGACTTACGCCCTGAAGACCCACATCGTCATCCTTCTCATTGTGTGTCTTGGACACACCATTCAGATTGACCTCATTGTTGCCTATGGTCTGCTCAAGACCCTCAAGGCATATTCCACCAAGTCATGAACACCCTTCTCAAGTCCAAGTCAGACTGATGTCTGCAGTGACATTACAGACAAGGTCCTGTACATGCATTGCATATCTCGTATCATGGTCCCCTTCCTGTGTTTTCTATTTGACATGTGTATTCCAAGGGTTGACCTGGTGCAAAACTAAGGTAATACAACTTACCTTAAATAAATAATTTTTGAATTACTATAATTTATTGAAGACCATCCATTCAGACTACACCTATCAGCAAAAAATGGACACGAGGTGACACTCATTATGAAACCCGCTGTATCACATATATCACATCTCAGACCTACCAACCCAAGCCATGGCACCAACAGGTCTTACCACATGCGCAAACAATTCTTGCCTTGATTCTCAATAACTTGGACTCCCCTCCACTGCTCCCCTTGCTTGCCAAATCTGAGTGCAGATAGCCAAATTCTCAAAAGATGCAGAAGCTGGACTACCATCCCAAAAATGATGTGTATCTTATTACGTGGCAGTCACATTGCAGGATCGAAGTTCCTCTATTTGAAGTATTCACGTGCAGAAGCATTCGATACTCAAGGTTAATTGCCTTGTTATGGTACTCAAATGGCAATTTCATGGCGATGGCCGATAACATGGTGTCAAGTAGGGGTCTGATGAACAGCACACATAAAGGGATCATACTCACAGTGACAAGGGAGACTGTGGTGAGATATGAAAGGTGGCTGGAGGCAGCAACAGAGTGTTATCAAGCAAGTGAAGCAGATGATGTCTGGCACACAACAGATAAGAACTGATGTGGACCAGGAGCGTACAAGCTGCACTACTTATACAAAACTACTTCACATGTCTCGTGGGATATGATTGAGTCATCCCATATACTAAATACGGTATCTGTCCCTTATGGACTGATTTGGACTTGGCTGGACTCTTACAGACTGCTTTTGTTTATCTTTATTGTCAGAGTCATATATGGCTCTTATTGTTCTTCATTGTTAAGATACCGGTTTTGTCTGCTTTAGGCAGCTATTGTTCTCTGCCCTCCAATGGCATTTCTCCCTCTGGTGCACAGACCACCTGTATTGTGTTTGGATCACCTGTGCACACAGACCATTCTTAGCTAAGCGTCCTGTATATAAGGACTGCTGTTTTCGCCTCTACACTTCAGAGTTCCCTTCTCCTCTGAAGTGTAAGTCCCCTTTTATCTTACTCCTCCAACTACCTTTGCTCATAGACGTTCCATAGTAACTTGTCTATTAGGTATGCAGTTGTAACAGAGTTCCCTTCTCCTCTGAAGTTAACTTGTCTATTAGCTCCTTGCTATTAACACTTCGCTTGTTAGTTCTGCGCTTCAACAGCAGGTAACTGATGAACAGCGCACATGAAGGGATGATACTCACAGTGACAAGAGGACTGTGGTGAGATATCAAAGGTGGCTGGAAGCAGCAACAGAGTGAATCAAGCAAGTGAAGCAGATGTGGAGTCTGGCACACAACAGATGAGAACTGATGTTGTATACAAGAGAGGGAAACATACCTGGCACACAACAGATGAGAACTGATGTGGACCAGGAGTGTACAAGCTACACTACTTATACAAAAATACAGAGTGACGCAGGTAACAGCTGGTCACAGTAAATACAAGACGCATTGTTCTATAAGTGGACAAAGGAGTGTACTGTTCTGGAGAACAAGGCGTATAGAACAAGGAAAGTCTGGAACATGATATCATAGTGACATCATAATAAAGATAACAACAAGGATCAGAGTACAAGTGTAACGTCTACCACGGACGTTTGCCTGACTTAGGCTTCTTGCTTTGTGGCGATCCGTACAAGTCGGTAGTTGCGGTTGGCGAAGGTGTCTGCGTAGAAGGCTGGATGAGGCTGAAGGCTTTCGTCTTGTCCGAAGTATGCGTGAAGGTCCTCGAGCTGCGGTACTCCTGTTGGGATACGATCGATGTACTGAGCGTTGGCCCACGTAATGCTATCGATGATGTAGAAGGTGTGATAGGGGGACGCTACTCGATTGTTGCGATATAGGAAGACTTGGTATGCTGCGATGTCGGCGGGATATTCCACTGATCCGCGAAGGGACAGTTACTGGGTAAGTCACGGGGATCCCTGGTCTCAAAGGGATATGCCGGACACTCACTTAAGAGGGGGAGAGCCTCTTAGTAAAGACGAGTAGATAGTAGTGGTATTGGAAGAAGACCAAGATGCCGTTCTTGGTCTTCACACTGGTCTACTTATACAGTTACGCGCGGGCTTTGAAGCGCCGCTTGAATACTAACTAGCGAATAGCGTAAGTACCGTGAACCCTAGTACAGCTATCCTAGTTATGAGTCACTGCGAGTCATCCCGAGATCCGATCCGTTATCGTACAATCACATGCGCCGGAGCTTACCCGGCTGACTGATCCTACAAGTCCATGACGATATTCTGCTGACGGCGATGTCATAGTCGACGCGTCAGTGTCCACTTCCCGGCCCGAGGCGCCGATCAATCCGAATCGTGACATCACCCCCTTCTTATGGTCGAGCCCCAGCTCGACCCCGCTGGGCTGCCTCCCTCTGCTCTGCGACTTGCTGCCCCGCCTCCCACCCCGGTCGGTAGGAATCCCTCTCTGCTTCGATGCACGTGATCGCGTTGGCGCGCTGCAGACGGAGCACACACTCCCGTCGTACCCTGGCCACTTTGTCTAACTCCTCCGTGAGTCTTGCCAGCTCCGCTTCCTTCGCTTCCACCCCCGCCTGGGCGCAGCGGTATCGGTGGACCTCTGCCGTCAGCGTGAGGTCTTTCATGCCCGTGAGGGCGCGGTCCACCGATTCCCGCATGATGCTGCGCTGATCTAAGAAGATCAGGTCGTCGTCGCAGTAAGCGGCGTCTTGAGGGTAGTCGTAGTTGGGGGCGGCGTGCACTGGCTTCCCGTACTGCTGATCGCTGCCCCTCCTGTAGGCGAGGACGAACGGGTCCACCGTAAGGATGAGCTGCGTATAGCAAGCTGGGTGCAACCGGTCCTGAGCGTTGCGGATCTGGAAAGGGATGTAATGTACTCCCCTGTTGTGTCTGAATCCGAGGGGTGGAGGAGTCTCCACTTGACGTCTGGAAATCGGACTGTGTTCTTCCGCACGATAGATGCGGACCTTGGGTCGAGAATCTTTCGGCATACGGATGGGCTCCCCGTCTGTGGTGCATAGCGGAGGGGTTTCGTTGTGCGTGGTGGTGAGATGGTTGCCATAGACGAGGTGTTGGTGTAGAGGGCAATGTTCCTCTGATAAGTACCGGTCGAAGTCCCGGTCCTCTTGAACTTGAGTTTCGTCCGTATCGGGTTCCGCAGTCGTTGACATGTGGGCCGGCGAAGGATCTCTTGAACCAACCCTTGTAGTGGTTGGCGAAGGAAGGAGGGATGGTACGGGGGTAGGTGGACGACTGTCTCCGTTGTGAATGGACTGGGGAAGTGACAGGGGTGATGGTGGCGCGTTCTGAACGATGAGGGTAGGTTGTACAGAGATTGGGAGTAGGTCGTCGAGGACATAGTGTACTTGGACTGGGGATGAGGACATGAGTATATGGGAGAGTGGGTGAAGGAGATGGGGACGTCTCTTGGGATTTCCCTGCGCTTATATGCACTTCTCTGGCGGGGTTTGAACGTTTGAACTCCCGAATTGCTTCATCAGCGAATACGTCATCCTTGGAGACCCACTGGTTGTCCGAGTCCGGGTATCCGCGCCATTTGACCAAATATTGCAATTTCCTTGTCCTGCCGAACCGCCGGGAGTCCAGAATCTTCTCGACCTCGTATTCTTCTTCTCCATCGATTAGATCCGGTGGTGGGCGCTGATAGTTTGGTCCGTGTGTGGGAGTTTCTTTGTACGGAGTAAGGAGGTCCGTGTGAAACACTGGGTGAATGCTCCACTGCGTGGGAAGTTCTAGGCGGTAGTTGACTGCGGACATCACCTGGATGATCTGGAAGGGTCCATGTCTTCGGGGCGCGAGTTTTGCCGTTGGCTGGTTGGTGCGTAGGTGGCGCCCTTCGAGCCATACGAGGTCCCCGATTTGGTATTTTGGGGTGTCCTTGTGTTTGATCCACCCCTGCTGCGCTTTGATCATCAGTTCCTGGGCGCGTGTTCTAGCCTCTTTGAATTGCTGCGCCCGTAGCGCTACTTGTGGGATAGGGGATGGTCGATCGATCCAATCAGCGTGCGGGTTATACCCCATGAGGACATTGAATGGGGATTCCTTGGTCGATTCGTTGGGCCAGTTGTTGTGCGTGAATTCCGCCATTGGTAGGTATTGTGTCCAATCGTCCTGTCGTTCGTTGACCCAGAATCTTAGATATTGTTCTAGCCATTGGTTGGTTCGTTCCGATTGGCCGTCAGTTCTGGGGTGGTATGCGGTGGAGATGTTTTGTTCTATGCCGAGTATTCGGCACAGTTCGCGGATGAACTTTGACGCGAATCTGGGGTCTCGATCGCTAATGATGCGCGCTGGCAGTCCGAATCTGGGAAAAACATGTGTCACATACAGGGCTGCCGTTCCTTCCGCGCTTATTTCTTCTAGGCACGGGATGAATACTGCCGCTTTAGAACAGTCGTGGTCTGTCACTGTCAGTATGGAATTGCAGCCGTTCGATTGGGGTAATTTGGTGATGAAGTCTAGGGCTATGACCTCGAATGGGGTTGCTTCCGGTTTCAGGAATATTGGTTGTAGAGGTGCGCGTGTTGGTCTGTTATTGACTTTGATTCGTTGACAGTCGGCGCATCCTTTAACGTAATCCTGTGCTTCTTGCCGGAGTCCTGGCCACCAGTAGTATCTCTCGATTAGTTTGATGGTTCGGTTGATTCCCGGGTGTCCATATGCGAGGGTGTCGTGGTGGGCTTGTATAATACGCTTCCGTTCGTGGGCGTCGCCTGTGACTACCCTTCGCCCCTCCTTGTACCAAGTAGCCTTCGATGCGTTTGAGTTTGTGTGGGTCTATCCATTTCGTGATAGTGTCGTTGTCCTGGGTGTATACTGGGTACGTGGGCTGCATTTCTTTCACAGGGATCGTTGCGCTCATGCGTGTTGGGTTGTCCGTTGTGTCGATTGTTGCAGCTCTGACGAATATGTGGTCCGGGAGTACTGTGACTTGTTCGTTGTCGTGCTCTCCTTGGTCGTAGTCGGGTCTCCTTGATAGGGCGTCCGCTCTCCCATTCGCCGTTCCCTTGATGTGGTGAATCTCTATGTCATATTCGGAGAGTTCCAGCACTTCCCTTGCTACCCGTCTGCTTATCTTTTGTGGGGATCTCCAGTACTGCAGGTTCATGTGGTCGGAGAACACTTTGATCTTGTGGGGTGATCCGGCAAGGTAGGGATCTCCAGTTCCTCAGTGCTTTGACGATGGCTAACAGTTCCAGGTCATAGATGTCGTAGTTCCTTTCTGCTGCGTTGAGGGTGTTGGAGTAGTAGGCGATTGGGTGTCGTTTGTTGTCTTTATTGCGTTGGAGTAGTACTGCTCCCACTGCGTATCCCGAGGCGTCGACTTCTAGTTCGAACTGTTTGTCTAATTCTGGATGTTTGAGCACCGGTTCTTCTGTTACAAGGGTTTTGAGCTTGTCAAACGCTGTCTGTTGTTCTGTTCCCCATTGCCATTCCGTGTCTTTGCGTGTGAGTTTGTTGAGCGGTCGTGCGTGGTTGGCAAACCCTTGGATAAAAGCGCGGTAGAAGTTGCAAAATCCTAAGAATGATCGTACCTGTTTGACGTTTTTGGGGACCGGCCATTCGCGGATTCCAGAGATTTTGACAGGGTCCATGCGAATCACCCCCTTCTTAATGATTACCCCCAGGTAATCGAGGGTGTCTGCATGGAATGTGCACTTGTCCAGTTTGAGGTAGAGGTCATGTTGTTCCAGCAAATCTAGGATGTCGTGGATGGCGTCCGTATGTGCTTCCCTCGTTGTAGCCGTGGCTACTCCGATGTCGTCCATATATACCCGAATAATGGTTCCTTTCTTCTCGTGGTGTTCGATGAGGGGGGCGAAGATCCAGTTCATCATACCTTGGAAGGTTGCCGGTGCGTTTGTCATCCCGAAATACATCACCAGGGGTTCGAAGAACCCCCGTTTGGTTTTGAATGCTGCTTTGTGCTCGTCGCCGGGTTTGATTCTGATGTTGGTATATCCCCATCGGACGTCAAATTTTGAGAATATCCACCCCCCACTGAGGTCTGCGATCAGCTGGGGTATGAGCGGTAGGGGGTATTGGTTGCGTATGGTCCATGCATCGAGTTCTCTGTAGTCCTGCACCGGGCGTAGTTTTCCGTCCTTCTTTTTGATGAAGAAGAAAGGGGCTGCGTACTGCGATTTAGATGGTCGGATGTATCCTTTTGCCAATTGTTCATCCAAGAACTCCTCTAGTGCTTTGTCTTCTGTTTGATTGAGCGGGTAGATTTTGCAGTTGATGTGGTCTGGGGCGTTTGGTTTGAGGTCGATGGCGTGATCCCAGGGTCTGGTCGGTGGGAATCGATGGGATTCCTCTTCGCTGAATACTTTCGCGTGTCTCTTGTATTCCTCGGGGAGTTCCTTCTTTTCCGCTGTGTCGTGTGCCGCGATTGCCAGGTCGGTTGCCATTGTTCGCAAGTGTACCGGGGTTGTTTCTTCCAGTTCTTCGAAGGCTTGCATTCGTTCGTCGTCCTGCATTTTTGTGATAATGCTTCGAAGTTCTGCTTGGACTGTTATTTGGGTCGGTGGTTTGTTAGGATTGGTGGTTCGTATGATGATGGGGTACTGTTTTGTATCCATGGTGGCAGTAGCCCATTGTATCCGTGGTTGGAATGTTGCTAGCCAGGGGTAACCGAGGATAATGTCTTCCCCTCCTACGTTGGTGATTAGGAACTGGGTGGTTTTAAGTTTTCCATCAGTTTGTATATTTAAATCGACGTAATGGGTGATTTTTCCCCCTTTGTTGCGCATTCCGTCGATGTTCCATATGTTACGCAGGTTTGGCAATTCTTTGGTTCCCAGATGCATCCTTTTGACGAAGTCTGGGTGTACGAAGTTGTGGGTGGCTCCGGAGTCCACCAATGCTTTCTTGTCGGCCATGAAGTAACTCGTGCGAATCGAAACTGGGACGTGCATAGATCGATAGTGCGTGATAAACGTTGAGTTACAATTTAAAGCCCTCACCCAGGCCGTTGGGTTCAGGCGCTCGGAAAATCCTGCCTCCCCATCATTTCCCTCATAAACATCCCCCTTTGTTCCTCCGGTAGTGCCACGACTTGAGTCAGCAGGTCGCCTACTTGCGAGCTGACAGTGCCTCTGTTGCCTTGGACTGGTTCATCCAGGTCGATGAGAGGCTCCTCCGCTACGCTTTGTGGTGCGGTAGGGACTTCTTCGATGTATGCGCTTCTTCCTCGCGTCCTTCGTGGCTGGTTGCAATCCCGTGAGAAGTGTCCCTTCTGGTTACAATTGTAACAGGTTACGTCCCTTATGTTCAGGACTCCGCGTCCTCCTCCCCTTTGTTGCATGAATCCGCCCCTTGGCGGAAACGGAGGTCTTCCTCCCGGGGTCCAGTCCCTTGGGTCTTCTGGGTGGTTTCTATTAACGTCGCCGATTTCTGCGACTCTTGCCCTAATCCTTCCGGGAGTGGTATCCATCGCGTCTGGGTGGTTGTGGTATTGCTGCCACCCTTGTTGGTTTCCTTGTCGCTGCGGAGGTTGGAACCGGAGTGGCTGGTTTGGGCGAGGTCGTTGCACAGTTTGTGGCTGTCTTCCAAAGCCAGTTTCCCTGGCCTTTATGTGCAGATACCTCTTCTGTTGTTCGATGAGCGCGCTTTTCCATTGGGAGTAGCTGCGCGGGTTGTGGAATTGATAGGCGTTCTGGTATAGTTTAAGGGGAACACCCCTAGTAAACTTGTCGAGAACAAGTGGTTCGTCCAGCCGATAGTCAGCCTGTCGGACCAGCTTTTCAAATTTAGTGACGTAGCTGTCAATGTCCTCGTTCATCATTCTAAACCCTTTGTCGAGTTCTACTCTTGCGCGGTCCTTTTCTAGGTTGTCACGGAATTGTCCTTTGAACGCGAGCTCTACTCCTGCCCAGAGCCATGGGTCATTTCTGTTGGCTTGGGCGTCGAGCCATTTGGCTGTTTCTGTTGCCCATTCGTCGACGAGTGGTCCCTGGATGTAAGTGAGGAACATCATTGCCTTGATGTAAGGGATTTTGAGGCTTTTGTTGGCGGCGTTGACTCCTGCGAATCGGTTCCATTGGGCGAGGAAGGCTTCTGCTTCGTCACGATTTCCGGTGAATATTTTGGGCTCTTTCCCGATGAATTTGTCGGTATCGGGCATTACAAATGCTGGTATGCCTGTTGGGTCTTGCGGGTTGTCGTCTGGGTCGCCTCCTGGTGGTGCTCCTCCTCCTCCGTCCGGCGGTCCTCCGGGGAGTGGCTGGTATCCCCCGATTGTGATGACTCACTGTCACTCGACAGGGAATCACAACGGGTTCAGAAGACCGGGGGTGGTGGAGAACGCGGAGCGGAGCACAGGGACTACTGTGATGGAACGCTTTGGCTCAACCGTCAGAACTGGCGCGACGGCTCAGGGAAAGTGGCGCTTAGTGGCAAGTCGTGCTTGACAGCTGAAGGGGCACTAGTGCTCGAGAGGCGGGAAGAGGCAAAGGGAGGATGTCACAAGTGGACAGTCTGAGGGACTGTCCATTCTATTGCGCTGGCTTATATACCCAGAGGGATGGTCTGTGCGTAAGTTTAGGGCAGGCTTAAGGTCTGCCCACGGGTACTGCGGAATACTGCGGAATGGAACCTTCCGGTAACATCTAAATATAGTGTCCAATGGGAAAATCAAGATAGTGTCGTACGACTGCTCCGCAGTCGATGACGCCATATGACGTGACTGCTCCGCAGTCCAATCAGAATAATCGTAGGAGTGGTACGACTGCACCGCAGTCGAGTTGGTCATAGTGATTTGACTGCTCCGCAGTCCAATCAGATAAATCCAAGGAATGGTACGACTCTCAGTCGTCAGGTGACTTGATAAATGATGGGAGATCACGTGACTCATCACGTGATCGTCGGAGTACGAAATTCAAACTCCGATTTCGGATTTCCCCTTTAGGAAGGTGATTAGATAAGACCGGGCCGGTGCGGACCGGTCTTAGACGCCCGAGTCACGACCCAAGTTTCTAGGTTCGTGACACCGATGTCTTTGCCCAGTAGGGCTGTTCGGGCTGCGGCCATGGTTGGGATGGTTGTGGACATGTCAGTGGGAATCAACTCAGCGATCTGTTTTAGTTGTTCCTCTTCTTGTTCGTCTCTGATGACGATTTCTTCTGGGTTGCTTTTGATCGATGGCGATGGTGCGGGTGTCTTAGGTGTTGGGGATCTGATGGGTTCTTTGTCTTCTCCGTCGATTGTTCCCCACTGGTCTCTGGTGACGACTTCTGACTGTTTGATGTCTAAGTTGAGGATTGAGCTTGCTGGTCTGGTGGCTTGGAGTTTCTCTCTTCCGGCGTCCCAACGAACTTCTACCCAACAGTGGTTGTCGAAGTTGAATTCTACCGGGATAAGTTGCGAGTTATTTTGTCGATCGAAATAGTAAGTGACGTAGCCTGGTGTCTCTGCGTCGTCTTTCCAAAATGCGGATCCCAAGTATCTCTTTGGGACGTTGCGGTCTCCTCTTCTGTCGATGTAGTAGGGCCTGAACGGGACCCAAAGTTCTTTGGTTGTAGGATTGGCCACGGTGGGATCTTGGTCTTAATGTAACGTCTACCACGGACGTTTGCCTGACTTAGGCTTCTTGCTTTGTGGCGATCCGTACAAGTCGGTAGTTGCGGTTGGCGAAGGTGTCTGCGTAGAAGGCTGGATGAGGCTGAAGGCTTTCGTCTTGTCCGAAGTATGCGTGAAGGTCCTCGAGCTGCGGTACTCCTGTTGGGATACGATCGATGTACTGAGCGTTGGCCCACGTAATGCTATCGATGATGTAGAAGGTGTGATAGGGGGACGCTACTCGATCGTTGCGATATAGGAAGACTTGGTATGCTGCGATGTCGGCGGGATATTCCACTGATCCGTGAAGGGACAGTTACTGGGTAAGTCACGGGGATCCCTGGTCTCAAAGGGATATGCCGGACACTCACTTAAGAGGGGGAGAGCCTCTTAGTAAAGACGAGTAGATAGTAGTGGTATTGGAAGAAGACCAAGATGCCGTTCTTGGTCTTCACACTGGTCTACTTATACAGTTACGCGCGGGCTTTGAAGCGCCGCTTGAATACTAACTAGCGAATAGCGTAAGTACCGTGAACCCTAGTACAGCTATCCTAGTTATGAGTCACTGCGAGTCATCCCGAGATCCGATCCGTTATCGTACAATCACATGCGCCGGAGCTTACCCGGCTGACTGATCCTACAAGTCCATGACGATATTCTGCTGACGGCGATGTCATAGTCGACGCGTCAGTGTCCACTTCCCGGCCCGAGGCGCCGATCAATCCGAATCGTGACAACAAGGATGAAATACAAGGGGAGTCCAGAGGAGTCCATGATGTCATTGTACAGTGATGTCATAGATAGGAAAGTCCGAGATTGTAAAGATCATATACAGTATAATCATAAGTCCAATATATCTTATCTAAAGCAGTCCGTTATCTGCATGTCCATTGAGCCGCTAGATGCGCTCAGGTCACTTATCAACAGTAACACCAAGTCACAGTAAATACAAGAGATGCATTGTTCTACAAGGAGACAAAGGAGTATACTATTCTGGAGAACAAGGCGTATAGAACAAGAGAAGTCTAGAATATGATATCATAGTTGTAACGTCTACCACGGACGCTTGCCTGACTTAGGCTTCTTGCTTAGTGGCGATCCGTACACGTCGATAGTTGTGGTTGGCGAAGGTACTTGCGTAGAAGGCTGGATGAGGTTGAAGGCTTTCGTCTCGTCCAAAGTATGCGTGAAGGTCCTCGAGTTGTGGTACTCCTACTGGGATGCGATCGATGTACTGGGCGTTGGCCCAAGTGGCGCTATCGATGATATAGAAGGTGTGGTAAGGAGACGCTACTCGATCGTTGCGATAAAGGAAGACTTGATATGCGGCGACGTCAACAGGGAATTCCACTGAACCACAAAGGGGCAGTCAAAGGATAAGTCACAGGGATCCCTGGTCTAAGGGGATATGCCGGACACTCACTTAAGAGGGGAAAGCCTCTTAGTAAAGACGAGTAGATGGTGGTGGTATTGGAAGAAGACCAAGATGCCGTTCTTGGTCTTCGCACTAGTCTACTTATACAGTTACGCGCGGGCTTTGAAGCGCCGCTTGAATACTAACTAGCCAATAGCGTAAGTACCGTGAACCCTAGTACAGCTATCCTAGTTATGAGTCACTACGAGTCATCCAAGATCCGATCCGTTATCGTACAATCACATGTGCCGGAGCTTACCCGGCTGACTGATCCTACAAGTCCATGACGATATTCTGCTGACGGCGATGTCATAGTCGACGCGTCAGTGTCCACTTCCCGGCCCGAGGCGCCGATCAATCCGAACCGTAACAATAGTGACATCATGATAAAGATAAGAACAAAGGACACAGTACAAGGATAAAATACAAGGGGAGTCCAGAGGAGTCCATGATGTCATTGTACAGTGATGTCATAGATAGGGAAAGTCCAAGATTGTAAAGATCATAATCTAATGTACATAAGTCCAATATATCTTATCTAAAGCAGTCCATTATCTGCATGTTGATGAACAGCATACATAAAGCACATACTCACAGTGGACTAAGAGGACTGTGGTGAGATATGCTGGTAGGCTGGGAAGCAGCAACAGAATAAGTCTTGCAGGTGAAGCAGATGTGAAGTCTGGCACACAACAGATGAGAACTGGTGATATTTATACAGAGGGAGACATACCTGGCACACAACAGATGAGAACTGGTGATGTGCCAGAGTGTACAAAGTACTCTACTTGTACTGCTACAGGGGGTGACACTAGTAACACAGAGTCACAGTAAATACAAGGAGCGCATTGTTCTACAAAGGGACTTAGGAAAGTACAAAGACGTAGTACAAGGACAATCCAGAGGAGTCCATGATGTCATGTGTATAAGTGATATCATAGATAAGAGAATACAAGAAGTCCGAGATTGTACAGATCATAATATCTAATCTACAAGTCCTGTATATCTAATCTAAAGCAGTCCATTATCTGCATGTCCTTTGAGCCACTAAGTGTGCTCAGGCCACTTATCAACACATGTCACGATCCGATCGTGCCATGGGTCACCTCAGATCTGCACTCTAGACATGGTCCAGACCCTGCTTCTCTTCCAAGAATTCCCACCCAAGTCCCCGGTTTCCAGAGTCTCACTTCTTGCTTCTCAGATTCTCATGTTTCATGACTGACATCGGGAATGTTCCCAACTCTGCTTCTGTGTTTCAGATTCCGCTTCTCCTTCTACTAGAATAAGTCCCTGCTGTGCTTCCTAGGAAAAACATAGAAAAATACTAGAAAAATGAATATCCGTACTTGTACTTAAGGAGCCTGTAGTACACCTGTATTCTGCGTTCTAGTCTTGTCCTTTGTCTTGCAATCTAGTTCCATTCCATTGCCTGCAGTGTGCAGCAAGTGGTCTTACATCTAGTGCTCTGCCTGGCTATATAGGCAGCACTTCGCTTGGTGGCTCAAGCCAGTTTTCCCTGCAAGCTGTGAGGCAGCCAGTACCCTTACGACTAAGCGGTAGTGACGCGGTCATGAGCCCGCCTCTAGGATCGTAACAACACATGTCCATTTGAGCTGCTAGATGCGCTCAGGCCACTTATCAACAGGGTCATCAGATATATGAGCAAACAGTGCATAAAGCATCACCTTCAGTGTTTTGGTACCCTGCCACTATCATCCCCACGTGATGAGAGGGGGTATTTTTGCTGGTGGTTCTGTTCCTAATCTTGGTTGTGACCTGGCGGAGTTGTAGATATGTCACGATCATTAGATCATGCCATTGATTATCTCAGATAATCAGTTTCTGGAAAAGCCTCGGAAAATTCTTGGTTTCTCAATTCCTGTCTCATGTTTCAGATTCTGCTTCTCGATCCATCCGAAGATTCTCGACTGCGCATAGATCGCGCAATCATCACAACAGACTGACGTGCTCAGTCTATATTTAGTTCTACACTTACGCATCCCCAGAAAATAGCCAGAAAAGCATAGAAAAATAGGATTTCTGTAGGATACTTAAGGAACCTGTAGTACTGCTTGTATTCTCCATTCTAGTCTTGTTCTCTGCTGTGAATCCTAGTTCCATTCCCTTGCCCTTTGCTGAAGGACAATTGGTCTTACATCCAGTGCTCTGCCTAGCTATATAGGTGGGACTTCGCTTGGTCGCTTGAGCCCTAGGCTCTGTCAAGCTATATTGACGGCACTCCTCTTGGTGGCTCAAGACGGTTGGCGTAGCAGGAGAGCCCCTGCATTGTGGATTGACTGACTGTTGACTGTCTAGAATTCCTTCACGACTAAGTGGTAGCAACATGGTCATGAGTCCACCTCTAGGATTGCATCTGTAAAAGTGGAGGGTTTTACGATCCAGCCGGATCGTTCATGCCGTGGGGCCGGGGGATTCAGGGATTGTCGGGATCAATAGGGCAAAGGGGATATTTTTGCCTGGAAAATGTTCAGAGATGAGAGGGGTCACGCTTATTCACTCAAGGAGAGCAAATGTGGCTGGGATTCGACGAAACTAAGACAAGGACTTTACAGAGTCGTCTACCTCATACTTATACTCGTACAGACTAGTGGTTTTCGTGACTATTTTCTGGTATGAGACAACAAGCATGCAATCCTTCTGCTGGCACCTATGTGCTGTCAACCGAGACTTCCCCGACATCGTCACGTGACACGTGATCGTGACACAGCCCCCCTACTAGCCAGAGTCGTCTCGACTCGACCCTGCCTCTGCGGGGAACTTCTTGCGCCTGTCTTCCACAGTCCTATTGTAGGGTATAAAACGTGAGTGTGAGGACAGAGGGGAGTGGAGTCGTGCGCATTGGGTGTTGTATCAAGGGTGTCTGGGCGGAACTGGGCAGGGCGAAAATGGTTCGCACAAGGCATGGGGTCATGGGCAATCCACAGACGTGTGTTTCTGGCAGGTGACGTCGCGTGGGGCTTCGTCATGTTGAAGGGGGAATCTGGTGTCTGGGATGCATGGCAGTATCACAAGGGCAGGGGTCTGTCAGCGAGGAGGGATGGGGTGAGGGGCTATGTTATCAAGGTGATTCATATGAGCCCTGTACCTCTGATCATTACTGGTAGGCTCGTCCATATGATACACGTCCAGACCACGGGGCAGGGGTTGTGGAAGGAAGGGGTGGATATGAGATGTGACATTAGCTTCTCTGATTCGCTTATCAATGCCTTCTGCTTTGATGAGCCAGTTGCTCCATACGTTGTCGAGTTCGCGCATATGTGCGAACAATTCTGCCTTCCGACATAGCGAGTTGCGGAAGCGGTAAACGTCAGTGGCTGCTCCTGGGTCTGCCATGAGAGCGAGGGCTCTGTCTACCTCGTGACGTGCCAGATGCTCGGCGGAGAACAGGGCCAAGGAATGCCCAGGCTGCAGCCCTATGGCAGTACGAGGGGGCATGGGTACTGCGTAGAGTGGTTTGTAATACTGGGGCAACCCCTTGCCTTCAGTACCCAGAGCGACGGGCTGGTCCTTCTGGTTGACGGCAAACCTGATGTAAGGGGCTGGGCCCCTTTCAGTGCCATCGCTGAGCAGAATGTCGAACTTGTACAATTCCGTTTGCTGTGTGACCTTCCAGCCCGGGCCGGGGTGTTCCGGAGCCACTGGCTCTGCCAACCTGAATTCTGGCGGCGACTGGAAAGCTCCCTCCCAGACGTCTTGTTCTTCTTCATCCCATGCGCCATCTTCCCTTGTTGATGTCTCCCCAGTCGAGATTGAGACAATCTCTGGAGGTGGAGAACTCCTGGGAACTAGGGGAGGCGGGACGTCAGCCGGATAGACCCCCAATTCATGAATATCTTCAAGGGCCAATTTCTCTCTTGCTTCCCTCCTCAACCTCTCGCGTCTGCGAGCGTGGGCTCTAGAGTGCCTTCGCCTTCTTCCATTGGTCTCTGAATAGGTGAAGAGCCCGATCGAATCGTCTTGTGTCGTGGGTGAGTCTGCTCTGATGTCATGATCGGTGGGTACCCACGCCCATTTGTTAATGCGTCTGTTGATGTCTTGACGGATCTTGACTGGGAGCTCCTCATCGGGTACAAAGTAATGCTGAGGAGGGTGGTGGAGGTGAGGCTGTACCAGGGGATCCATGGTGAGTGTGTTGATGTTCAACGTTGGTCTGCATTGCCGACTTTTATACTGTTGTACCAGGTCTGGGGCATGTATGTCTTCGGCATTTTCCCAGCTATCGTGGGCCTCAGCATACCCTTTCCACCTCACCAGATATTGTAGCTTCTTGTGGCGTCCCATTGTTCGTTCCCCCCTTATCTCCTCTACTTCCCATTCTTCCTCTCCATCGATGATATCTGGTGGTGGTTCCTCATAATTGGGTCTGTGAATCGGCGTTTCTCTGAACGGGGTTAAGAGGCCTGCATGAAAGACGTTGTGGATCTTCCATTGCTGTGGGAGAACCAGTTGGTACGCCGTTTTTGAGATTTCTCTAGCGATTATAAAAGGTCCGTATCTTCTTGGAGCTAATTTTGCCATAGGATGCGTTGTTTTCAGGTTAGTGGCTTCCAGCCATACCTTCTGCCCTACTCAGAACCTTTTGTACTTCATTTTCTGGATCCAAGACTCTTGTGTTGCCTTCATGGCTGCTGCTGCGCGCAGCCAGGCTTCCTGCAGCTTCGTCAATCTTTCTCTGGTGGTGGTGGCGTTTGTCTCATCGTGATCTGGTTGATGTACTCGGGGATTAAATCCAAAGAGCACCTCGAACAGAGTCTGCTGGGTAGTTTCCGACTTCTGTGCGTTGAGCGTGTACTGAGCTATTGGTAACCATCAAGCCCAATCACTTGCGTGATTACTGAAGATCCGTAGATATTGTTTGAGGTGCTGGTTCGTCCTTTCCGATTGCCCATTGGTTTGTGGGTGATAGGCGGTGCTGATGTTCTGCTGGACCTGTAATTTCGTGAGGAGTTCTTTGAAGACTCTTGCCGTAAAGTGAGGATCTCTATCTGATATGACTCTCTTTGGTAAACCATAGTGAGGCAGGACATGCTTGAAATAGAGTTCTGTCATTTCAAGTGCGTCCATCGCCTCCTTACAAGGGAGGAATATACTGGCCTTAGTGCATCCCTGATCTGTGATTGTCAGAATCGTGTCATACCCTTGAGAAGGGGGTAATTTCGTAATGAAATTGAGAGCGATCGTCTGGAATGGGAGTTGTGGCTCCTCATGTATGATGGGATCAATTGGGACTTTCGGTTTGCCTGGCAGGTTCTTACTTGCCTGGCATTTTGCACATCCGTTAACGAAGTTAGTGACGTCTATCTTCATTTTCGGCCACCAGTAATGTTGTTGTACTGCAGCGAGTGTTTTTGTTATTCCTGGATGGCCCACAGTGGGTGGGTCGTGGAAGGAGGCGATTACCCCCCTCCTTAAGGGGAGATCATCCACGATCATGAGGCGAAAGTTGCGGTAGTATAAAGGGTCCCTATAGAGCACGAGGCTGGCTGCGCGGAGGTCTTCGAGCCAAGGGAGGTGCGAGGACTGCATAGCACGCAGGCGGTTGTCCAGCGTGACCACCTCGGCCACAGCGATGAAAAGAGAGGGTGGCAAGATGATGACATCGCAGTTGTCCAGGAGGTCAGAGCCGGCAGCTGCGGGATGACACGATAAGGCATCAGCGTGGAGGAGGGGACCTGGGCGATGGGTAAGACGGAGGTTGTAATCCGCAAGAGTGTTGACCAGGCGAGCGACGCGGCGACTGATGCGTTGAGGGTGTCAATAGTGTAAGAGGTTTGTGTGATTGGTGAAGACCGTAATGGGGTGAGGAGACCCGACCAGGAGATGGCGCCAATGTTCGAGGCCGCGAACAAGGCCTAGAAACTTGCGATCATAAACGTCATAGTTGCGTTCTGCATCGTTGAAGGTCTTCGAGAAGTATCCAACGGCTTGTGGTTTACCTCTGGCATCTTTCTGTGTCAAGATGGCACCGGATGCAACAGCTGATGCATCTGTTTGTAGTTTGTAGGGGGCGTCGGGATCAGGTTGACGTAGAGCAGGGCAACTAGTGGCTATGGTGAGGAGTTGATCGAGGGCTTGGGAACAGTCTTTGGTCCAGACAAACGGGGTGTCCTTCTTGAGGAGTGCATTCAAGGGGTGTGCGATTGCTGCAAAGTTTGGGATAAAAGGTCTTTGGTAATTCAAGACTCCCAGCGTACTCCAGACCTGTTGTACAGTGGAAAGAGTCCATGGCCAGTCTCAGAGGCCACTGACCTTGTCGTCGCCCATACAGATGATGCTGCGATTTATCGTCATGCCCAGATAGTCAATCTCGTGAGTTTCAAAAACACATTTAGATAATTTGAGGAAATAACTTTCTTGTTGTAGGACATCTAGCACTGCGCTTACTATTTCACGATGGCGGTCCAGATCTTCAGTAGTGGCGATCAGAATGTCGTCCATGTAGACATAGAGTTCTCTGGGATATTTCTCCAAGAGGTGTCTGAGCATTCTGTACATAGCGCATGAGAATGTAGCCAGCGAGTTAGTGAGTCCGAAGTACATCACAAGCGGTTCAAACGTTCCATCAGGTGTTTTGAACGCGGCTTTCCATTCATTGCCTTCTTTGACGCAGATGTTGTTGTAGCCCCACCGTATGTTGAATTTAGTGAAAAGGCTTTTATTCCCTAGGGAGGTCAGGATATCCCCTATGAGTGGTAGGGGAAATTCGTCACGGACTGTCCAAGCATTTAGTGCTTTGTAATCTTGTACAGGCCGCAGTGTCCCATCCTTTTTCCAGATGAAGAAGAGAGGAGCGGTGTAGGGAGACTTGGATTCGCGGATGTAGCCTTTGCGTAATTCTTCAGACAAGAAAATGCAAAGGTGCTTTCATTCTTCTACATTCATAGGGTACACTTTAGTGCCTAAGGTAGAGGGAGCCCCTTCTTTCAACTTTATCTCGTGATCGTCGATTCGAGATGGTGGGAATCGTTGCGTGGCTTCTTTCGAGAAGACCACGGCGTACTGCTGATATGCCTCGGGTATTTCCGTCGTCTTTTTACTTCCAGAAGCTATGGCCATTTTCTGTGCAATTGTCTCATTGATTTCTTTCCCTCCTTGTTCGATTTTCATAGCACCACCCCCGTCGCTTTTCGTATCCCAGTCAATCATGGGCTTTCTGGCCTTGAACCAAGGAAATCCCAAAATGGCATGGCAAGATCCCAGATCTGTGACGAAGAAGTCGAGGATGAGTTTTGTTTGTCCCTCGGTGATCGTGAGTCTACACTTCTGCTTTAGTGCTCCGGCTGCATTGATCGTTCCATCCGCATTGCGCACTTCTATATCTCCGATATCTTCGAGTATGAACCCAAGTAATCGTGCAGCACCGCGATCGATAAAGTTTTCGCTCGCTCCAGTATCCAGGAGGAGTCATACCTTCTGGTTTGTTCCCATTACGTCGGCGAGTATTGTGATCGATTGTTCACTAATACTTTTGACAACATTGATAGAGAAGTCCGCATCATCCCCTGCTGTGTCGAGCAGGAGTGCAGAGATTAATTCTTGTCGGGCTGCCAAATCAAGATTTAATACGGCACTGCGCAGGTTGAGGTCCTTCTGGGGTGTGTTCGATGGTTGCGGTTCTTCGGTCTTTGCCTCAGCAGTCAACACATTGTTGACCTTCTGAACACTAGAAGTCGTTCGCTTTTTGGGGCAGTTCATCGATAGATGTCCCTGCACCATACATCAGAAGCAACACCCTTCCTTTTGACAGTGGGTCTTTTCTTCAGGGGTTCTCTTTGTTTGCCAAGCAGGTTTTCCCGATGTTGTTTGGATATTGTCCACATCCATGGGGATGACTTGGTCATTGCGGTTATTCTCCAGGGCTTTCGTAGGTAACATTTGTCCAATCGTTTGTTGTATCAACTTGCCGGTATTGACATTTGCAATAGCATTGGCAATAGTGCGGAAGTGTTGTGACTCTTCATGTGCGGCTTCTCGCCATTCCTCCATTTTCTTTGGCATTTTTCCCCTTTTCAGACAACTGATGAGGAGTCCCTTTTTTAAACCCCTTTTGAAGAATTCGATGGTTCCGTTAGCATCGGCGTCCCATCCTGCGGCTGTCGCAAGCTGATCGAACATCAAAATATAGGTATCGACATCATCTCCTTTCATAGTCAGGGATGTCAGCTGTTGATGCGTGTTTTGTTCACTGAGAGTATCGGTCCATGTGCGTTTGAAGGCTGCCTTGAAGTTCGTCCACAATGCCTTGTCAGTTTCAAGCATTTTTGGCATGTGTGTCATGACGCTTTCATCCAATTCTCTGCTGACTCGATCCACCCAGTCATCTACCACGGGCCCTTGTATGTAAGATAGGGCGAGGCTGACCCAGGAGAATGGTGAGGTCATGAACTTATGGTCCCGATTGAGGTGTTGATATTGATGGAATTCCCATAGGAATTGTATGCTTTTTTGCCTATTGCCAGCAAACTCCTTTGGTGCGAGGCCTTTCAGGGTGCCGGAGTCCAGGGTTGTTGCCATTGTTGGTGGTATAGCCGGGGGTGTAGGAAGGTATGGGAGTCTTGTAGGAGGCAAGATTGTCATGAGTCGTATTGGTTTCTTCTCTTTCTTCTGCGACGTCGATGTGTCTGATGAACTGTCTTCAATAGCAGTAGTCGGATTGTTCCTCCAGGTGTGTAGATCTGGGTCAGTAGTCCCTTTGCAGCCAAGTCCCCAAAGCGTGGGATTCTCAATGAGGTTTACGTTATGCGTGTACCAATGGCTGTCATGTTCGTAGATTTCGTACCAAGCGTCTTCAGCCTCAATGTATTCTACGTCGATGGCGGTATTATTTGCTGCGAGCAATCAATATCCTCTGAGTGGTTCCCAGAACGCTCCTCCACTGGTGAGTTTGTTGATATTCGGGGTGGTGTGGCATATGACAATCTGTTGTTCTGAAGGGTCTGTAGTGTCTTGTGCTGGTTCAATACATGCTCTGTCAGCGACGTTCTTTGGCGTGATCAGAGTTGATTGCTCTAGATCCAGAGTGACTGCGAGGACCTTGCAAGGTCGCTTTCCACGTTGTCACGGTACGCGAGGAAGTGGACTCTTACTTACGGTGATGACCTCGTTAGTAAGCAGTAATGCGTCATGAACTAGGGGATCAGTCAGCGCTGTAAGGACGTGAGGGTCCTAGGTGAGTTCGAAGGCGGAGAGGATCTACCTCCAAGAGTAGGGGAAGAGAGAGTGGGATTGTCCTTCGAGTGCCCGCGTTTGGGCCTGACTTCCGGGGCAATCACACACTGAGTTAGGGACAAGGGGCGACCGGGCGCTGAGTATATTCAGCACAGAAGTAAGAGATTATATACAGAGGAACCTGTAGCTAATGCTAAGGTAAAAGAGGAACAGAAAGGGTAGCATATAAGAGGAAAGAAGCGTAGACAAAGGGCCGCGTGGCCGAGGTGATCGAGTGTGCAAATATGAATGATTTCGGGCTCAGCCCGAAGGCTGGCCTTACACCTCCTGGGGGGTCAAAATCTTGACCGTCCTCGGTCAAGCTACATCTAAGAAAAAAAATCGGGTTTCAACGTCGAAAAGTAAGAGAACGCGAGCAAAAAGATAGTGGGAAGGGTAACATCGTGCGTGAAGAAAAACATCTCTGCGCGTCTTCGTCAAACATCGCCGAGTCCTCAATGTGCCGGCTCTAGCACGAACGCTACACCTCCGGGATAAAAAACGAGGTTGTCGATTGGAACGGGAACGGGAATGGGGGTAGTGTGCGTGAGATGAAGCTGTTGCGTGTCTTCGACTTGCGCTTGCGAATGTCTTCGTGTGCCGAAAATAGTTACTTGAATGGTTGAACTTGAAGACTGGCCTCCTGGGTCGAAAACGAGGCGTGGGGCGCGGGGCGTGAGCTGCCCGGGTCGAAGATGTCGTGCGGAAATGTTGCATGACTTGTATGTCTTGAAGGCGCTGTTCTGACTGCCGCCGAGGTCTTCTTTCTTGCTCCAGAACTTGCTCACGAGGGTGGAAGTGGTCGCCGAAACGTTGAGTAGTGAGGACAGGATTGCCGTGGTGACGAGTGCGAGTGCGAAGGTGAGCCGAGCGAAACTAAGTCCAGATTGTAAATGCGGAGTCGGGGTGTGTGAGAAACGAGGCGCCGCGAGCGTTGACGAAACTTCGTAGACCAGGGGTTGTTGCGAAGTAAAATGCGTCGCCGTCAGGGTCAGGGCTGGTGTGACTTCAAATGTGGAGGAATCCGAGCCGACTGTCTTGAGTCCGGGAGGTCGTTGCGGTGGCGTCGAATGGGGCGAAATGGGCGTGATTGGCGGTGCTTCGAGTGACGTGGGAAGGAAGGAAACGGGTTCACCTAGCGACAAGGACAACGACGAGGAATTCAGCGAGACAGGGACAACGACGAGTTCGACCACGGTATCTGACGAGTCTCCGGACGACGAGCGCAGGGGCCGTGATGAATGAGCAGGCACCGAGTGGGGATCAGAACGCATACCCGAGGGCATCGAGGTCGAAGTCTCAGATGGCGGTGGTTTCGTGGGTGGTGTCAAAGACGTCGAATACTCGGAGCAAGCCAGAGACGTGGGAAGCGGGGTGGGAAGCGGAGACAAGAACTCGCGAATGTCGTCAGTAAAGTCAAGGGGAAGCGAGGGAGTAGGAGAAGTCGGAGTGATCGAAGACAAAGACGCGTGTTCGGGCTCGAAGTCGGGCTGATCAACCATTGCCAAACGTGCAGGGGAGGGCAAAAAGGTGGACGAAACCGGGGGCGGAGAAGGGGGCGTGGACGACAACGTGGGTGCGTGCTCGGGCTGATCGACCGTCGCCGAGAGCAGGTACTCGAAATCAGACGTCGGAATGGAAAAAGGTGCAGGCGTGGGCGAAGGCAAAGGTGTCTCGGGGATGTCAGCAGCAGCCGAGGGTGCGAGCGAGGAAGCATGGGACGGGGTAGGAAAAGAGACCGAGGGGAGCAACGTGGTGGACAACGTGGGTGTAGGCTCGGGCTGATCGAGCGTCACCGAAGGCGCTTGCGTCTGATGAGATTCCGAAGCCGAGGACGAAGACGAAGGGGGGAGCTGGGTCAATGGCGACTGCAAAGACGGGGGAAGTTCGTTGGGGATGGTCGTCGTCTCAGCGTTCGAGGCGACAGCGCACGTCACTGCTCGGAAACGGTAGGCGTCTCGCCGAGGAGTGGGCTCAACGACGGGCTGCACGCGTCTAAGGCTCGGGGGCTCGAACTGCTTCACATGCGACCAAAATGAGGAGCCGTCATACGCAAACGCTGCTCGTGCGCAAACGAAAACATCTTCGAAGTGGAAGGGGACGTCGGATGGCTGGAAGGGGTTCTTGCCGAGAAGACGGGGCTGAAGAACTTGACGATCCTCGTGATGGAATCCGTACCAAAACGCTGCGTTGCGTTCTTCTTCGGACATGTGGCCTGTGTGAACGAGGGGAATACCGAAGCAAATGAACCTCCTGTAGTACCGTAGCACGTCGTCCTCGCATAACATTCGGCTTCTAGAAGATTCCTGGACATAGCTGCGCAACTTCTGCCTCATGATCTGGTGCCGTGGAGTGGGGTTGCCAAAGATGTTGACGAGGGATTGTCGAAGCTGAGGCCAGTCACGCGAATGATAACCACTTAGCGATCTCCAGAAGTCGCGCAACGAGGGGGCTACATAGCGGATGAGTACGTCGACTCGCTGAGGGTCTGTCAGTTCGCAGTCATACGCTAGGCCTTCGAATTCCTCCAAGAAGTCTTCGAACGAATCTGTGCATCCCGAGTAGTAAGGTGCAAACTTCAAACGAGGGGAGGGCATCGCTGCTGGTCCGGTGCGTGGCGCGTACGGGTCATCGTCTTCATCGTCGTAATACATCCTGATGGTGCGTGCGTGTGATGGTCGAAACGAAGATGGGAGATGGTGCGAGATTGAAGCAGAAGGGTTACTGTAAAGTTTGTCAAGGCAAGCGAAGATGAGGGGACGAGAACTAGAGGGCAAATGTGCGAGCTCGGAGGTTGAAATGGGAGGGGAATCGGAAGCGGATACAACGAAATCAAAAGGGATCGAAGGGAATCGAACTGAAGGGAACAAATGAAGGTACGACAAAGAGAAGTGTAAGTTAAAGGTGGATTAGAGAAGGTGGGACGAAGATCGAACGGGAACGAGGGGAAGGTGATTGATGGCAGGGGACCGAAAACGACTAGATTTTGACGATGATGACGAGACGAAATATGGGCTGGAGTCGAGCGAGCGTCGTAGACTGTAGGAGATTGTTTGACATTGAGTTGGTCACCAGAGGCGACCGAAAAGAAGGTGAAAAGAGAAGAGGTTGAAGGTTGAAAGGAATAAGAGGGGATGGAGGGGGAATCAACTGACTCCGCCTCACTGGGGCAGCCAATGTGTAAGGACGTGAGGGTCCTAGGTGAGTTCGAAGGCGGAGAGGATCTACCTCCAAGAGTAGGGGAAGAGAGAGTGGGATTGTCCTTCGAGTGCCCGCGTTTGGGCCTGACTTCCGGGGCAATCACACACTGAGTTAGGGACAAGGGGCGACCGGGCGCTGAGTATATTCAGCACAGAAGTAAGAGATTATATACAGAGGAACCTGTAGCTAATGCTAAGGTAAAAGAGGAACAGAAAGGGTAGCATATAAGAGGAAAGAAGCGTAGACAAAGGGCCGCGTGGCCGAGGTGATCGAGTGTGCAAATATGAATGATTTCGGGCTCAGCCCGAAGGCTGGCCTTACAGCGCGTAGTAGAATCACATGCCGATGTGGCATGACTCATAACTAGGATAGCGATAGTAGGGTTCGAGCTACTTTAGCTATTCGTCGTACGGATTGGAGAGGAGCTTTAAAGCTGCCTCGTATATGTATAAATAGTGGCCTAGGAAGACCAAGGTTCGCCATCTTGGTCTTCTTCAATTCACCACTTTCACTCGTCCCTTCACGCATGCTTCGCTTGTCTCTTCCAGAGCAAGTCATCTTCATCGGTTATCGGACTACCTAAGTGGCACGACTTGCCCTAGTGTACACTCAGATCACGTGCTCGTACGCGCCGTGTATCCCGCAGTCAGGTCATGGGACCTCGACGAGATATTCTGCTAAGTCGTGAACGCCCTTTCGTGTCCAAGTCGGACTAATGCCAGTGGTGGCGTTACATTAAGACCAAGATCCTTCCATCGTGGCGTTCACAACTCGAGACCAGTGGAGAAACTTTCAAACCTACTCCCTCGAACGACGAGGAGACCGAAACGTACCAACACAATTCCTAGGAGCTGCTAGGTGGAGAGAATACCGAGGAGAAACAGGATACTTCGTGGACTTTGCATCGGGGCCAACCCGATACCACCCTGTTGAGTTCAATTTTGATAATTTGTGCTGGGTCGAGATTACTTGGAACCCCGTAGACAACCGATACGACGCAGTATGACCCGCAGGGAGAAACTACAACTGCGATATCGACGCAAGGAACCTACCCACACGTGAAGAGTGGGGACGTATAGACAGACAACCCGAAGAAGAACCCAGCACATCCGAACCAAGAACCCCCGCACCATCCGAGACTAGTGGAGACGACGAAGAAACTGACAACAACAAAGAATCCGAAGTGGGAGAAATAATACAGACAGCTGAGTCCCTACGTATCAACGAACCCGAGAATATCAAAGTACACCCACCCGCAGATATGGCAACAGCAACGATCACCCAAGAGGACCTGGCCCTCGAAGAAGCCAGGAGAATTACCGAAGAAGCGGAGTCCTACCTACGCCCCATCAACCCAACAATGGGACACCGCATGACCGCAGACGACGTGGCCATCTTCAGAGCAGTAGGCCCAGATGTCCCCGACCCACCACCAGGCGCAGGAGGACCTCCACCACCCAGAAGACGCGGAGGACCCTTTGGTCAAGGACCACCAGGAGACGGAAGGCCGCCGCACGGAGGAAGACAACCTCAATTCGGAGGAGGAGGTGGAGGAGACCCTTTTGGTGGAGGACCACCACCCCCACCGCCGCCGGCAGCAGGACCAGCGCTGGGAGCACCACACGGGTCAGACAAGTTAGTGGGAGAAACCCCGACCATATTCGACGGAAATCAAGATGAGTACGAATCATTCCTCACGCAGTGGCACATATACTGGGGACAAAATTCAGAAGCACCGATCATGACCAACGTCTATCGGCGATGCCTACTGTTCTTGGGTTTCGTCAAAGGCCCACGAGTATCCAACTGGACGCTCAGATTCCTCCAATGGCTCAACAACGAGCTACACCAAGGACGTAGCCGATATGACCCATTCTTATGGGATACCCTGACGGCTGGATTCTCAGACCGTTTCTCGAACGTACTCGAGCAAGAGCAGGCACAAGCAACGTTGGCTAAGGGGTTTAAGATGGTCGGCGACAACATCGATTCGTACGTCACCAACTTCGAGCAGTTAGCAAGAAAAGCTGACTACCGCCTCAACGATCGCCAAACACTTGATTGGTTCACGGCGGGCCTCCCAAGGGCATTATTCACCAAAATCTACGAGTTGGATGACCCGCAAACCTTCAACGAATGGAAGGAAGCGGCGCTGCGTCGACAAAAACAGTACATACATCTACGCGCACGCTTAGGACTCAACACTATGCCCCGCACGACACCATCACCGCGACCACAACAGAATCGCGGATATACTCCGCAGTGGGCACCACCCAGATTTCCACCACCGCGCTACGACCCAAATGCCATGGACACATCGGCGGATCGAACCCGTGCACGCCTCACAGAAGTAGGAGATCCGAACCGTGGAAACCCACGGCCACCGTTTCCCCCAAGAAGTGGACAAAACCGAGGAAGCGGGCAACGCCGAGACATGCGGGAAGTCATTTGCTATAACTGCAATAACCCGGGCCACTTCTCACGAGATTGTACACGCCCCAGAAAGCCTAGGCAACCGTTCCAACCACGCGCGAGCACGAGCCGCAGTATGGAAACGGATCACTACAGCCAAGAACCAGTAACAGCACGCCGCACAGAAACCACGCCTGAAGAGCAGGCCAAGGGATGGATGGAAACACTTAGAGGGGCAAGTGACGAGGTCAAGGACCTCGTATTTAAAAGATCTCTGGACCCAAGAGGGTTTTCAGGACGCCTGAACCCATCGGCCTGGGTGAGGGCAGTCAATTGTAACTCTGTAATCATGACTCGCTATTGTTCGCTTCGAATTCCAGTCTCGATTCGCACAAGTTACTCTATGGCCGATATCAAAGGGCTCGTTGACTCAGGAGCCACCGACAATTTTATGAGACCCGTGTTCGCCAGACGCATGGGCCTCAGGCTACAAACCCTCGAAAAACCAAAGAAAATTTGGAACATTGACAACACAGAAAATAAAGCTGGGTCCATTACGCACTTCATTGACCTAGATGTTCAGACCAACGGTGTTTCAAAGGTCATGAGGTTCCTAGTCACCGACATAGGCAACGAGGATTTAGTCCTCGGATACCCATGGCTAGCCACCTATGAACCGACCATCAGCTGGGCGCATGCCACCATACACGAAGATACCCTCCTGGTGGTGCTACGATCAATCAACCCGGCAGAAACACAGACCACCATCGCATGCGCAATCACTCAAGACGAAGCGGAGAAAATAGTTCAAAAGCTTGAAGAAGAATGCCAGATACGTACCACTGCCACCGAACTGGCCATTGCAGCTAATCAACACGCTGTCGTGGAAGCCCTCCCAGAACCATATCAGCGCTTTGCGAAGATCTTCAGCGAAGAAGCATCCCACCGATTTCCACCATCACGACCTTGGGACCACGCAATTGACTTCAAACCAGGCACACCCCCCAGCATCGACTGTAAAGTCTACCCAATGTCACAAGACGAGGACGGACAACTACGCAAATGGCTAGACGAACAACTCAAACTAGGCTATATCCGACCCTCGAAGTCACCCTATGCCTCGTCATTTTTCTTCATCAAGAAAAAGGACGGAAAGCTGAGACCAGTACAAGATTACCGGCGAATCAACGCCTGCACGGTGCGCAACCAATACCCACTACCTCTCATGTCGGAACTCATCAACGACCTCGGAGACGGACACATATTCACTAAGCTCGACGTCTGCTGGGGATATAACAACGTGCGGATCAAAGTAGGCGACGAACACAAGGCCGCGTTCAAAACGAAATACGGACTATTCGAACCCCTCGTCATGTACTTTGGACTTACAAACTCACCGGCAACGTTCCAGAATATGATGAACGACATCCTAGGCGACACAATCCACATCTTCGCAGCAATGGGTACAATCATCTGCGTCTACATGGACAACATCGGTATCGCAACACTCGAACACGCAGGACTCCAAGCACACATAGACACAGTATGCGCAGTACTCCAAGTCGCGATGGACCACGACCTCTACTTTAAACCGTCCAAATGCACCTTCCACCAACCGCGAATGGATTACCTGGGGGTAATCCTTGAAAAGGGGGTAACTCGCATGGACCCTGTAAAAATTGTTGAGACGCGACTGATTCAAGTCACATGTCTCGTGGGATATGATTGAGTCATCCCATATACTAAATACGGTATCTGTCCCTTACGGACTAACTTGGACTTGGCCGGACTCTTACGGACCGCTTTAGTTTATCTTTATTGTTAGAGTCACGTGTAGACTCTTATTGTTCTTCATTGTTAAGATACCGGTATTGTCTGCTTTAGGCAGCTATTGTTCTCTGCCCTCCAATGGCATTTCTCCCTCTGGCGCACAGACCACCTGTATTGTGTTTGGATCACCTGTGCGCACAGACCATTCTTAGCTAAGCGTCCTGTATATAAGGACTGCTGTTTTCGCCTCTACACTTCAGAGTTCCCTTCTCCTCTGAAGTGTAAGTCCCCTTCTTTTACTTCTCCAACTACCTTTGCTCATAGACGTTCCATAGTAACTTGTCTACTAGGTATGCAGTTGTAATAGAGTTCCCTTCTCCTCTGAAGTTAACTTGTCTACTAGCTTTCCGCTACTAAACCTCCGCTTGTTAGTTCTGCGCTTCAACAGGTTATGGGCCCTGACGCCTAATAACTAACTTGCGTTATACCTACAGATCTACTCTTGTGTCACCTTGCTCTCTCAGCCGACCACATCTTTTTGTCGTCCTCCACACCTTCAGTGAGCATCCTCTATCCCCTTTTATCTCGACACATCCTTTCTCGTCCACCATGACTCTGTCATGTGCCATTCTGGCTAGCCTCTTAAGGAGGTTCTCGTGAAAGGTCTCTATGACCTTAAACTCCTCTGTGCACAACTATCCTAGTATATCTTCTATACCCGGTCTTCGTCCGGAAGTGCTTTCATAGGCCAATAGGGGAAGACCCTTGCGGCTATAGGCCTTTCTAATGGTTGGGTGATACTCGGTTAATACCTGGGTCACTTTAAGGGGTGTGAAGGCCTGGTTAATAGTCAAACCCAGAAGTCCTTCCCTCTGACACAACTAGGAAACGCTACTATACTATAATGATATTTACATAGTAGCTATGACTAGACCTCTGCCAGGAGAAGCATTCGCTCCCTTTGTGCAGGATTCGCTGCATGGCATGTATCACTAGTCTAGCTACTTAGTACCAAGACCCTTAATGGTCTGTTCTAGAGACTCCACAGACGACAGTCACAATTGTTATGGGAGTTGATCCCTATCATTGTTTCTGGAATTTGCTGTTGGCTCCTCTCTAGGGTACTACCCTTTACTGTGCATCTTAGTCGCCCCAGTCTACCTGGCCCTAAAGGTTAGAGATGGCCTTGAAGCGTCCTTCGCTGGACAATGCTTCTATGAGCCCTTCTTGCTAGACCCTGATAAAGCTGTATGACATGACCACTCGCCTTCCTAAGGCCTCAGAAGATCACAGTATAAGGCAGCCATCATAAAAAATGATTCCACTACTATAGTATACTCCAAGTCGCACAAATCCAGAGGCATGACACATTACCGTGTTATGGAGTTATAGCGCTCTTATGGCTGGACATCTACTTTCCTTAAACAAGATCTGGGCTGGTTCTGACTGCTCCTCGGAACCAGATTTACAAACATCTCAAATGGCCTCGCCCACTTTCCACCTCTCCTTCCCACCTACCCTCGTCCTCTCCAAGTTGGATGGGACAAACTGGCAAACATGGGGAGCGACCTTCACATCGCTCATGTTGATGAATGGAGTAAGGAGGCACCTCACTCACTCTCAACCTCCCCATGTGCCGCACCACCCTGCCCCTGCAGCAGGAGTTGTTGGTGCTCCCACCGGTCCCACGGATGAGGGTTTGGCCATTCTGGCCTTATGGGAAAAGCAGGAAGAGGTCATTACTGGCCTCCTATACCTCTCAGTCACATCAGAAGTCCTTTCGGGCATTGTCTCAGAGGCGCTGTTCCCAAGCGTCCATGACAAGTTTGTCCACTTGGATCACCTCTATGGCCAGGTTGGCTCTATGGCCACCTTCAACCTATGGGTGGGCTTGGCCAATACCAAGCTCCAGGAAGGTAGCCCCTTCCAACCTCAACTCCAGAAAATGCTGGACGCGAGGAACACCCTTGTGGAGCAAGGGATGCCCGTCTCGGACATGCAAATGTCCTTCATACTTTTAGACGCGCTACCTCCCTCCTACAGCACCATAGCAGGAACCATCCTCGCCTCTGGCCCCCCTGCCAACTTACAACCTCAGGACCTAATTAACAGGTTCATTAATGAGGAATCTCGCATCGCTGGTCCCCCGGCATCTTATAACAAGATAGCCCCCGTCAAGAAAAATTCGCCTCCGCACGATCATGCGTCGCAGGCATCGGGCAGCTCTGTGTCTCCGGACATAATCTGCCACTACTGCAAAAAGTCTGGCCATAAAAAGCCAGACTGTTACAAACTCAAACGGGACCAGGAGAACGCAAAAAAAGGGAGGGCTGGGCAACGAGGGAAAGCTGCCCAAAACTCAATGACTGAGGCCCCGGACTCACTTCCAGGAAACAGGTTTGCTGCGGCCAATAGCATACCTGTACCAAAGAGTCGTCTATTTACTATAGTCAATGGCTCTGGCAAAATAGAAGAGGTACATGAGGTACCTCAGGTCTCCCTTTACATGATGAGTGTAAACCACTCTCAGATAGCATCAAGATGGATGATGGATAGTGGAGCATCAGCACATTTTACCCCACACCTTGAAGACTACGACTCCTACACACCTCATGAAGGAGTAGAAGTGCTTCTAGGTGACAACTCTCTGCTCAAGAGCGTTGGTACTGGTACGGTTACAATCCGCACCAACAGAGGCTATGACCTCAAAATATCAAATGTGCTACACCTCCCCAACACACACTCACGCATACTATCCACGCCTGCATTAACACAAAAAGGCGCCATCATCAGTTTTGACTCAACATCTTTTGCTATAAGATTTAATGGGGAAACCATAGCGGAAGGACACAAAGCTTCAGGCCTATATTGGCTTGACGGACAACATATGAACTCAGTCCGAGCACCTGCATCTGCTAGCCTTGATGTCTGGCATCAGCGCATGGGACACATGTCCAAAGACGCGCTCAAAAGATATGCTCAGGAGTCTGTAAAAGGACTCCATATAAATAACTCACCAGTAGACGATAAGTTGTGCCATGGTTGTGAAACTGGCAAATCAACACGTCTACCCTTCCCACCTTCCTCAAAACGCGCACAAGAACCACTTGAAGTCATTCACAGTGACCTTGTTGGCCCCATGCAGAGCCAATCAATACAAGGAAACAAGTACTTCGCCACGTTCATAGATGACTACTCTAAAGCAGCAGTCGTCGTCTTTATGAAATCAAAAGACCAGTTTAAGGATGCCTTCATACACTACAAGGCATGGGCTGAAAAACAACTAAATAAGCCCATCAAAACCTTACACTCGGATCGTGGTGGCGAATACGTCAATAATGACTTAAAGCGCATACTTTTGGAAGCTGGAATTGAGCATACTCTTACAATGCCTCATTCTCCACAACAGAATGGGAGAGCCGAGCGTTTTAACCATACGGTTATGGAAAAAGGCACTAGCATGCTTCATCATGCAGGCCTTAGCCTTGGCTTTTGGGAACAAGCAGTCCAAACTGCTGTGCAAATCTACAATCGCACTCCCACTCGTTCTAATCAGTGGAAAACTCCGCTGGAGCTCTGGGATGGTACAGTCCCAGATGTCTCTTACTTTAGAGTATTTGGCTGCAAAGCCTACTATCATGTACCCGAACACAACCGGCGCAAATTAGATCCTAAAGCAAAGGAAGCCGTGTTTGTGGGCTATGAACCCTTATCAAAGGGTTACAAACTCTGGGATAGACATAGCCGGTGCTTCGTCTCTTCACGAGATGTTACATTTGACGAAAGTACTTTCCCATCCCTGAGTGACCTGGCTCGTCACTCTCAAACCCCTTCCCCTCCCGTGTCTGGTGAACTCGAAAGAGGCGCTGCCGGCGGTGAGATCTTCTTTGTAGTGCCTAGCCCGCCTACACCAGCTGTTGCCCCTGCGGCACCTACACCAGTCTTTGTACTCCCACCTATTCAGGTGCCCGCAGAACCCCAACAACAGCCTAGCACACCCCCCAACACCTCACCTGCCACGGCAGACCAGACAATATATCACACTCCCCCTTCCCAAGCCCCTCCTCCTACCAATACTGCACCCACTCGTCCTCGCACTCGCTCTACTAGGCGTGCTGCGGTAGTTGCTCCCATTCCGGCCCCTAATTTCAATAGGGAAGTGTCTCCTCCCAGATCTACTCCCAGATCTCCCAGGAACACACAGCCGGTTTCGCCTAATAGACCAAGGCGGAGCACTAGGGTACGATTCACGAATCCTCGCTATCTCCAAGAGGACGATGAATTCGTGCAAGGAAGCAGTAGGCTGGGAATGATAGACCTACTTAACACGGCAGAGGTACCTGGCTACAGGGACCCTCAGACCTTTAAGCAGGCCATGGAGTCTGACCAAGCTGTCGATTGGCTTGAAGCATGCCAGTATGAACTGGATGCTCTTGACAAGCTTGATGTCTGGAGACTAGAACCCCTTCCTGCTGGAAGGAAGGTGGTTAAATGCAAATGGGTGTTTAAAAAGAAAGCAGATGGACGCTTTCGTGCTAGGCTAGTGGCAAAAGGGTTCACCCAACTAGAGGGGGTGGACTTTGACGAAACTTTCTCCCCAGTTGCCCGCTTCGAGTCTTTGAGACTCCTTCTTGCGTTGGCTACGCTTGAAGACTGGCATATTCACCAGATGGATGTCAAATCGGCATTCCTTCATGGGGAACTGGAGGAAGAAATTTATATGGAGCAACCTGTCGGTTTCATCACAGCTGGCTCCGAGCACCTTGTGTGCCGGTTACAGAAGGCCCTTTATGGCCTGAAACAAGCCTCCCGCGCATGGAACGTGCAATTCCATGGGGTCCTTTGTGACCTAGGCTTCACGCGGACGTACTCTGATGCAGGAGTATACGTGTTTCATCTTCAAGAGGGGGGTGACACACTATTTGTGATCTTATATGTAGATGACATCACTATACTCGGGAGCTCCCTGTCAAAGATCAATGATCTGAAAGTCTCTCTATCAAACCGATATGAGATGACTGATCTTGGTGAAATCCAATCCTATCTCGGTGTCAACATCATCAGAGATCGTGCAAATCGCACTATGGAAATCAACCAATCAGATTACATCCGCGATGTGATTGAGCGCTTTGGAATGTCAGATTCCAACCCAGTATATACCCCTCTTCCCTCTGGCGCCGAGGCACACTTGATCAAATTTGAGGATCAGGCCTCTACTTCTGAAATTAAGAAGTATCAACAGATAATTGGGTCTCTGCTATATGCGCAGATAGGAAGCAGACCTGATATATCCTTCGCTGTTGCGCGCCTTAGTCAATTTGCTTCCAATCCCTCACCACAGCATTTACGCCTATCCAAGTATGTCCTAGCCTACCTAAACACAACAAAGGACTACAGGATACACTATGCTGGAGGGACTGACGCTGATGGAGCTGGCCTTCATGGCTACTGTGACTCTTCCTGGGGAGATCAGGAAGAGAAGCACTCCACCTCAGGCTACGTCTTCTTGCTTGCCAATGGAGCCATTTCATGGTGCACCAGAAAGCAGAAGACCATAGCACAGTCTACCACAGAAGCAGAGTACATGAGCCTCGCTGAGGCCTCAAACCAAGCTCAGTGGTACACTACCTTCCTAGGGGAACTTGGGTATGAGGTCACCTCTCCCATTCCCCTACACTGTGACAACAAGGGTGCTGTAGACTTAGCATTAAACCCAGTCACTGGAAGGCGGTCCAAACATATCCTGATCAAACACCATGTAGTCAGGGAGTATGTAGAAAATAAGGTCATAGACCTGATTCGCACTCCTACAGGGGAAATGGTTGCAGATGGACTTACTAAGTCACTGCCCAGAGAACCCTTTGATAAAATGGTCATTGATCTAGGAATGGTGTAAGAAGGGTTAAAAAGGAAAACCTTGTACACAGTCAATGGTCGTCGATCCTTGGTTTACCAACAAGGACGTCACATTGTTCTGTAATCTTGTACAAAACACATCATGTTCTCTAATCCATGAGAGCTATGAAAAACCCTTCTTAGAACCCTGAAGGAGTTGGACCTTGTTCCAACTCAGTACAGAAGATAGTCCTTTATCACAGAACTATCATGAAGTGGGTGTAAAAACCGCTTCGGATTGAACATTATCTGCACAAAGATTTCAACCTCAATCCCGAACTTCTGTACGACTCTAGGTTCTATAAAAACACCTACACCTACAAAATGGACTGCCTCTATCATGGAGGGATGTTGAGACGCGACTGATTCAAGTCACATGTCTCGTGGGATATGATTGAGTCATCCCATATACTAAATACGGTATCTGTCCCTTACGGACTAACTTGGACTTGGCCGGACTCTTACGGACCGCTTTAGTTTATCTTTATTGTTAGAGTCACGTGTAGACTCTTATTGTTCTTCATTGTTAAGATACCGGTATTGTCTGCTTTAGGCAGCTATTGTTCTCTGCCCTCCAATGGCATTTCTCCCTCTGGCGCACAGACCACCTGTATTGTGTTTGGATCACCTGTGCGCACAGACCATTCTTAGCTAAGCGTCCTGTATATAAGGACTGCTGTTTTCGCCTCTACACTTCAGAGTTCCCTTCTCCTCTGAAGTTAACTTGTCTACTAGCTTTCCGCTACTAAACCTCCGCTTGTTAGTTCTGCGCTTCAACAAAAATTGCGGGCATACGCGACTGGCCAACACCAACAAAGGTACGCGACGTACGCTCCTTTCTGGGCTTCTGCAATTTTTACCGCCTCTTCATTCGCGGTTTCGCCACATACGCACGAGCCCTCAACAAGCTCACACGCAAAGACGCGGAATGGATATGGGGTAAAGACAAAGAAACCGCCTTCCAAAACCTCAAACGCTTAGTCACCAGTGAACCGGTACTCGCACATCCCACATTGACAGACCAATTCGAACTTGAAGTAGACGCATCCGGATACGCAATGGGCGCAGTACTTCTACAAAAGAAACAAGATGGGAAACGACACCCCATCGGATACTTCTCGGCCACCCTGAATGAAGCCGAGCGCAACTACGACATCTACGACCTGGAACTTCTAGCCATCGTCAAAGCACTGCGACACTGGAGGCCATTCCTGGCAGGATCCCCACACAAAGTCAAAATCTTCTCAGACCACCTAAATCTCACGCACTGGAAGTCCCCACAAAAGATAAGTCACCGTGTAGCTCGAGAAGTACTGGAACTCATGGAATATGACTTCGAGATCCACCACATCAAAGGAACCAACAACGGCCGCACAGACGCCTTATCACGGAGACCCGACTATGACAAAGGAGAACGAGATAACGAAGGGGTCGTTGTCCTACCAGAGAAAGTATTTGCGCGAACCCTAACCATGCAAACCCCGGAAACACACGAACAAGACGAAAACACCGTACGCCCTTGGGTAGATCCACACAAACTCAAAAAGGTTGAAGGAACCTGGTATCGCCAAGGCGCACGAGTAATCACGGGAGGGCCAGATGAAATTCGCACGATCATCGCGAATCACCACAACCCCCCAGTCTACGGTCATCCAGGAATCACACGAACACTAAGGATTATCGAACGAAACTACTGGTGGCCGAACATGACAAAACATATAACCGAATACGTCAAAGGATGTGCGGAATGCCAATGACACAAGGTCAACAACCGTCCAACGAAGGCCCCGCTAGTACCTATCACACCGAAAACCGACACTAAGCCATTCGAAACCATAGCGCTCGACTTCATCACTAAACTGCCAGAGTCACAGGGGTACGATTCCATCCTCACGATAACCGACCACGACTGCACCAAAGCGTCAGTATTCATTCCCTGCAACGAGGAAATATCAGCAGAAGAAACTGCAGCTTTGTACGTAACCCACATATTTCGGAGATTCGGACTACCGGCAAAGATCATTAGCGATCGCGACCCACGCTTCGCGTCAAAATTCACACGGGAGTTGTGCCGGATCTTAGGCATCTATCAGAACATTTCCATGGCATACCACCCCCGAACAGATGGACAGTCGGAACGCACCAATCAATGGCTTGAACAATACCTCCGGTTCTGGGCCAACGAGCATCAAGACAACTGGGCGCAATTTCTACCCATGGCAGAATTCGCACACAACAACTGGCCCCATGAGGCAACAAGGAAGTCCCCGTTTTCGCTCCTAATGGGATATGACCCTCGTGCTGATTGGATCAATAAGCCATCACCCATCCCACAGGTACTCATGCGACTTCAACAATTCCGAGATGCATGGAAAGAAGCCCAAACCCTTATCAAAAAGGCACAATCCTTGTGGATCAAACACCGAGATACGCCCAAGTATCAGGTGGGAGACCAAGTATGGTTAGAAGGACGACATCTCCGAACCAATCAACCGACAGCCAAGCTCGCGGCACGACAGCATGGACCATTCCGAATCACACGAGTCTTATCACCGGTCAACTATCAACTCCAACTTCCCACGCAGTGGAGCATCCACCCCGTATTCCACATTGACCTACTCACACCTTATCGCGAGACGCCCATGCATGGGAAAAACTTTCAACGCCCACCACCGGATCTAGTGGACGGAGAAGAGGAATACAAAGTGGAGCGCATCCTAGACTCCAGGCGATTTGGCCGGAACAAAAGACTACAATACCTTGTGAAATGGAAGGGATACCCCGACTCGGAGAACCAGTGGGTCAACAAAGATGACATATTCGCTGACCAAGCCATAGCGGAGTACGAGCGGAGTTCAACGGCAGCCAGAATACATATAAACCGGACATATGACGCTAAGTCGCCCCCATCTCCTCACACTGGATTCCTCATTCGCTCAGAAATGTCTCTTCCCACTACCTCCTCTCCCTCCTCTCTCGCTGCCCGCCTCGTCGACAGCCTCACCCACGAAGAACTCAGAGCGGCCCTCAACAACGTGCAGTCCATCATCGACGTCGAGGATCCAGACCAGCCCGCCACGTACTGGCTTCTCAATTCCAACGGCGACCACCTCAACACCGCCCCGTACACCGAAGCCGAAGTTACTCGGCTTCGTACAGCTGTCAGACTCTTTGCGAGTCCCCCACTTCGACCTCTCCCCGTCCAGATCGAGCACAGGCAAGAACAAGACACGCGCGACCCTCCGATGGCAGGAGTGGATGAAGGCGCGGGACTGGAAGGACGCAGCGGACAGTTGGAAGAGGCGTCAGCTGGCGATAGCGGCAACCAGGAGAGCCATCGTGTACCACCAACGCCGACTACACACCGAGACGCTGAAAGGGCCATCTACGAGGCAGTAGAAGGGACGCTTAGGGAATGGTATCCAGCTGAGCAACCCTACCTTATCACAGCTACCGACTCTGATGACCCCTGCGAAACCCCATATGCCTGCGACTCGACGGGCCGCCCGATATACCGCAGCGGAGTGGTGGTCGACACCGAGGACTCCACCACGCCGGCGGTACGTCTCCGGTACCTAGGAGGGACAGCGCGCACCGCGCCCCATGGATACAAACACAATCGGGGGGACGACTTCGTCCACTACCCCATCACCAATGCACAAGGGGTGACGCGCCAAGCCACCTTCATCCAAGTCATCGCCAGGCCTGACCCCATTGTCCTCGGACTCGTGGACGACAGCGACAAAGTCTATAGTCGCCCCCTCTATGCCGAACCCCAAGTCAGGGAGGCCGGCAAGCCTCACTACGCCCCCGAAGACCTATACGCCCTCGTCGGAGGGCACAGTAACCAACACTGGATGGATCGCGCCATCAACGAGCTGAGGGACGTGGGGGTAAAAGCGGAGGTGACCCGCTTCCGAGCGTACAAGCACGAAGCGGAGAGGATGGAGCAGCACCTCCACGCCCTGGCCCAGGCGCTCGGTGGGGTACAGTCGGAGTTGGCCTGCTGTAAGTTCCGCCTCGAGATGGCTAACGTGTTGGATCAGATTACGGAGAGGCAGGAGGCGTGGGTTGGAGGGATAGGTCCCATTCGACGCCGTGGTCGTCGTGGCTGAAAAGGGGGTGATGTCACGGTATGCGAGGAAGTGGACTCTTACTTACGGTGATGACCTCGTTAGTAAGCAGTAATGCGTCATGAACTAGGGGATCAGTCAGCGCGTAGTAGAATCACATGCCGATGTGGCATGACTCATAACTAGGATAGCGATAGTAGGGTTCGAGCTACTTTAGCTATTCGTCGTACGGATTGGAGAGGAGCTTTAAAGCTGCCTCGTATATGTATAAATAGTGGCCTAGGAAGACCAAGGTTCGCCATCTTGGTCTTCTTCAATTCACCACTTTCACTCGTCCCTTCACGCATGCTTCGCTTGTCTCTTCCAGAGCAAGTCATCTTCATCGGTTATCGGACTACCTAAGTGGCACGACTTGCCCTAGTGTACACTCAGATCACGTGCTCGTACGCGCCGTGTATCCCGCAGTCAGGTCACGGGACCTCGACGAGATATTCTGCTAAGTCGTGAATGCCCTTTCATGTCCAAGTCGGACTAACGCCAGTGGTGGCGTTACACGCGTCGTAGTCTTGTCCACTTCTCGCGAACTCGAGATCTTTAACTTACGCAACGAGCATAAGGTCATTGTAGGAGGTCTTAGTTTGTTTTACGATCCAGCTGGATCGTTCATGCCGTGGGGCTGGGGGATTCTGGGATTGTTGGGATCGATAGGGCAAAGGGGATACCTTTGCCTGGAAAATGTTCAGAGACGAGAGGGGTCACGCTTATTCACTCAAGGAGAGCAAATGTGGCTGGGATTCGACGAAACTAAGACAAGGACTTTACAGAGTCATCTACCTCGTACTTATACTTGTACAGACTAGTGGTTTTCGTGACTATTTTCTGGTATGAGACAACAAGCACGCAATCCTTCCACTGGCACCTATGTGCTGTCAGCCCGAGACTTCCCCGACATTGTCACGTGACATGTGATCGTGACAGAGGGTGTCAAAAGCTGTCTGGACCGGTCCCTGACAGCTTTGACAGGTACCAGTTTTGCAGATGTGTGAAAAGATACCCTCGTCCTCATTTTACCATCCCCCATTGGACTGTGTCTGGCAACTCGCGACAGCCTAAGTTGGCCGTTCTCGTGGCTATTCTAGAGGTGAAATATGTGAGGAGCCCCTGGCACCACGTTCCTCCTGGTCTGCGTGGATATCAGAAATACCCTCAAAATTGGGGACAAGTCATGGTTGCTTGGAAGAAATTGCAAACAAAAATACAGTGCACTCTCTGTTATAATTGTCACTCATGATATCCTAGAGGATATCCATGCTCTCGGACAGCCCATTCTCATCCAGCCGCAGAGCTCCTTGATCAACGTGCATGTATTTACTAGTTGCCATCGCCCAGGCCTGATTATGGCTCACGAAGTACTTTTGGGCAGTCATCTCACTGCATTTCTTCCCTATTGGGACCTGTGGGTCCATTCCTTTCATTTGCAAATCAGGGCTTAATATCTTGCTTATAGATGGTGCCTTGATGAGCTGCCCATGTGGTCCTCACCAAGTTGGTGATTCCCTGTTATCATTCTTTGCAAAGAAAGTCTCCTTGCTTCTGCTCTGCTAGCGAATCCCGAGGCTCTAGAAAAACACTTTTAATGAGCAGCATAGCTTCTGCCATCATGTCAACCATATATGATTACCCCATCCCCGAAACTGGAAACGATAAGACCATTAAAGAGATCCACACGTTCGCCTACCTCATTGTTGATAAGTGGCCCTTGCGCAGTTAGCGGCTCAAAGGACAATCAGATATGGACTGCTGTAGATAAGATATACAGGACTCATGTAGATTAGATTATTGTGATCACACAATCTCGGACTTATTATACTTACTTATCTATGACATCACTGTATACTATGACATCATAGAATATGGACTTTGCGTTGTATTCAACGCTCTTGTACTTTTCTCTTGTTCTATCTTTATCATGATGTCAGTATGATATCATTAGTCTAGATTCTCCTTGTTCTCTTTATCCTTGTTCTCAACATGTCCATTCCTTTGTCCGTTTGTAGAACAACAACCCTTGTATTTACTGTGACTTTGTGTTACCACTGTCACTCTGTATTCTGTATAAGTAGTGCAGCTTGTACGCTCCTGGTCCACATCAGTTCTCATCTGTTGTGTGCCAGGTATGTCTTCATCTCTAATGTAACATCAGTTCTCATCTGTTGTGTGCCAGACTATCACTCTGCTTCACTTGCAAGATCTCTCTGTTGCTGCTTCAAGCTCACCTTCATATCTCACCACAGTCACAAGTTCACTGCATCTGCGAAACTGGTACCTGTCAAAGCTGTCAGGGATCGGTCCAGACCGGTCCAGACAGCTTTTGACACCCTCCACTTTTACAGATCCTTTCATGTGCGCTGTTCATCACTCATGTCTGTGGCAGGCCACTCCGGGAACATATCTTGTTGAGCTGTTCCCTTGGATGTTGCACATCCCTGAAACGTTGGTCCTCATCCTTGTGGTGTTCCTAACTCAATCATTCAGCGTTGCCTTAGGTTCACAAAGCAGAAGCACGGCAGAGGGTGGTATTACATGTAACACGATGTCATGTTTGAGACACTTTTAAAGCACGTTCAGAGTGACATGGTAGGCATCGAAGGTTGCATCGAAAACTACTGAGCCTGAGCCACCGGAACGTACACTGCCAAATGTCCCGGACCCCTGTTTGAGGGTTCAGTCGGCCAGGGTCCATGCAGCCCCAGTTTAGGCTCATTCAAGTGCTGGTTGAGTGGAGTGACACTTAAGCGGTGGCAAAAAAAAATAAGCAGTGGCAAAAAAAAAAAAACCCTGGAATAAGGCTGAACTGGGGCCATACGGACCCTGGCCGACCGAACCCTCAAACAGGGGTCCGGGAAGTTTGGCAGTGTAGTTAAAGGGTTCTGAACGACCAAGTTTGAGTGCAACGCTCAGCCAGAACTCCAACTGCAAACCAGCTTTCTAATCAAGAGATGGCCTGGCTCGCAGTGGCATCAGCAAGACAAAAAGTGACTAGCAGAACTAGATCTAGTTCCACTAGCCCACTAGTTCAACCTAGGGCCACATCTGCAAGGGTGGACCCTGTCAAAGCTGTCAGGGACCGGTCGGCGACAGTCGGCAACCGGTCCCTGACAGCTTTGACAGGGTCCACTTTTGCAGATGCAGGAAGGTCCGGCTGGCACTAGGTCAATGTCCATAGATCTAGTCACCTTGATTAGCAACCTAGATCATACTAGATCTAGGAAAAAATATACAATTTAACTTGTAGTACTTATCAGATGACATAATATCACATGTATTTGTGCCTTTGGTTATTTGTCACCTATCTTATTTATTATCTTATTTATTATTTATATTATTTATAATCATTAATTACTGCATCTGATTGGTCATTATAAACAGCATTGCATGGGATTTGAACCAAAGACATCAGCTGACATATTTTCCAAGTTGAGCATTTAACCACTACTCCAACAAGTGTTTTACTACTCACCCTACTATATTTTATTTATATAGCAAGCCCTGCTAGAAAATCTTGTAGAAGTAGAAATCTGAATGGTACTAGTGTTACTAGTAGAGTCATAGAAATTAGTAGAAATCAATAGAAATTTGAACACTGTTACTAGGTCTACCTAGTGCTAGGCTGTTCTATTGGTGTGACTAGATCAGCTAGGATGTTGTCTAGAATTCTAACAATAAAACTGGAAGTTCTGGCACAACTAGAATGTAACTAGCACTAGTCTAGCCAGTCATACTAGTCACACCAGGCATTTCTAGCTGATTTGGTCTTGCTGATGTGGCATCATAGTGTGATTTACCTTATACTGTCGAAAGATATTTCATTGATTTCTTTCGACAGCGTCCCTGACGCGGACACGACGTACACAACGGTGCATTGCTGGGCACTCGCAATGATCGCGTATCCGGAAGTACAGAGGCGTGCCTGAGCTGAGCTGGACTCTGTTGGCGAGCAGTCGCACACGCCGACATTTTCGGGCGCCCTGGGCCTTCCGTGCATACAAGCCATGGCCAAAGAGGTCCTTCGATGACGCCCTGCTATTGCGTTCGCTATCTCACACACCCCGACGGAAGACAACTGGTAAGATGTTCATCCCCAAAGGAACACTGTGCCTTACAAATCTGCCACCACGACCCATCTACCTACGGTGATGACGCCGCAATGTTCCAGCCCGAGCGGTTCCTGGACGCGAGTAGCGAGACTATCTCTGGTCCTGCGGAGACGCACGAGGAAGGGCACAGTATGTTTGGTTTCGGGCGCCGGACTTGCATGGGGAAACCCATCGCCAAAGAGTTACTGTTCATTGCCACGGCGCTGTGGGCGACGACCCTCGAACGAGTTTGTGGTGAAGACGGGACGGAAGTGCCAGCGTTGCATGTACTTGGAAAACGAGAGACTCGGAAGCATTTTGATCTGCTACGGAACTTACTACGGCCGCTCTGTACGCTTGGGAGATCTCTCTTTCCTTTTGTTATCGATGAGAATGCCTCCCTCTAGCAAGAAGCGCACGCCAGCCTGAGTCGCAGTTGACCAGACAAGACATCACTTCATATGGCGCCAGGCTCGGCTCTTGTCTCTTGTAATCTATGCTGACTTCGTTAACGTTAACGCGAGCCCACATAATCGCAAGCATCGAGCCTCTGTCGCAACTAAAGGGCGTTTTACCCCTCTTTACCGGCGCCAAGACTTTTTTTCAGGACTTTGTATATTTCCAGACACATATTATTCTGTGGGTATCAGAGGTCATTCCGCGGATTACAGTACTGTAGGAGGTACGGTACCCACGTGATGGTCCGTAGAGTGGTCCGTAGAGATACGCTACTCACCGTAACTACATGATAGGCCCTCGCACTAGCACAGGTTCAAAGCTGTACGCCGCAAGTTTGATCTCTTCGGTCGGCAGTCCAGTGGAAAGCGTACAGTATTCGTCTTATTAGGCCGCGTACTGGTTTTTAAGATCCGTCTATATAGCGCCCTTCTCAAGTCAAAGATTCTTGTACGGGTTGAAAACTTGGTCTAACTTCACAGTCCGAAATGCGAGGGGCCGCACTTAGCTGTCACGACGGAAGGACCTGTCGCTTACTGTAAACAAAGTCTCAGGCAACTTGTATTGGAGGTCGGAGCTGTACGGCATATATCAGTAGATTCCTCTCAAGGTTCCTCTATTATAGTATGTTTACTGTGAGTCAATCTAAAAAAAGAGTTAAGAGCAGTCGCAGTGGCCAGTTGTGCCGCGACGCCGACGGGAGAGATGATAAAGGTCATCGGTAGACGATGTCCGTCCGAGTGCGACCCTCGGACGAAGACCTCTCAAGTTGTGCCGGGCCGCGGAGATGGCTTGAACAAAGCCGCAGCCAAGCCCCGCAACCGGCGCAACCCGACCGAGTCCATGAGCTCCATAGTCCATAGTTAGACGGGTGAAATCTAGGGTTCGTGACTCGGAAGCCATACTGAATACCGGTACCGTGCAAAACCAAATGCTACAGTCTGTGTACTGGTGAGCACGTACGTGCAGGGTTTCTATATGTGAACACAATCACCATCGTACCGACTTTGGACACTCGCGCATTTCCATGCCAACATCAGCTTGCTCAAAGTTTCCCCACCTGGTCCTGTCAGGTCTCCCTTGCCCCATCTGGAGGACGAAATGTTACTATTAGCGGTTACTAGGGCACTAGATCTACGTGCCCGTTGTATTTCTTTTCGTCAGGAGGGGTATAAAACCTGCACAGTATGCCGGCTGAGACAGTATTCAGGGATGTTACTACTTTCTTTTTTCGCTTTCGCACTTGGACTTGACTCCTCCGTCTGGGCGACCCCAGTTCGGCGGGCGAGCCCAATTCTTTATGACGGGCGGGCACCGTCTAATATCACAGGGGCCGACCTCGACCAGTCGAAAGGCCCATACTTGGCGTATGTCGTCCCTTGGATCTTTCCCTGTACAGTATTTCAACTCGGGAAATTGCAGTGCAGTGAAAGGGAGTAAGAACGCCAGTCAAGTGAGTGCTTTCTCGAGCTCGAGACGTATATGCATCAACTCCTTTTTTCCCTATAGTACTTCCAATTCCTCGGCAACAATCCTCCCCCTACGCCGCTTTGGACGCCGGTACAGGAGCAGGCAATCCAGGCGACCATCGATAACTCATCGGTCTTCACACCCGGCTCCAATCCGCCGCAGTTCGGCTTCCGACGCGGCGAGCTTATTGCACAGCCGGACCAGACCGGGAACCGCACCGCGTTCAACGCGCAGATCGAGAGCGGCCTCACGGCGTTCCACTTCTCGGTGCAAGCGGACTCCCAGCAGCAGTTGAACTTCAAACATGAGTATCAGCCCTTGTTCATCGAGCCAAACGACGGAACGCACGTCTTCGACCTCCAAACCGGTACGATGCGCGCGCTCGCTCTTTCCCCCTCCGAGTTGGACTGACCGGTATCGGTCGCCCGTGCCAGGGACCCCATTCAATACGACGGTGTCGGACGCCGATGCGCGCATGCTCCGCATCCGTTCGCACAGCGGCAACGTGCTGTTCCAGACACCGTTCGCAGAAAACACGTGGCACAACTTTGCCGTCGCCGTCGACTGGGACAAGCTTACTCTCCAGGCATTCTACTCGCAGAACGCGTGCGATTTGAAGGCCGTCACCAAGGTCGAGGACAACTCGAGCGCTGCCAAAGGTCCGAACGGACAGGGAGACTTCCACTTCGGTCTGCTCAAGGTCCGTCCTGAGGCGTTATTGCCGCCCGTTACGCTTTCAGAGCCCATCTTCTGACACGCACACATCGAATAGCTTCCGCTTATTAACCCTGCAGATTCGCCTGCAGATCAAGCAGATGTCTCGCATAAGGGTACCCAGGAGGGCACAACCGAGTCAATCCTCTACTCGGGTGTCTTCATCGAAAGCGCGCAGAACGGTGTCAGCATTGGCAACGGCAAAACTGTCCCCATTGGCTAGACCACATTCCTTTAAATTGATTTCGCATAACATAGTTCATCGTAATGATATGCGGGTAATAACCATTACATCTATGCTTTGTTTATGCTTTGTTTAATCATCATAATTTAATAACCCCTCAATACGCTCTACGAAATCACCCCTCGCCCAGGATTTCACCCAGTCCAACCGGTTCCTTCGCCCAACCGGAGCGAGGACAAAGCACACGGGAGGTAGAGCGACTGTACCCTCCCGTCGTTGCCAATACAGAGTGACCTCACGGACAACCGCGTGCTCCCCTTGAATTACCAAAGCCTCGAGGAGCCTGCGTCCGCGTTCATCTGCAATAGTACTCGGCGGGTCTTCGCGAAGGTCCGGCCATATATTCGCAGCGACGTGGTGGACCGCCATCCAGTGCACGAAGCCCTCGATCGGTACGCGTGCGCGGCGGCCCACGAGCAGACTGAGTTGCGCACCCACGACCTCCGGCGCCTGTTCGGCGGGCCAGAGGAAGGTGCCGGCGGCCCCGCCGATGACGAGTTCGACAGGGGTGCGCACGGTACCGAGCACGTGTGCGGTCTCGTCGTAAACTAGTTTGCGGTAGTCAGGCGCGTAGCGCTGTGCGAGGGGCGGAAGGAGCAGCGCCGCGAAAAGCGGGTGTCCGAAGGAGACCGCGTCGTACAGCGCGACCAGGTCCGTGTAGAACTGGAAGAACGGCATCCCCGTCCCGAGAAACCGGCTCGCGGCCAACTCGAGGTCGTCCTGCTCATCCGATGCGGCCGAAGCGGAGAGCCCGTTCGGGGACGCACCGAGAGTGCAGGGGAGGAGAAGCGCCTTCATTAGCTCGCCGACAGTCTCGTCGCGAAATACTTCTTCTCTGTTGTCCCCGCTCGCAGAAGGCGCGCCTTGAGCCTGTCCATGTTCGAGCATGAAAACCTTCATGCAGTTGAACGTGACTTCCGCGCGTGTCATTGCGACCGTTGGTGTCCCATTCGCGAGAATCGCCTCTCGTACCACCCGTGCAAGAATAAGCGCAGCACGAACGACCTCCGTCTCGTTGGCATCCCAACCCGACGGGAGGCACTGCCAAACTGGGGAGGTGCCGGAGCGTAAAAGGTGGTCCAATGGAAGAAATGACCAGTCGCGTGCAAAGAGGGGACCAAATCTGCGGGTGGACGGGAGACGTTGTGTTGTCGCGAGTCTCAGGGAGCGGGATGTTGGGATGAGCGGCGCAACACGCACACGGGGAGCCTTTTCACCCTCAAAACCTACATCGTCTTGACGTGACACGAGGTCAAAGGTGAGGAAAGGCTTTAGTATGTGGAGCCCGCCGCGCGACCACATTTCAGAAGGGACACTCCAGCCGCAGTTACTGAGATACCGCTGGTCAACCAAGTTGATTATAGCATCAAGCATGTCGAGGGCGGCATCCTCATCTCCCGGAAGGAACCGCACAAGGGCGACTCCCAGTTGCGTAAGCAAGAGATCACTTTTTCTGTTCGGAAGGCGACCGGAAAGCCATACGTAGTTTGAGACATATGAGACTAAAGGTCGCAAAAAAGGCCGCATGTGCGAAGGGACGCCGGATGACTCAGAGAGAAGTGGGTGAGTGGAGATGAATGCTGCCAGCATTCCAAGGAGAGAGAATGGGAGCTGAAAAGGGGGCCCGGGGAGAGGCGTGTTGTCTGGAGGGAGACAGGCCAGCCAGAGACGAATCACCGCATTGAGGAGTAAAGCGGACTCCGTCACCTCGCGATAGAACGCAATGCCCCGATTGACGTCATAACCCGCGGGGATCTCGCTCAGCAGGCGCTTTAATGAAGAGATCGCACCCGAGATTACCTCCGTCTCGGTATCCCGGGCGAACGCGGGTTTCAATCGCGCGAGCGAACGTTCTCGCTCCTCGACGCCACCACGCACGCCATTATGCCGCGCACCTTCGAGCCATGCGGCTTCCGCATTCCATAATGCGGTCCACAAACACCAGTCAGCGGGTTTCTGTGTGAACTTGCGCGCAATAATGGGCAGATTTGAGATCCAACCCCAACCGGGTATTTGACTCCAAAGTATTTCGTGTGGGGGTGTCGTCTGGTGGGGATCAGAGGCGCAGATTGTCCAGGCACCTAGTAGAGTAATGTAGGCGGTTATCAATGGACGTGAGTCGCACTCGGGCGAGAGGATATGAGAAGCTAGAGAGGTAAGGGGTTCTGCAGCTATCGTCGCAGTATGAGCGTGTAGCCCATAACGTGCGAATGTGGTGTATAATCGCAACGTGTGCGTCAAGAGGGAGGTGGAAAGTGAGGGTGGATAGGGAGATGAGGTTGGAGACGAAATTAGAAAACGTAGAAGCGCAGAAGCGGGGTCAAGAAGTTTAGAGGCAGATAGTCGGGAGGCTGATGTGAGCGTAGTCATGAGGCGGATGGCGTCAGGGACGGGTGGAGGTGAGTTTGCTAACGGGGGAATAGGCGTTAGGATAAAGAGACGAAGTAGATTAGAGATTAAAAAGGGTGTATCGGTGATTGTGTCCGCGATGGCGTTGTCATGCATCGCGAGACGGTGGAGTATGGCTAGTAGTTGTAGAAGCGAGAGGTGCGGAAGATATGCGGCACCAAAGATGGTAGCCACTTGAGTGAGGAAGAAGTGCAGAGGGAGAGACGATATAGCGTCGCCCTTCACCACGCTCTCCCCCTCTTGATCGGGAGTGCCCTTCTCTGGAGTATCCTCTTGCAGCTCCACACCGCCGACGCTCATTAGGTCGGAATCCCACCCAACAAGAGCCTCCCACAGTACTTCTACCGCTCTCGAACCCAGACTACCTCTCTCACCCATCGCTTCAGCGCCGGCGGCGACCGCCCGCTTCCGGAGGTCCTCTTCCTTACCACGTAGCTCTTCCATCCCTTCCGTGTCCTCCGAAATACCGCGCCGTAAGACAGCGAGTCTCCGAGTGATTCCCGCCATTATCCCAAACATGACGACGCGTTGCGCGGGCACGGTCGAACGCGCAAGCAAGAAGACATCATCGATAGTATAGCCAGCACGAGCACCTTCTGCATGGTGATGGAGCCCTAAATGTGTTGGCAGGGTCACGGACAACTGAGGGGGTATCGGTGCACCACGGAGATCAAAGCGAAGGGTAGAGGCGGCGGGATCAAGCAGCGGGGTGGCCTCGATCCAGGCGAGGGATGGGTCTCCAGATGGGAGCGACGGGAAGAAACGACGTCTGATATCTTCGGGCGTACCCTCCTCTGGGGTTAGACTGGAGACCACTGATGAGGGGGTGACTTTCTCAAGCGATGGAGACTCCGAGGGTGGTTGGGAAGCACTAAGTGACTTGGGGGAAGGACCTTTCCATTGGCCGAGGGACACTGCACTGTCATCGCTAGACGAAGGCGGGAGTGCCAACGGCTTTCTCCGCGGCGAAGGAGGAGCAGACTCATACACATGAACATCGTCGGGGGTGACTTCCGCAAAGCGCAGTTTGCGATTGACCCTGGCGGGGGTGGAAGGTCGCGTGCTTGCACCAGAAATAATTGAGAGCGGGGAAGACGGTTCTGCTGCCTGTTCGCCTGAAGTCAAGGTCAGCCTTCGCGTGCATAAGGACGCAAGATGAACTGACCCACTGGCACAACACGCAACGCTTTAAGGGTGTTAGGTACATAACTTAACGCATTTTGATATAATACGCACTTGGAGGCACAGGCCGAGCGATCGCGCTATCGTCCGGAAGGCCACGCGCAAGGTCACTTTCCAAGGTAGTAGCGGGTTTCGTTTGCTCCTGGTTGGCCTCCCGAGCTCTCCGCGCTCTCTGTAGCACTTCCCCTATGTTCTTGCCGAATCTCTCTTCGATCTCTCTTCGCTCTTCCTCCCTCTCGTGCTCTGTCATCGCAGCAACGCGCCTTTCATTCTCCTCGCTTATCTTGGCGCGCCAATCATTGTCCTCAGATCCTTCCGACGGCGTATACTTTTGCATTACTGGTGCAGGCTGCACAACAGGCGGATCTGTAGCCCGTAATAGTTGCGCACCGGGTTGTTGTTGGGCCTTTCTGCTTCGCGCAAAGACACTCTCCGATCGGTGCTGTGCCATCGGGAATCCCTTGTTTGACCCGGCCGATTTGGGTGTGGATGGAACAGACACGGAGGAGCGGGGCTGCCGCTCAAAAACGGAGCCAATGAGAGGTTTGGCCTGCGCTGACATTGTGTCCTATAGTTAGTGAGTGTGAAAGAGTTCAATCGCGTGGTGCCCCTCAGTCGGAGCGCGTGTGGCATAGATTGTGTAATCCGAATATATCGCACGGGCACATGGTGTAGATGGTTTATCACGCTCGCTTAGCATGCGAGAGGTGTCCGGTTCAATTCCGGATGTGTCCACTAGGTTTTTTTTGTTCACTGATACTTCGTTCGTTGTTGGAACGATAAAAGATAACTTGTATCAACATTTGGGTTGTTACTGTAACCAATGATTGTGTCATCATGAGTTCCATGTCTGCTTGCAATGGCTTGCGTGCTATTTACCAAGCAACTCCACGAATTGCTAAGGTAGGGGCCATCAGGAACCCGCACCCCCTCTACAACTCGTTTCTGCTTTCTCCTCCCTCACTCGTCATAAAGGTAAACATGTAGTACATGAGACCTAGAGGAAACAAGGTCATTTTCTTTCTCATCTTTTTTTTTGAAAAATATTTTTATTTGAAAGAGAAGAAGCAGAAACAAGTCATGGGGGGTGCGGGTTCCTGATGGCCCCTACCTTACCTTGGTTGCTACGCCCGAACAGCTATTTTGCACTAGTTCGAGTATATGAAAACGAGGAGATAGTATACCCCAGGCTTGAAAAATCCCTGATGGTAAAAGTGCTCATGGCGTCACAAGAGCAACGATTAGTCGAGCAATATGGATGAGATTGATAACGCGTACCGCAAAACATCACTCGTGTGGTGGGCTTCTCTACCGGTCTAGGCTTTCCACTGGATGGCATGCTGGATGGTGCACCGGGTGTTAAATTTGTTCCGGTTCCACCCATTCTTTTAATTGACACCTGCCTTTCGCACACCCATTACTACGACGCTCTTCGTGTGGGGGAAGTCAATGTATTGGTATTTCGTTGATTTCCCTCTCGTTCTCACACAGAAAATGGTAATCTTATGAGACGTTCCATTGGCGCTGCAAGCTCGGTCAGCTTGGAAGTGCCCATCACCCACGCTATCTTTGTCCTCAGTGAACAGGGAGGTCTGAATAGAATCATATAATCGGGCCGGTTGTACGAGACATGCCTGAGTCATCTCTGCCGCATTGCGTCTGTTTCTTCTCCCGCAACCACACTTCCACTCGTACTTCACACGTTTCCTCCTCAATGAAAACGCATGCCAACCTCCACATGTCCGATTCACTCTCCGCATTACCTCTCGCAGCAAGCAAGGTTTCAGTCGACAACAGTAGGAACTCGGGGCGCAGCAAAAAATGCGATCGTGGGTCCGAGTCGAGTTGAATGGGGGTAGAGCAATACAGTCAACCCTAGGTTCCATCTTCTCTTATCACTGTAATCCAGCATGCGCGATACTACGCCGCAGCGCTTTCGTCGGGAAATGGTAATCGGACGACTCGCACGTCGACACTGACGTCTAGCTGCGATGGAACCCGCTCTTCCCAGTCTGCGGCCGCAGGGATGGCTCCCAGGGGCGAGCGGAGCTGCGGGCTTCTTTACTCTTGCTATCGCATCGTATAAATGGGCTGTGCACATCCCCGCCTCCATCCATACTTTTCCTAGATTTAAACCATCTTACACCCCAACATGTCGTCACGCGAACAGCCCAGTCGCCTAAACTTCACCAACACACGCAGACGTGGCGGTCGTCTTAGGCCCGACTATGGAAACAGGTTCTACTTCTTCGGTTCTCGGGAAAGGGGGGGCGGCTCCGCCGCCAGACCCGCCGACAACTTTCCCTCCGAACCTGACCTCAAGGAGGGCCTCGACACGACCATAATTCAAACAATATCCACACCAGCGCACCCCATGGTACCAGAGTATTTTCCCATCGACAACGTGAAGTACGTTGCGTCGTACAATTGGACCGGCGCGGAGGAACCGACGATCGTGGTCCCAGGTGCGGCGCATTTATCTCCATCCATATTTTTTCTCATGTCTGTAATCAATTCATTCTAGGCTCTCCGGCTATATGGACAGGGCGTGCCGTCCCATTCACACTGCAGCCTGACGAAGGCTACGTTTGGAAAAACGTACAGCTGCCCCAGTACCCGATGCTACCACTCTTCGCTGCCGCAGACGCGATACATGACCAGGAGGCGGCGCCACCCGTCGACTGGCCGACCGTGGACTTCGTCACGGACCACAATGACCTGCGCAAGCTCCTGCGTTGGCTTAGCCCCTCGCCAGGCAGAGAGGTACAAGATTTCAGGATCGACGTCCAGCTTGTCGGAACCAAGACCCTCGTGCTAAGGCGCTGGGAGATCCGTCCATACTGGGACCACGCAAACCGGTCGTATGGGCACGCCTTTGCAGCCGCGATGACACGCGCCGCGCCAGACTGTCCTTCCTCCCGTCATCACAGGGTCATTGCCTATGTACGTCGCCGCCTCGTTTCCTTTCCTCAACAATGCCGGGGTCATTAAACAGACGCTTATGTTAGAATATGCTCAACACAAAGATGGTAGTTCGGTTCGGGATCGACGCGTGCTTACCCAGTCCGGGCTCTAGCGTAGCCACGACATACTTCGACGACTCGAACCTAGCGCCGTGCGCACATAGCAGCATGAACGCCGAACAAACATCCACTTCGACAACTACAACGATGTCACCAGCTATCAACATTGTCCGTGCCGGGACGCAAGTTCCGCAAGATGCTCTGGTTGAGGTGGTCTCGCGCTCGGCGTACTACCTTGACCGACTCGACTGGAACGAGTTGTACTCACAGCTGGCCCTCTCCCAGACGCCGACGTTGCGCATGGGCGTGCACGAGGGGGGCGAGTTCAAGGAGTTACGCGAATGGCAGCTCGAGGGATCCGGTACTCGCTTAGGTACATCAGGCCAGTCCGAGACGCAGAAGGGAGCGGACATACAGGATCTCTCAGCGCAGCGCCGGGAAACGGCCGTGCAGATCGTGCGGTTGGAGAGGGTGCTCCAGGATGTACAGAAGGTCGCGATTGCACGTGGTTCGGGCCCTGCAGGCAGTTTCAGTCTCGTGTGCGAGGGCGGGAAGTTGTGTGTGTATGCGCGCAAGGTGGACAGCGACGGTGACGGGACGAGCCCGTCTGGGAGCTGCTTGCCGCCTGACGTAGCGGCCCGGTTCGAGACTCAGAAGCATGTCATTTTGTAGGGAAGGCGCAGATATAAACGAGACGAGCCGAACGAATGAATATTGTACACAAGTGTTGTGCGGTTACGCGCCTCAAGTCCTTGACTCACTCTCCAGCGTTTAGGAAAGAGAGCTTATCGGTCTCATCCTTCAATAACGTTTAACGAATGCAACCGAGCTTCGAGCGGTGCCGCACCTGGGATAGGGAAGCATGTGTGGGTATGAGCATCAACAAGGCGCCGCCCCACCATGTTATCGTGGCTTGAGAATCTGATCATCCTATTTGGCTTGTCTTCATGATTCGTCTTTTTGCTTGTATTCGTATAAAGTTTTGAAATTGTATTTTAAACTTTGATGTTTCTGCAATTGCACTTCGCGCATCCACTTTGAGCCTGAGGATCTCTTTTTCGTGTCGGCGCAACTGTTACTCATCTTTTGGGGATGGCACTGCTGCGGTGCATGCGTGCACGCGCAGATAGCGTCAGAGGACCTGCCGCAGTCGGAGCGTACTGTCCTGTGAGAAATCGTAGCGCGATGACCTTTTGTCTCTTCACTTCAGACGTATACTGGTGATCACGCTGAGAGGAATGGATTTGAGTCGAGTTGAATGGGGTAGAACCACAGGCCAGAGCCTTGGGCATCATTCCGTCTCCTGGTTGTGATTGTCTATCTCGGCCTAGTTATGACTACATATCTATGTAAAGTAATAGGACATGCACGATGCATGAGACTCCAGTACGCCGCAGCCGCACGAGAAGACACTTCCGAAAGTGGTATCTGGCGCACAATGACCGTTCAGCGGGCTCTTCCGCTTCCCAGCCTGCGGCCGCAGCGATGGTTCCCACAAGCGTACGACGCATGTACAGCTACGCACTTCTTCGCTCCCACTGTCGCATTGTATAAATGGGCCATGCACACTCCCACCTCCATCCACAATCTCCCTGATCTAAACCGCCGTAACATCCTATCATGTCGTCGCGTGAACAGCCAAGTCGCCTAAACTTCACCAAAACGCGGGGACGTGGGGGTCGTCTCAGGCCAGACAATGGGAACAGGTTCTACCTACACGGTTCCCGCGGAAGGGGGGGAGGCTTCGCTTCCAGACCCGCCCACGACCTTCCCCTCGAACCCGACCTCAAGGAGGGCCTTGACACGACCACGATCATTCAAAAGATACCCGCACCGCCATGTCCCAAGGCGCCGGAGTATTTTCCCATCGACAACGTGAAGTACGTTGCGTCGTACAATTGGGTTGAGGCGGAGAAACCGACGATGGTGGTCCCAGGTACCGCGCATTCTCTCCCTCAGTCTTTTTTCTTCTCATGTCTGTTGTCCAGGTTCTCCGGCTATATGGACAGAGCGTACTGTCCCATTCACGCTGGAGCCAGACGCCGGTTCCGTTTATGTCGACCAGAATACGGCGCGGCTGTCCCAGTACCCGATGCTACCACTCTTCACCGCTGCGGATGCGATACACGACCAGGATGCCGCACCCGTCGACTGGCCGAGCATGGACGTCGTCACAGATCGCAATGGCCTACGCAAATTCCTGCGCTGGCTTGACCCGTCCCCAGGCAGAGCTGTACGCGATTTCAGGATCGACGTCCAGCTTGTTGGGACCAAGACTCTCGTGTTAAGCCGCTGGGAGAGCCCCACACCTGAAGTCAACAATGGCCGCTCGTTTGGGCACGCCTTTGAGGCCGCAATGACATGCGCCGCGCCGGACTGTCCTTCCTCGGGTCATCAACGGGTCATCACTTACGTACGTCGCTGCCACATTTCCGATATCGTGTTCATTAAGCACGCACTTCTTGGGATAGGATATGTCCAATATGAAGATGATAGTCCGGTTCGGGGTCGACGCGTGCTTGCCCAGTCCGGACTCCGGCGTAGCAACGACATCCACCGACGACTCTGACTTAACGGACGCACTCAACCGTGTGAACATCCAACAAACATCCGCTCCAACGACGACATCGCCGACTATCAACATCGTCCGTGCTGGGACGCAGGTCCCGCAAGATGCCCTTGTCGAGGTGGTCTCGCGCTCGGTGTACTACCTCGACCAACTCGACTGGAACGAGTTGTACCCGCAGCTGGCGCTCTCGCAGACGCCGGCGCTGCGCATGGGCGTGCACGAGCGGGGCGAGTTCAAGGAGTTACGCGAATGGCAGCTCGAGGGAGCTGGTACCCGGGTGGCTACGCGCCAGTCCGGGACGCAGAGAGGAGCCGACGTGCAGGATCTCTCGGCTCAGCACCGGGAAACGGCCGTGCAGATCGTGCGGCTGGCGAGGTTGCTTCAGGATGTGCAGAAGCTCGCAATCGCTCGTGGTCCCGGACCTGCAGGCGGCTTCAGTCTCGTGTGCGAGGGCGGGAAGCTGCATGTGTACGCGCGCAAGATGGACGAGGGTGGGGACGGTAAGAGCTTGACTGGGAGCTGCCTGCCGCCCGAGGTAGTGGCGCGGTTCGAGACCCGCACAGATCAAGACTTGGATGCGTGATATCGTGTCGGGCAACAGGCACGCCGAAGGCGGCGATGTAAAGGAGACGGGCAGAACAAATGAATACTGTACGGTGTCGGAAAGTCAAACTCAGTCACTTTCATAAATACCTTCAAAAAACTATTTATTGAAACTAGACCCTGAGATCCGTCGTAGTCTCGTATCGGGGCGATACAATCCACAAACGCTAGTGTGCCTACCCTTGTCTAAGCCCCGTCACGAGACTCAGATGTTACAGCGTATACGTGTCTGAAACATAGGTCGTAACCTCGTTGGGATTAGGAGGTCGAAGGGAGTGGATAGTAACTAGCCATACAACCCTCTGCGATGAGATCGCCTGTCCTTGTTTGCTTGCTTCATGCGGGTCACCGCGGTGTGTCGGCGATATGACAGAACTCTAGAAAACGAGGAGATATGTGTTGAGCTTGAACAACTTGTTACCATGCTGATGGCTTCACGGTGAGCAACAATCAGTTGAGCGATGGCAGAGATTGATACATGTACCTGACAAATTAGTGCGTCCTCACTGATTGCCACGGTGTCATATCTTATCGGGGGAGCCACCTGTTTCTTCACGTGGGGTAGAGATTTTCGGTCGCAAGGCTGCGGTTCAAGTTGCGCGACTTCGGCGCGGCTAAAATCCCAGACACGTATAAAGTCCGTCCCGAAAAAACCCGGGATGAACCGCGAGCCCGAAAGCGAGCCATGGAAGGGCGGCCATGCCGGTGATCGACCGGGCACCCACCGAGTGCTCGTGGCTCCCCAGTCGTTCCACGGGATATAGCGCGTTGCCGCATTGCCACTGGCGGGGCCAGGCCAGCACCGTCGATATGGGACGTGAGCCTGACTATGGGGATCAGGAGAACGCGACGCGGCGGCAATGTGGTATCATCCCAATAGCCGCTCGTTTTGAGGGCGATCAACTGATCCGATGGCGACCTGAAAAACGGGACGGCGACATCATCGGAGTACGAGTGGATGTTGGGACGGTAATAGAGCGCCAGATTATCAGAATCGGATTTTTCCCCAAGTTTGAGAGAAAAGACAGTTAAGAGCGAAGAGACGTTCTCGCGCTGCGATCTGGACGCCTGATCCAAGTCATACATTGTTGAGCGAGAGCGAGCGAGCGTGTGCACTGCGAGCCGAGTAATCGGCGAGCGCCACAACGCTGAGCCACAGGCTCGGCCACAGCAGTGAGCTGTGGCCTCGCTAGTATGAATCAGAGCGCGGACAGTGTCTGCACTCAGTTGAGTGGCCTTAGGCCTTTAGATATGATAGATAGCTATTTATATAGTGTTCTGAAGTGTATATAAGACACCAAGGACACATCCAATAAACATAGTTCATTTAGAACAACTAAGTAGTTGTAAAGTACAGGCCTCACAGGTAAGCTAAAGTAGTACGCAATATACTGTTGCTCCCCATGCCTGCTCCACAGGTTATGGGCCCTGAGGCACCGTCTGCGCCTTCGATGGCAGCGACAGCGCACTCTTAATTGAGTTGCGCACTGTGTGCTCTCTGGCTTGCCAGGCAATGCGCCTTAATGGCTGCAGCGCCATGTGCAGTGCGCCTACATGGCTGCACGATGCCCAAGTGTGCGCCCTAGTGGCTGCCACTAATCTAAGAGTTTCCTGAGCATTCTAAACACTTTCTGCATGTGCCCAGTCGTCACATGGTTGCTGACACTCGGTTTGCCCTCACAGAAACATAATATGTCAAACGCCCTCACTTCTCTGGTCCCGGTGCTTGATGGCACTAATTACCAAGAGTGGGCACAGGCGATGGAAGCCTATCTCATGTCCATGGACTTGTGGGAGTATGCCAATGGAGACAAATCTGAACCTGCTGTCTCTAACCCTCCTACCGATGCCGAGTGTGCTGTGCACAAGACTTGGAAGAGTGGCAATCAAAAAGCCCTCGCCAATCTTATCCTGTGCATCAATCCCACCATTAGGGAAGAAGTAGCCTCCCTGAACAAAGCAGACACGATCTGGAACCGCCTCAAGACTCACTTTGATGTCGTCCAGCCCACCACTCTGTTCAAGGACTTCAAGGAAGCTATTTCTATCAGGATCGATGCTAATAAGCACCCCTTGCCGCAGATTAACAAATTGCAGGCTGCAGTGCACCGTCTGTCTACTAATGGTGTGGCCATCCCAGAAATCATCCAGGCGATGATCTTGCTGTCTGCACTCCCACCCAAGTGGGAGATGCTTGTCTCCATCCTCTGCACCAGTTATGACCTCGCCAATCTTAACCTCAAGCATGTGCGCGAAGCCATCATGGGACAGTGGGAGACTGAGAGGAACAAAGGGAAGCCGCAGCAGAGTGCACAGAAGCTCTCTGCAGTCAAATGCAAGTGTGGCGACCCCAACTACAGACAGCAGCGAAACACTGGCTATGGCGGCAGTTCTGGGAGTGGTGGTGGCAACACCCAGCAGTCTGGGCAAGGCCAAGGCAACACCCAAGGCAAGAAGAAGCATGGCAAGCGTGGTGGGAAGAAGTCCCACTTGCAGCAGCAAGGTCAAGAGACCCACGACCACTCTCATCTCGCCAGTGAGGCTGCCCTGCCTTCCCCAACCTCAGCTTCGGTTGCACACTTCGCCCTGAGTGGCAAGACTGTGCGCACTGTCCCTGGACACACCAGGCACCCTTCTGCCACCGTAGGACCATATGTGTTACGTTTCGGATTGATCGGCGCCTCGGGCCGGGAAGTGGACACTGACGCGTTGGCTATGACACCGCCGCCAGCAGGATATCGTCATGGACTTATAGAATCAGTCAGCCGGGTAAGCTCCAGCACATGTGATTGTACAATAACGGATTGGATCTCGGAAGTGACTCATACTAGGATAGCTGTACTAGGGTTCATGGTACTTACGCTATTGGCTAGTAGTATTCAAGCGGCGCTTCAAAGCCCGCGTGTATCTGTATAAGTAGAGTAGTGCGAAGACCAAGAACGGCATCTTGGTCTTCTTCCAATACCACCATCATCTACTCATCTTTACTAAGAGGCTTCCCCTCTTAAGTGAGTTGTCCAGCATATCCCCCTAGACCAGGGATCCCCATGACTTACCTTCGCCTGTCCCTTCGCGGATCAGTGGACTTCCCTGCAGATGTCACAGCTTACCAAGTACACCTGTATCGCAACAACCGCGTGGCCTCCCCGTACCACTCCTTCTTCATCATCAACAGCACTTCTTGGGCCAACGCCAAGTATATCAACAAGATTCCCCAAGGCATCATTCAGCTAGAGGATCTCCATGCTTACTTTGGGAGAGATGAAAGCCTTCAACCTCATCCCGCCTTCTATCCTCAGACCTTTGCCAACCACAACTTTCGACTCTCAAGGATCGCCACATGCCAAGAGGCCTAAGTCAGGCAAACGTTTGTGGTAGATGTTACAGTATGCCACACTCAACAAAGTGCGCAATGTTGTGTGCAACATTGGAGTGGCTGGCACCTCCAACACCCTCAAGACTCTCAAACAGCGCATCACTGCGCTCAATCCAGAGGACTCTGACGATGACCAGCACATTTCCAAATGCAGCAAGTCTTCCCCCGAGCTCTCTGACCATGAGGACGAAGGAGACGGTTTCCTCACCCCCTCACTCTCTCCCGACACTCAGCACCAGTCTGCTGAAGACTGTGTCAGTCTCAGGAATGATGACTGGGACCTAAACGCTATGGTCTGTGACGCCGCTGGCCTGAATGACTTCAGGTCTGTCCCGTCCCTCTTCCTGATGCCTCACAGCACTCATGAACGCCTTGTCTCACAACTAGCTATGAAGCTTAAGTACAGTACTGTACATGGTTGTGTAGAATCATTAAATAAATGCGCACAAAGTGGTGCACATGGCGTGGACACTGCTGAGTGTGCTAAGTGCAAGGGAATGAGAAAAGACGATGGCAGTGCAAAGTGGCTTCTAGACTCTGGTGCATCTTTGCACTTCACCTATTCAATGAAAGACTTCATAGATTATGAGGACATCAGGACACCTATCCCTGTGAAGACGGCCTCAAAGCCAATCCACATTAAAGGAAAGGGCGCTGTTCTCATTAAGCACGAAGTTACACACAATGGGCACACTAGGCAGTGTACTACGTGCCTTTACCCCATTTTCTATATCCCTGAAATCACAGGAAGATTGCTCTCTGTGGGCAAGTTCCTGCAGCAAGGCCTGCGTGTTTATGGGGACGCGCAGACTATGGTATTGCGCAGAGAACACACCACAATACCACTAATGCAGTGTGTGCCGACGTTCCCTGGCCACACTATCTACTGGCTGGAGTCTGTAATCTCAGATGCAAGTGCAAACGCCACTGTGTATGCAGTGGATTACACTCTTATGCACAAGCGCTTCGGCCATCCCTCCAAGGATGTGCTTCGCCACGCTAGAAACCACACCCAGGGCTTCCCAAAGGACCTGGACTTCCCTGCAGAAGTGCCAGTGTGTCCAGGATGTGCGCAAGGCAAGATGCCTTCACAGGCACACTTGCCATCTGAAACGTGTGCCTCTGCACCCTTCGCAAAAGTCCACTCTGACTTGAAGAGTTTCCCAGTGGAATCTTACCACAAGTACAAGTACTTTGTCAGCTTCATTGATGACTTCACGTCGTATGCTTGGGTAGTGTGCCTGCGCACCAAAGGTGCTGCCATAGGCGCACTTAAACACTTCATCGCACTCGTTAAGAATCAGTTTGGCACCACTGTTAAAGAGTGGATGTTGGATGCAGGTGGCGAATACAAGTCAGACAACTTTATTACCACTCTCAAGGACAATGGGATACGCATACTGCAGAGCGCACCATACACTCCTAAGCAGAACGGTCGTGCAGAGCACTTCATGCGCACCTGCATGGACAAGGCACAGGCTATGCGCCTCGATGCCTGCCTCCCTGAATCCTGGTGGGAATTCGCGGTACTACACGCCGTACATGTGTACAATAGGACCCCTGTGCGCCGCCTGCAGTGGTGCATGCCCTACAAGACACTACATGGCACAGTACCAGAAATTTTGCACCTTCGAGTGTTCAGCTGTGCGGCATATGCCCACATCCCTGAGGAATGTCGAGTGAACAAGCTTGTGCCTAAGTCTGAGCTGATGGTCTATATTGGCCACACTGAAGGCATCAAGGCGTACACATTCATGCGCCTCACTAAGAACACTGTGTACACAGGAGCAACTGCTCTCTTTGATGAGAACATGTTCCCTAAGTGCAAAACCACTTGAAAGCGTGGCTTTACTCGCTTGGAAGAGCCAGTCGAACAACATGGTACACCACCACAGTTTACTCCTTTCAATGGTGATGATGGGGACACCCCACATTGCCCTCCTCCTTCCAGACCAATGGAAGTGTCTCAAGATCCTGACAAGGGTCTGGCGCCACCACGGCAGCCTGAGCACACTTCGCCTTCCCCTGCACCAGTGCCAGAGCACAAGGATGTGCCTGCGGATGCACCACAGCCACCGCCACTCCCCAGACGCTCTGGGCGGGAAAGGAGAATACCATCACGACCTGGTAATGTCTATGGGGAAGATAGGCACCCCGTTCAACAACACAGAGACGTTCAGCGGATGCAACAGTGGAGAGATATTGTGGGTGTTACGAACGCGAGAATGAACGCTTACTATACGGATGTGACCACGTTAGTAAGTAGTAATGTGTCATGGACCTCATCATTAGTCAGTAGTTGTAGTATCACATGTAAACGGTACTGTGACTCATTCCTAGGATAGCCGTAGTAGGGTTCGAGCTACTTACGCTACTCGTAGTTCAGGATTGGAGAGGAGCTTTAAAGCGCCCTCGTATCTGTATAAATAGTGGCTTGGTAAGACCAAGATACGCCATCTTGGTCTTCTTCAAATCACCACTCTTACCTGTCTCTTCACGCGTACTTCGCTTGCTTCTCCCCAAGCAAGTCGTCTTCGTCGATTATCGGATTACCTAGTGGCACGACTCGCCCTAGTGTACACTCAGATCACGTGCCCGTAAACGCCGTGTATCCCGTGGTCAGGTCACGGGACCTCGAAGAGACATTCCGCTAAAGTCGTGAACGCCCTTTCGTGTCCAAGTCGGACTAACGCCAGTGGTGGCGTTACATTAAGACCAAGATCCTTCCATCGTGGCGTTCACAACTCGAGACCAGTGGAGAAATTTTCAGACTTATTCCCTCGAACGACGAGGAGACCGCAATGTACCAACACAATTCCTAGGAGCCGCTAGGTGGAGAGAATACCGAGGAGAAACAGGATACTTTGTGGACTTTGCATCGGGGCCAACCCGATACCGCCCCGTTGAGTTCAATTTTGACAATCTGTGCTGGGTTGAAATTACTTGGAACCCCATAGACAACCGATACGACGCAGTACGACCCGCAGGAAGAAACTACAACTGCGATATCGACGCAAGGAACCTACCCACACGCGAAGAGTGGGGACGCATAGACGGACAACCAGAAGAAGAACCCAGCACGTCCGAACCAAGAACCCCCGCACCATCCGAGACTAGCGGAGACGACAAAGAAACTGACAACGACGAAGAATCCGAAGTGGGAGAAATAATACAGACAGCTGAGTCCCTACGTATCAACGAACCCGAAAATATCGAAGTACGCCCACCCGCAGATATGGCAACAGCAACAATCACCCAAGAAGATTTGGCCCTCGAAGAAGCCAGAAGAATCACCGAAGAAGCAGAGTCCTACCTACGCCCTATCAACCCAACAACGGGACACCGCATGACCGCAGACGACGCGGCCATCTTCAGAGCAGTGGGACCAGATACCCCCGACCCACCACCAGGCGCAGGAGGGCCCCCACCACCAAGAAGACGTGGAGGACCCTTTGGTCAAGGACCACCAGGGGACGGACGACCGCCACACGGAGGAAGACAACCTCAATTCGGAGGAGGAGGAGGAGGGGATCCCTTCGGAGGAGGACCACCACCCCCGCCACCAGCAGCGGGGCCAGCGCCAGGAGCACCACACGGGTCGGACAAGCTAGTAGGAGAAACCCCGACTATATTCGATGGAAACAGAGATGAGTACGAGTCATTTCTCACCCAATGGCACATCTACTGGGGACAAAATTCAGAAGCACCGATCATGACCAATGTCTATCGACGATGCCTACTGTTCCTAGGCTTCATCAAAGGACCACGAGTGTCGAACTGGACGTTAGGCTTCCTCCAATGGCTCAACAACGAGCTGCACCAGGGACGCAGCCGATACGACCCCTACCTATGGGACACTCTAACGGCAGGATTCTCAGACCGGTTCTCGAACGTACTCGAGCAAGAACAAGCGCAGGCCACACTAGCCAAAGGATTCAAAATGATCGGTGACGATATTGATTCGTACGTCACCAACTTCGAACAGTTAGCAAGAAAAGCTGACTACCGCCTCAACGATCGCCAAACACTCGATCGATTCACGGCGGGCCTCCCGAGGGCCTTTTTCACCAAAATCTACGAACTAGACGACCCGCAAACGTTCAACGAATGGAAAGAAGCAGCGCTGCGTCGACAGAAACAATACATACACCTACGCGCACGCTTAGGACTCAATACCACACCCCGTACGACGCCACCATCGCGACCACAACAGAATCGCGGATACGCCCCACAGTGGGCGCCACCCAGATTTCCACCACCACGCTACGATCCAAACGCCATGGACACGTCAGCGGACCGGACTCGTGCGCGCCTTGCAGAAGTAGGAGACCCGAACCGGAGCAACCCACGACCACCGTTCCCCCCACGAAACGGGCAGAATCGAGGGAACGGACAGCGCCGAGACATGCGGGAAGTCATCTGCTATAACTGCAACTGTCCAGGCCACTTCTCACGAGATTGTACACGCCCCAGAAAGCCCAGACAACCATTCCAACCACGCGCAAGTACAAGTCGCAGCACGGAAACCGACTACTACCAAGAACCCGCAACCGCTCGCCGCACAGAAACCACGGCCGAAGAACAAGCTAAGGGATGGATGGACACACTAAGGGGAGCCAGCAACGAGGTCAAGGACCTCGTATTTAAAGATCTCTGGACCCAAGAGGGTTTTCAGGACGCCTGAACCCATCGGCCTGGGTGAGGGCAGTCAATTGTAACTCTGTAATCATGACTCGCTATCGTTCGCTTCGAATTCCAGTCTCGATTCGTACAAGTTACTCTATGGCCGATATTAAAGGGCTCGTCGACTCAGGAGCCACCGACAATTTTATGAGACCCGCGTTCACCAAACGCATGGGTCTCGGACTGCAACCCCTCGAGAAACCAAAAAAGATTTGGAACATCGACAACACAGAGAATAAAGCCGGGTCCATTACGCACTTTATCGACCTGGACGTTCAAACCAACGGTGTTTCAAAGGTCATGAGATTCCTAGTCACCGACATAGGCAACGAAGACTTAGTCCTCGGATACCCATGGCTAGCCACCTACGAACCAACTATCAGTTGGGCACACGCCACCATACACGAAAATACCCTCCCGGTAGTACTACGATCAATCAACCCAACCGAAACGCAAACCACCATCGCACGTGCAATCACTCAAGACGAAACGGAGGGAATAGTTCAAGAGCTCGAAGAAGAATGCCAATTGCGCACCACAGCCACCGAACTCGCCATCGCCGCAAACCAAGAAACGGTCGTCACGACCCTCCCCGAACCATACCAACGGTTCGCGAAAATCTTCAGCGAAGAAGCGTCCCACCGATTCCCACCATCGCGACCCTGGGACCACGCAATCGACTTTAAACCGGGTACACCCCCAAGCATCGACTGCAAGATCTACCCCATGTCTCAAGATGAAGATGGGCAACTACGCACATGGCTGGACGAGCAACTCAAACTGGGATATATCAGACCATCGAAATCCCCCTACGCCTCGTCATTCTTCTTCATCAAAAAGAAGGACGGCAAACTACGACCGGTACAGGACTACCGAAGGATTAACGCATGTACGGTGCGCAACCAATACCCACTACCCCTCATGTCAGAACTCATCAACGACCTGGGAGACGGACACATATTCACCAAGCTCGATGTCCGATGGGGGTACAACAACATACGCATCAAGGAAGGAGATGAGTACAAAGCAGCCTTCAAGACAAAATACGGACTTTTTGAGCCACTTGTCATGTACTTCGGACTCACGAACTCACCAGCAACGTTCCAGAACATGATGAACAACATTCTGGGTGACACAATCCGAGTCTTCGCAGCAATGGGAACGATCATCCGGGTCTACATGGACGACATCGGAATCGCAACGCTCGAACATGCAGGCCTTCAAGCGCACATCGACGCCGTCTGCGCAGTACTTCAAGTAGCACTGGACCACGACTTATACTTCAAACCATCCAAATGCACCTTCCACCAACCGCGGATGGATTACCTGGGGGTAATTCTTGAAAAGGGGGTGACTCGTATGGACCCCGTAAAAATTGCTGGTATACGCGACTGGCCCACACCCACGAAGGTACGAGACGTACGCTCCTTCCTGGGCTTCTGCAATTTTTACCGCCTCTTCATCCGCGGTTTCGCCACATACGCACGAGCCCTTAACAAACTCACACGCAAAGACGCGGAATGGACGTGGGGCAAAGACGAAGAAACCGCATTCCAAACCCTCAAACGCTTAGTCACCAGCAAACCCGTACTCGCACACCCCACACTCGCTGACCAGTTTGAACTCGAAGTAGATGCATCAGGATACGCAGTGGGTGCAGTACTCCTTCAAAAGAAACAAGACGGGAAGAGACACCCACTTGGCTACTTCTCAGCCACCCTAAATGAAGCAGAACGCAACTACGACATTTATGACCTGGAACTCCTAGCAATCGTCAAGGCACTACAACATTGGAGACCATTCTTGGCAGGATCCCCCCACAAAATTAAAATCTTCTCGGACCACCTCAACCTTACGCACTGGAAAACACCGCAAAAGATAAGTCGTCGCATAGCTCGAGAAGTCCTGGAACTCATGGAATACGACTTTGAGATCCATCACATCAAAGGAACCAACAATGGCCGTGCAGATGCCCTATCACGAAGACCCGACTACGACCGAGGAGAACACGACAATGAAGGAGTCATCGTCCTACCTGAAAAGGTATTTGTGCGAAACGCCACCACGCAGTCACCAGAAATCCTTGAACAAGACGAAAACACCCTACGCCCCTGGGTAGACCCGCACAAGCTCAAGAAGATCAATGAGGTCTGGTACCACCAAGGCGCACGAGTAATCACCGGAGGCCCAGAGGAAATCCGCACAGTCATCGCCAACCATCACGATCCTCCCGTCTACGGTCACCTGGGAATTAAGCGAACTGCGAGGATCATCGAACGCGACCACTGGTGGCCGAACATGTCGAAACACGTCACCGAGTACGTTCAAGGCTGCGCGGAATGTCAACGCCACAAAGTTAACAACCGCCCGACGCGAGCCCCACTAGCGCCCATCACGCCGACACCTGACGCTAAGCCATTCGAAGTCATCGCCCTTGACTTCATCACTAAACTACCGGAATCACAGGGACATGATTCAATCCTCACAGTAACCGACCACGACTGCACAAAGGCATCGGTATTCATCCCCTGTAAAGAAGAGATATCGGCAGAAGAAACAGCGGCACTGTACGTCACTCACGTATTCCGGAGATTCGGACTACCGGCGAAAATCATCAGCGACCGAGACCCGAGATTCGCATCGAAATTCACATGCGAACTATGCCGAATCCTCGGC